>OY282559.1:343633655-344233655 GCA_958295665.1 Tipula vernalis
TAATTAATTTTTCAGTTATGAGATACATGATGTACATTTAATTTTTTTCTCATTCACTGGAGATGTATTTGATTTGACCATACCCAACAGTGGCATGTCACTTTTTTTTTTTGTAAGTATAACATCAGCAGCTCATCAAGCTCTTTTTTGGTCCATAAATAACCCCCCCAGCCACTACAAGCTAGCCGGCTGAAAAAAGCTGCATGGATCAAGCCAAAGAGGAGTCTGCGGCAGTTTGTGCGATTAATAATTTTTCCTTGTTTAATCTAGACGATTACTATAAGAAGGGCTATTGATGTGACAAACTGTTACACATTCCAACAGTTTCAACTTGAACTGGTTCAAATTAAACAATAAATTGTATATTATTGGAATAATCGAAGAAAGCAGAAGCCCATAGAATGCACCTCTATTAGTCGTGCCGAAAAAAAGGTCAAGGAACCGATCAAAAATGAAGAATCTTGGTCGATGTTTGGCCTATACCTGACATGATCCCTAAGTATTTTTCGATGCTTTGCTTAAAACTAAGAACAAATAATTTTTGTTTTCAGGAATATCCAGCGTTTTGTTGGGCATCAATCACACCTAATACACCTATATTGGTAATAGGACTGCCATGTATTTTGCACCTTACCCAACCATTTTGATTGAAGTGTTATTTCATATTCCCTTTGCCAACGTTTCCAAAAATGTTGAAATACTTTTTGATCGTGCTGCCATTTTGATATTGTGGATTCTTTAATTTGGGTGATATCAACTACTGGAACATATAGTCCATGGCACACCCAATTAAAAAATGTTCGTTTGTTAGTACGTCAATTGGTGGTTTGGCGTCTATTGGAGGGGGGATCAAAGTTGAGTAGATTAATCTACCAGCTCATGGGTACAATTGTGTAAGGGATAACCTGTTCATAATTCGCAAGTGTATGTACTGCCTCCTCGTGGCAACCACTGGTAACTAAGGCCATTTGGCACATTTTTGGCCATTTGGCACAGGCTAAAGTATGGCGCGCTAAAGGAGAAAACCTTGACAAAAAATCCTAATCTAAGGTGGAACAGCATATGCCGATGGATGAATGACTGATAGGTTAATCAGTCCAAAATATGCGGACTCTGGATACCAGGCACCCTCCGGCTTTATTTAGCCTTCCTGTAGTAAAGCTGGGTGACCTACAGGCGATTTGAATTTCCCAGCAACTCATAAGAGTAAGGAGTAGTAATATACGGGAATGGGACAACCCTCTCGAAGTGCTTAGGCTCCAATGCTACCGTCTTTCTAGCGGAACTACATGCTGCAGTAAACATCTAGGAGGGAGAACAATGAGCCATGTATCACGTACCGGGAGGCAGTATTGTAAGGTTCATTAAGAACCTAAATATTGACTGGACGGATAATTAAGCAGGGTCCAGCACAATAGATCTTTTAGGTCGCAGTGCGAAGTGGCTGATCGCCCGCATGGCCCTCCAATAATAATAATAATAGTACGTCAATTTCTTCGATTGATATCTTGCAAAGGGACCAGCGAGTGAAATAATATTTTGAACCACAGTGGTCGGAGCTACCCATCCTCAAATATTCTGCTACGTGTAGAACAGTATGAATCTTTTTGTTAACGATTTCGTGGTGCTAATATGCATGGTTGAATGAAATCTATCTTGAGTCCTACAACTTTCAACCTTTTTGTCTTTTGGGTGGTCTACGAAAATCTCTCTAGAACTTGAGGCAGTTGTTATAGTTTTGAGGAGCATTATCGAACTTTACTCGTTTGACCTTTACAACTTTTTCAATATGTCGATATTGGACCTGCATAGTCGATTCCAATCTTAAGGATTGGTCTTCCAAATTATACCCGGAAATCTGGTAACTCGAATTGACTTTCTGTGGAACCTTTGTACCTACAGCAAGTAGTACAATTTCGTAGTATTTCTTTGGCCTACAGTTTTAATTTTAGCACTGCATGGAAGGATATTCGGGAGTTTTTATCTGCCTAACCAGCCGGGTATCCTTTCCTATGGCCGTAATGTCACATTTGTTCACTAACAACTTATCATATCTTGAATAAGTCTTAACTAACTCTTCTTGCCAAATATGATTTATCATTGCTGCTAACATCTCACCTTTGACCAACTTTTCATTTTCAGATGAGCTATAAACTTCTTGGGCTGCACTGCCCAATCGGACTGATTTGGACGCGACGACAGCCAATTTAAGATTATTTTTGAATCAGTCGATGCGGTGACTGATTTTGTTTTTAGTGTTGTGGCTTGTGTCTAGTTTGGTCAATTAGAGCGCAGCATATAACTCTAATCTGAATCTTATAAAATCGAATTGGTAATGTACTGATTGATCGCCACACAAAACATTGTTCTCTTAGTCATCATCATCCATCAAAATTTGTCTGTACATCTTAATCATATCAGCAGATATCAAAGAGGCATGCTCTCTGAAACGCAACACAATATCAAAAATTCTTTAATGCATCGTAGGGCCCACTAAGCGGGTATCGTTAAGGTGAAACCCGGACGTAGTTTTTGCCGAAGTATCAAACACCACCCATACCTTCTTGCTGATAAGGCAAAAATCCAAAATAATCTTGGTTTGCTATTTCCTTCATGTGTCCGTGCTGAATATATTCCGTACAGTCTCGGAATAGCGCAACTAATATACAATAATATATCTCCCCCTTAGTGATCCACCTAGGTTGATTCGGGACCTCCAGCAATTCCCAAAATCTCCTCAGACTCCTATCAATAATTGGCTCATCCTTCGCGTCCGATCAGAATCCATCCAAACGACGTTTGCCGGGCTACCCCTAATATTTGGAAAACGACATCAGCGCTCAGTAATGTGTCTATCGGTGTTTTTGCCGCTTTATCGGGATCTACTAGTTGAATGCTGCTCACCAGGTGTGCATCCTGTTGATCCGGTCGAGCTCAGCTTGTCCGTTCCTCCTTGATAATATTAGACGATCCATACACCACTCGAAGATAAAAGATAGCCGGTAACTAGTATCTAGCAGAGCTAATCCATCTACTACCTTGACTAATACGATTTTTAGAAATGATTGTACCAGTAACGTAGTTGTTGGCTTGGACTATATCACAATTCTGGGTTGAAGAAGGAACAGAATCTTTAACAGCTACGTTAATTTGTGTTGGTTCTAAATGTACCAGGCAATTGAAACACCGCTTTGAACTTCGATTGAGACTTCTTCTTTTCTTACTTGATTAAGCAAAGTCCTTACATTGATAAAGGTAATGTTCCGAAGTGTTGCAAACATCACTTGTTATCGATTTGACGGCAAGTGATTGGCAATACCTCCACTCTTCTTACTTCCAGATTTAACGGATACCAGAGCATCTGACCATTTTACATTGACTTTTGGTTTCCTCGTCCACTTTATGAAACAGTGTAAATATTAGCTAATGATCTCTCTGTTCTGCTTCCTCGCCTAAAACACGCAATTCCCAAATAATCTCATCCGACGTATTCAAGAGTTTGCTAGAGTTGGTGCAACGTTAGGTTGTTCAATAAAATTTGTAATGAATCAATTCACCGAGTATTTTTGAAAGCCTCAATATAATTGCCTTCTGTTATCGGAAACTGCTTTAGAAGTAATGCTGCTTTGCCTTGTAATAAGCCCTTTAAGTATTGAAACTTTTGAGCTGGGCTAAACGACGATTCAGCTTTTGTGCTCCCACGCTCCTTTCAAATCCATTCCACAATCTGAGAAGCCTTTTCAGAGAATATTCATCTGCTAATAACCGTTTGTTATTTTATACATTAAAGTTTCTGATACTTAACTGAGTTTCCCCGTGCACTATGACCGCTACTAGTCTGAATTCCAATTATTAATAATACCGATTAGGTATTACCACCGAATTGCTTTTGGATACTTAGATTAAATTACTTCGTTTGCTTATACAGAATTCTACAATCAATACTATAACGGATCAAGGATCCAGCTTATGAGCCAAACAGTTCAAAATTGATGTTATCTATTTAGAATTAACAAGCTAAACACATCAGCGAATCATCCACAAATTAATGATGCTTAAGAACGTTCATATCGAACGCTAACGAGGATAGAATGTAGAAGGAAAAATCAAGAAAGAGTCGAGAGTCGAAAGTCAACCAGCAAAAATCAGTTAACTCTTTAAACACGGTTTGAAGTGCAAATTCGAAAAGAGAACATTTCAGAAGTCGAAACATCAAGAATCTTAACTTAGGAGATTTATATTTGTTGAAAATAAATTTGTAGAAAAAAAAGTTTAACATAAATAATAAATATACAGTATAAACGACAACAAACAGCACCAGTGGCAGTACGTATATAAAAAGCTTTATAAATTTAAATAGATTCGAAAAAGTTTGAAAACAAAACACTTGAGATGGTTATAAAAAAATGTTCGCTCGCCTAAAACATCCCCATTTTGTTTCCAAAAATTTAATTAGGCCATAAAAAGTAAGACGAACAAGGCATCTACTTCGTACAGATATGGCGCACATGCTTATTAAAAATTGGTAACTTTTTTTTTTATTTTTAATATCAAATCCATTAACGATATGGTATCATCAGGTACATGTGTAAAGAAAACTTTATATGAAAGCTAAAAACCGTACACATTAATTTTCATTTAGTTAAGCGCGCCGCACAAAATAAGCTCTTCAATCAAAATTTCTGTTTGATGTTGTTATTTTATCTAAATACACATAACGTTAAGAATGCAAACAACCATTCATAATTAGGTTAGATTTTAGACTAATAATCAATTAAAACGGATTTTTAGTCATTAACTGTACGACGAGCTTGTGAGTACATCGAGAAAAAGGGTACTGATATTAATCAAAGCAAAAAAGTTGTGACTTTGCTTCTTGTAAATCGCAACACCAAAAGAATGTTAATTTAATTGTTTCTCCCACCCTATTTAAAAAAAACTTTATGAAAGCTTTTATATCTGAACAGCAATGATAACAATGACACAATTATAATGATATTTGGTTTTATGCGACACTGTAAACAACATATTCATACATACAAACATACATTTAATTTATTTATGTTTTTCTTCTTTTTGTCGTCAAGCTTAATCACATTTTTGTTTAACTGTTGCTTTATTTGAATGCCATGTTTAGTTAAAATTTATTTGCTTCGGTTGAATATGTGCGCGAAAGAAAATTAAATCGAAATTAAGTAGTTTTGAATTGTTTTCACTTACTCGTAGCTGCTTAAATGGCAGTTATATTATATATTGTTTATGTAGTAGAAAGGAAAATTAGGGCTTGACTACTAATTCGTTCCAAATGCATTGTCTGTCATTTACCAGCCTAAACCATATACTGTTAAAGTTAACCGAAATTTTCCAGTCGAAAGTAAAAAATCGATCATGCAGATTAGGGTAGCATTGTAGACTTTTGTCAATTGTCGAGGATTCTAAAAAATAATTTAGATTGGTATAAAATCTTTCTCTAAATTGTAATGTTCGGGGATAGATTGCACTGGTGTGATTTGCCATTAACTATCCCAGGAAAATATTTCAGTTTAAGTTTAGTCACATCAATTCAATACATCTCCAGACACAACACTCTATAACAGAGGCTGATTTTATACAACGTTTCTAATGATTTTTGGAAAATCAAATGTTCCCAAATTTCCCAAGAAAAACTAGAACTGAAATTTTATAGCGATAGACAATCGATCTTTAGATATACGCTATAGAGGATGATTTCATTCCAATTATAATATTTTTTGGATTCTTTCGATTTTCCGATGTCTTTCGTTCTTAGGCTGCCTCTCCGCAGGTTACCCTGCCCCGCTTCTCTCTCCCTGGCTCTCCATAATCTCCAATAACCACTAATCTCGCATTATCGTTTGGTAGCTTCGAAAATCAACGGAATCGATGGTTTCTTGCTATTTTTCGCTCTTTCGCATTACCATGCTGGTGCCGAGACTTCTCTAGTGGTTTCTCTTCCTTTAGTCGTTCTCAAGTGAACTGTGTGAAGCTTGGGAAAATTCTGCGTCTTTCGTATTACTTCCTATCATACCAGCCTTAAAGTATTTCAGGTCATTTCTCAGCAACGTTTCAACATTTCTTATTCAAATCTTTAGCCCAAGTTGTCGAATCAAGAGATTTATTTTTATTATTATTAAAATTGGTTGGAACCAACCGTGGCCTCTTACTCAATGCCACAAAGGGACTATGGAGCAAACCAGTGGCTGACCAAAGCAATAAAACAACAGATCTTCAATAATAGACCTATAGAGTCAATTATTTGCAACGTAACTCCATCGAAAGCAGGACAGCTGCACACGAAGTGAATGCATTTATCATCCTCTTTCTATTTTAATTCACTTAGGGGTCAGTTTTTGACCGTCTTTTAGACATAGTTAAATGGTAAGGAAGCAACTGGTTCGGGACCGATACATTTTAACCTAGAGGTTTATTGGTTCACTTGCAACATAAAGGACTCGAGCGATGCTTCGATATTTGCTACTTGCCACGGTTTTTACAATGGACAAAGCAACACCGCAAAGGTTGACAGGAATCATTAATGAAAATAACTCTCAGTTACGATCCTTAAAAACATTGGGACGTCCAACCGAATATTGCGATGACTTAACCAAACATCTTACAACACTTTAGCAAAATTTGATGTTGTTACAAAGGCAAAATGGTGGAGGATTATTTTGGTTTGGATTGGTGTTGAATTGTATTTTGGTATTTGTACGTATCTGTTAAAACTGTAGTACTCCCTTTGTCCGCTATTGCCTTTATCTCCCAGTTTCTAAAATAAAGCTACTCACACTCAACTGTAACAGCCTTGTCAGTTTGACCCGTCGCCAAGAACTGACTTTACGTTTTAAACAAACACAAGCCACAAAATTGTATGCCTAAATGAAACTCATTTAACTGATAGAGACTCGTTTCAGATCAAGTGTTATAGAATCTATAGGACCAACACCAAAAAATCGAAATCAGGGGACACTGTCATTTTAATCAGGAGCCATATTAAACATTCTGGTCAGTTACACAGCCACTTCTCTATGTATCGGAGAATGAAGGGACTCATTTACGGTTAAGTCCGTATATTTTTGGAGGATTAAAAATTTCGATCTCCAAGACCGTTTCCGGTCGAACAACAGGGTTGTAATGTGCGAAGATTTTAATGACAGACACTCACTCTGCGATAGCTATGCCGAAAATGAAAACGGTAAAATACTGTACAAGTATTGTGAGCTTGAGAATGTTCAAATAAGTTTTCCCTCTAGGGGCACCAGAGGCAGTTCGGTGATTGACCTAGCTATTACAAGAGACATGGATGAGTTTTGCTCTGATCACCTCCCAGTGGTCTTTCAAGTAACTGGAAAATTCAGTATCACCCATGAGTCGAACGATGTTATGATAAGGGATTATAGAAATACAGACTGGGAAGGCTACATGCATTTTGTACACTACAAAATTGAGGCAATTGCCGAAACGTCACTTGTTACGGCTGCAGAAATTAATCAGTGAGTTCACACAGACAATAGCCAAGGTATTAGAAAAGTATCTCCCTTGTATCAGTCAAGATGCACATTGCAAGCCACAGTGCACTGCCGCCTTATATAATCCAGATGATAAAAGTCAGAAATTTCTATCGAAATATGCATCGAAGGATCCTGCCCTCTTCAGTTCTATATTAATAAATCAAACGACTAGGCACATACACGACGAAAACCGGACACATTTTCAGAACGTACAACAAAATAAATTAAATTTATCAGACCAGCGAAACCAGCTAGGCGAGTAAATATGATTTTAGAGGATGCAGAAGGACGAGTAATCGATCTGGAGGAATTAGTGTTCAGTGATCGGACCCATGTAGAAAATCAGACGTGCACACGATCCATTGCAGAATTTGCATTGCAGCAAAGACTGCCGTACGATGCAGCATGTTTTGCCACTAATGCTGATGAGGTAAAGGGGCTGATATCGAGGCTGCAAAATAAAAAGGCCCCAGGCGACGATAGTGTCTCCAATCGAGCCATTAAGAATCTGCCTCTGTCAGGGGAAAATCAGCTCGTGAAAATTATAAACACTATGTTTATCTGTGGCTACTTTCCTGGTAGTTGGAAGACTTCCAAGGTGAGCCTGATGAGCGGCCTCAGAAAGACAGCAGAGCGCGTAATATCCCGAATACTGTGGAATTCAGTGCACCATCTAATCCCAGATGAAGAGTTTGGATTTGTACATCATAACAGCACAACTGATGCAAGAAGGCGAAGCGGGACAGTAAAATAATGTCTGCCATATTTATAGATATTAGGAAGGCATTTGACTCCGTATGGCATGAGAGGTTGATTAGCAAACTGATTGCTTCCGAGATTTCGCCGGTTCTGATATCATTGATCAGGTCATACCTGACAGAGATCACTGATCTATGTAATTTTTAAGCATGACATACCATTACCCACGACTACGGAGAGGAGGTTGCAAATTTTTGCAGATGATACTGCCATTTTTTGCACAAATCGCAGCGAATTCCAATGCGCAAACGGGATACAAATTTACCTAAATTCTCTTGTAAACTACTACACAAAATGGAATATACAAATCAACACTGACAAAACACAGCTGATGTATTTCTATCCACATTGACAATACAAAAATAAATTAAAAAATGCGGTCCCGGTGATAGTTGATGGCCAGGAGATTAATGAAGCAAAATCGACCAAATATTTGGGCATTAACTTGTCAGGTAATCTGAGTTTCTCCTCCCACATAAAAAACTTGAGAAGGCTGGCGTCTGCGGCCTTCAGTGCCCTGTATCGAATCATGGGCAGTGCAAGTAGCTTAGACTACAAAAATAAACTGATGGTGTACAAAGTATATGTAAGACCAATTATGACATATGCGGCACCGGCGTGGTACGATATGACAAATAACTCGGAAAAGCTTGTGATCCAAAGAATCCAGAATAAAGGCCTAAGGTTTGTATTTGATAGCTGGCCGCGCCCCCCGGACTATAGGCAATGTACAGTCAAATGCCTCCACGAACTAGCAGGCATCGAAACGGTAGCTGAGTTTACTCGGTAGACTCCTGGAAAATAATCTAAGTAGGCTGATGTCGAGTTCAAATGAATTCCTAAATGCGATAGGACATTGCTATTGATCTATATTTACACGTTGGTTTGTTAAAATTGCCAAATTAGTATTAGTTTTGTCAAATTGTAAATATTGTAATTTTAGTTTAGTCTGTAAGTCTCTGGTTATAAGATGTATACAAAAAAAAATCAAACAGGGCAACAAATGCTTACATAACTCTCAATTAATTATGTCATTTGATTTATATTATTATATTACTTTTAATATCACATCTCCATTATAAAACCACTATGGTTACTGTGGATTTAAAAATGTATGTATTACGGCTGCCATATATCATTACTAATAAAAACTTTTAAACCAAAAATAAGGTTTTCATAACCCTTTTGAGAATGATTCCGAATACGAATCGAAAGCTAATGCTGTAATAAAGTTTTTTGTTTTTTAAAATAAAAAAGAGCCCTAAACCTGAATCATTGGCTCAATAAAATAAAATTAATTTAATACTGTATTATTGAGATCGTTACTCGATCATCGTTTATTTGATTAAGTAATATTCCTGGTTGATGAAAAACTAGTCGGTCCTCAATTTGTTCTTTAGCACAATAATGCTCCCATACATAAGAATAATCATTGCCACGAAATTATACAAAAATTTTGAATATAAATATTTGTCTTGGCCAGAGCAGGGTTTCGATTTAAACTTGCGGAGGTTTAAGTTAAAGTGGAACATATGCATGATCTAAAAAGACCAAAAATTTGTAGCAGAGTGCCATGAAAACCAAGGGGGATAAGATTTTAGGTGACGTTAACAACAAATTTTTGAACCACTTGCTAGATGTTATAGAGGCTAAATAAAACTGACCATCTGCATACAAAACATGTGTGACTATATCATTATTTAATTAGTAAAAAATAATCTTAATTTGAATTGATTTACTATTTTATTTTGATGTTTTCCATAATGCACAAATTGTAAACTTGTCTCGAAAGTTCACGACTTTTCCAGTTGGAATAGCGTAGAAACATTACGTAACAATTTTATCAGGGAAAATTCCATTTCGTACAGTAAACATTGAGCTATTAGTTTTACTTATTCTATTACACACTAGGTGTCACCGTCACAGTAATATTTTGTGACGGTGACACCTAGTGTGTAATAGAATAAGTTAAAATTAATAGCTCAATGTTAAACTGTTCTAAATGGAGTTTTCCATGATAAAATTGTTCTACACTATTCTAACTAGAAAAATCATGAGCTTTCTAGAAGTTTGGTTTGTGTATATAAAAAGGCGAACGAAGTCGAATGGGATTAGAAATTTTTGGTAAGCGAAAGAGTAAAGATTAAAAAGGAATTAAAAAGTGTTTTTGTGGAAATAAAAATTTTAAGTATACAGTTAAAATTTGAGAATAGTTTATATAAAGTGATTTTTGTGAATTTGTATTAATAAACTGTGTTGTAAAAATTTTTGTGCTAAATAAATAAATTCGTTGGAGATAAATTAAATTGAGTATGTTTTATTCACAATTCAGTGATGCGAACCTTAATTGACAAGGCAAAAACGTAATATTTTGTGACGGTGACACCTAATGTGTAATAGAAACAGTTAAATTAATAGCTCAATGTCTAACTGCACTAAAATGGAATTTTCCATGATAAAAATTGTTCTAAATGTTTCTACGCTATTCTAACTGGAAAAGTCATGAGCTTTCTAGAATTTTGGTTTATGTATATAAAAAGGCGAACGAGATCGAATTGGATTATTAGTATTTGGAACGGGATAGTGTGAAGATTTAAAAGGAATTAAAAAGTGATTTAAAAAGTGTACTTAAAATTTTAAGTGATTAATAAAATTGTGTAAAAATTAAATAAAGTGATTTTGTGAATAATCGTTAATAAATAGTGTTGTTATAATTTTTGTGTGAAATAAATAAATTCATTGGTAATAAATTGAATTGATTTTTTTTATTCACAATCTAGTGATTCGAACCTTGAGTGACAAGGTAAAACCGTAACAATATGTATTTATTTACTACTTTTAACATGACATTTTTTTGGACAACAAATGTTGCATTTTGCTTTTTTTTGTTTCGCTTTTTGAAATTTTATTTAATTCTATTGTTCGTCATTACCTATGAAACTATTTAATATTCTAATATTTGAATTAAGTATACATAAGAAGTACATAAGAAATTTGAATAAGGCTAAGCCTTATTTGTATAATATTAATAAGCGATAAATAAAAACTAAACTGATGAGAAGAAATTGGTAACCCTGTTATAACTACTACACAAATTGAATTAAAACTAAATATATCAAAAAAAAAATAAAAATTATAACTAGACTGACAAAAAAATTTAACTTTATCGGATGGTTTTCTCCAAACATAATTTTTAATTAATTTTCTTCAGTTTTTCTCATTTTTTGTTCGGAGTTTCCTAACAAAAAATGATCAGCTCGTCTCCTGCATGGTAAATATAAACTGAATGTCTAGTATTTATTTTCCGAACAACAATTTTTTTTTTTTTTTTTTTTGCTCTTGAGTGTCTGGAGCAAAACAATTTTCTATAATTCTTCTGTTTTTTTTTTTTGCGATTTTTTTATTTTTATGTTGCCCAAACTTTTTTAATTTAAAAAGGCAAAAGAAAAATATAAATAAATTGATTTTCACAATTTGCGGTTTTTATATTTTGTGCACGTGGTGTTCATAAAAGTAAAATAATTTAATTTAAAAGAGAAAAAAAAATTAAAGATACGAGTAAGTGGACTAGAAACGGAAAATCATAAAGAGAAAAGCCAATAAATTGGAAAATAAACGTAAAAATGTTTTGTTTGAAAGGAAAAATAAAAGTTTTTGTTGCTGTTGTTGTTGTTATGTTGTTAACTCTACATGCTTTGCCAATAAATAGAAAATTTGTTCGAACTTGTTTCATAATTGCTTGGCTTTTCATGTTTAAATTGGACTTTGATTGTTGTTATGTTATTTTGGTGCTTCTAGTGAAAATCTACAGCTCAATTATAATGATTTTCTTGTTAGTACAGTTAATTATATTGATATGAATTTGAGACAAAAATATCATATTTTTCCCTTTTCCTCTAAGGGTAATGAACTAAATTTACCTTAAAACCGCATTGATTGAAAATTATGGTATATATGTATGAACATATATCTATATAGAAAATACCAACTATATTTGCAGGTATAACCATTCAATAATGCTTTTGTACTGTAAAGAATTGAATTTAGTAGGTTACACAGATTAAGAAGTTTACCTCGAAAAATCAATAAATATAAAATGTATTTTTGACAAGAGGTTTAGTGGTTTGAGTTCCTAACCGATTAACCCAAATTTACTTTGAGTTTACCAAAAAACCAATAAATCAAATTCAAACTTAATTAAAACTTGACTTTAATGATCCACATAATTAAGGTTTTCTGAGAACAAATCTAGAATTTTCAAATTTATTTACAGTTTTAAGGAACACTATGGTAATTGATTTGATTATCCCTCGACAATTTAACTTGTTGCCCTATTAATTTGTTTTTGTAATCTAAGGAATACTCCTTCACAGATTTGATCTGGGAAGAATTTGGTAAATATCGTTTTTTTTTATACACAGATAAGGTTACACCGGCTTGATAGTCTCTTGCCACATTATTACAAGTTTTGCAACATTTCCTTAAGAATAAAAATTTTAATTTTAAATGGATAATTTTCTCTAAAAGATTTAAATTGTTTGTAACCTTATGAGAAGGTGGTAGATAAAATTTTAAGTTTACAAGTCCCTAAGAAAACTAATTATGCCCGAAGGCCTTAACAAACGCAACAAGTAATATCAGTTGGAAATCATTGCTATCTAAGAAACGCATATGGAGACCGGGTGTTCCAAGATTATGGCTGGGTTCAGACAGATATACGTCACAGAGTAGTGTTTATGTTGGAAACAAGCAATTATTATTTTTTGCAATATAGTGGCACCTTGCTTAACATCCATAATTCGTTCCAGGATCTTCTTTCATGAATTACTTAAACTCAATCCACAAAAAAAAAAATAATCGCATGCGATTCTCACGTCTCCTTGCCTTTGACACTTTGTTGATTCCGATATTTCAACAAAGATGGCTCAAAAATTTGGTGGACGTTATTAAATTTGGTGAAAGTGGTACATTCGCTGGAGTGAATATGTTCAGGCATCGGTGGAGTATCGTTCGCTTTCAAATTAAATCGTTATTCTGTCATAAAGATGAGAGAAGCGCAGTGGAACAAGAAAATAGAAAACTTAACTTTGCTCGACTCGATAACATTCTTTTAATTCTTTGGAGCGGTAAACTAAATTTGAATTTTCGCCGAAGATTGAAGAAAGCTGGTACACACATTCGCTATTTCGGATTAAAGTGGCTATGATGGAATGAGAAATGTTTTCGACGGTTCAGAATTTTTTGATTTGCTCGCTTAACGCTCGCTTAAGAAAATTTAATTTTCAGAGAGGTGACAGTTTACCCTAATCGATCAAACTTTGGATCTAGAGAAACTCTGTTTCAAGCTAAACAGTATCACGTTGGATAGCAGTGGCAGTTCAGTTTTCAAAAGTTTAAGGGAAGCTTTCTGGAGGGCTAATTATTATATGATTTCAATGGCGGTTTTGGTAGGGAAGGACACAAGGTATACTAGAGACAATTTCAAATAATAAAATTGCAAATCCTTCTCCAAGATTTTCATTTATAGTATATATTAAAACGTCTCCAAAACAACAGAACTTTGGAAGTTTGCAAGATTTAGTTGGGGAGAAAAGATTCGAGCTCTGGGTAGTCAACTTAAACATACACAACATTCCTTCTTAACTGCTCACTCAAGAGAACGTTATAGAATTTGCCGGAATTTATAATTATTTCCCACAGCAAACTTGGATATCGCTGAGAGTGCTTGGATGCGTGGTATTATTACTTGAATTTTGATCCATGATGACTAATTTAAGGCCCTACACCAAACGACCTAGCCCACATTTGTAAAATTTTGTAGAAATTCGCAAACAAATATTTTTAGTTATTGGAAAACATGATGGATTGTGATTCAAGCACAGAAAGATGCAGTTTATTTGATTCTGTGTTGTAGCATCGAAATGTGATTTTTGAAAAAAAGTGTGCAAGTCGATTTGCCAGTTGAATTAGGGATGAGTTAGAGTTGAGTTGAGGGTTGTTTTAGGGTTGAGTGGAGTGTTCAGTTGGGGATTTATATAGTGGTTGAATTGAGTGTTGATTTAGAGTGATTTGAGTTGAGTTGGGCATTGAGTTTATGGCTTAGTTAAAGGATAGTAGAGATCCAGTTGGGGTTCGGTTGGGGTTGAGTTGCGGATTGGCTTGGGTTGAATTATGTTGAGTCAGCGGTTCAGATGGGGATTTATTTAGAGTTGAGTTGGAAATTAGCTTGAGTTGTTTTGAGTTTAGATCATGTAACCATTTAGTTTAGGATTAGGAGAGTTGAGTTCATGTTCGCTTGCAGTTTTCAGACTGTATTGATTTAGGTACGGCCTTCTATAGACCGTGTTGATTTAAAGATAGGGTTGAGCGTTGAGTTTTAGGTAGTAGATTCGAGCTAGAGTTGTGTGGTGTTTAGGTTAAAGTTTAGTTATGTCGAACGTTTGTTACTCTTTCTCTACCTGTACTTTGCCGCCTGGTATACAACCCTTCTCGAAAATTCTCCCATTTTTTATTTTAGAGTAAAGTCTATAGTTACATTCTGTCTCACAATAATCAAAATATCGTACAATACATTTCTTGTACATATCGTACAAGAAAATTAAAATTAATGATAAAAAAAGGAAAAATGGTATAGTTATTCAAATATAAACCTTATGATACAAGTTTTGAAATTATTTATCGATTTACTGCGCGATAGTGTGCCGAGGCTAAATCTGTATGCGCGAACATAAAAATTAACTTCTGAAAGGAAAGAAGTGTGAAAGATTCCATTAACAATTTTGTATCAAAGCAATTCATCCAAATACAATCGGCGAGATTCTAAGCTCTTTAAGTTTAATTTTTATAACCTACCCTCCAGACCAGGTGTATCATAAACGTACGGTTTACGAAGACTTTGCTATACTAAGGTGTTCGTAAACGTTACACTAAAACAGTACGAATATAGTACGTAATGTGTACTTTTGTCACATGAGAAGTGAAACAAATTTGCGAAGACTTGTGTATGTATTAGCATGTATAAAAGTGTTCATAATGTGTACGCTTAAACGTAATGTTTACGAACTGCTTAAGCGTAACATTGACGAACGGTTTAGTGCGAATTGCCCCATTTAATTAGAATAAAACAATTTTTTTAAATAAATCTTATCTTTTATTTGTATTTTTCTTCAAATAAGCCGCAACACAAGACACAACGTGCCAAATTTGTTAATTAATCTTTTTCTGAAATGAAATAAAATGTTTCAATCATAGATGAAGTACTTCGAGTATTATTTAAATACCTTTCAAAATATTCATTATAATGATTTTTATATGATATTATGGATATAGTGCTGCTTTTGAATGCCACGAAAAACTAACAATAATTATCAGAAGTTTTTATATTTTCACAATACGACAACTTTAATTTAATTTGTACAAAAAAAATTGAAAATAAAACAAAGCCGCAAGATATAATTGACAGCACTGTGTATAGAGAATGTAAATGTAGTAGTGTATTATAAAAAAAAGCGTTCGTAAACTGTTCGTACGCTGTACATTTTTGCTGTATACATTTTTGCGCCGGGAGGGTAACAATGTACTGTAGAACAAATTCTTCTAAATGAAACCTCTTAAATAATCTTCTTGTGATTTGCGTTGAATAGCCTTAGTTGTAGGACTGTTACAGTCGTAAAAAGGATTCCATATTTGTGTGCGACACCCAACTTGAGTGATGATAACTTTAAACGAAAAGTCTTGACGTCTTCCTCCCACAAATCCAAGTAATTTATTAACTTTGGCACAACTTTTATCAATATGAGGATTAAAATTCAATTTAAGATTTTATGATTTTAAGATCGTCAGTATATAGCAGATATGGTTGCTTGTTAATTTACAAACAATATCAATATCATTAATAAATATAATAAATAAAAATGGTGCAAGTTTAGAACCCTGAGGAAATGAAATTTATCGGAATAGGCACCACTAAACTTAACATAAACGTTCCTTTAAATCTGATTTCAACCAAATTTGTTATTTGCCGGTAATTCCAAAGGTGAAATGATCTACCTGCCCAAATGGTTTTTGAAAATCAGCGTACACTGTATCCACTTGACCACTATTGTTTAACTGACTTGATAAGAAGCTGGTGAATTTCAATAAGTTAGTAACGGTGAATTTTCCCGGAACGAATCCTTGTTGACATGAATTAATGGATGCCTGCCTTACGTCATTGTACAAAATTTTAAACATGAACTTTTCAAACAAGCACGTCACTAACGCAAATTCCACGATAATTTATTACATTTGCAACAACCCCTGATTTAAAAATTGGAATAATAAAAGATGTAGATAGTATCATAGTGTCAAGGAGACCAAGAAAATTAAAAATGAATAAATAGTATTGTTTTTATCAGAAATAAAAAACCAAAAAACATTTTTAATTAAATCAACATAAAGAAAAATTGGTCCTTCGAGCAAAATATTCAACAAAGTTTGTGTTATATTATAAAAATTAGTAATTAGTGATTTTAATACTATAAATCTACCGTGACCAATGAATACAAAGCGTCAACAAAATGAGTTCAATACAAGAACTAAAGAAAATCAGAGGTGCCTGGAAAGGCCGAATCATAAAAACCAGCACAAAATTAAAGGAATTTTAAAGTCCCTTTGATGCAACAACTATAATAACATTGAAAAGTATTAAAAACACGTTAGTATCGAACATGGAGAATTTCAAAAAAAGCCATCAGGCATTGGAAACTGCTCAAACAATAGAAGATTCAACAAAATTAGAAAACATTATTGAAGAAAATTCAGAGTATGCATTTGAAGTTGAATTTATGTACAACCGTTGCATAAATGAGATCGAGATGATATTAGAAGAAATCAGTTTATCAAATCAATTGGAAACAATAACAAGAAACGTTAATACGATCATAAATTCCATAACTAAATACGATCCAACTACAAGTGATATTCATAACATAAAAACATGGTCATTAGCATTCGAAAAATATCCAACTGAGTTCCTTACAATTTGTGAACGTCGTAAAGCATTAATGTGGTTTTCGATTCACCAAAAAAGAGCAAAGCGGCTTGCTCTTTCTGCTGTCAAACTGTTCGATTTGCCAAGAAAAGTCGCTCGATCGAGCAAAATTGTTGTTGTTTTACGAATCTCGATTTTTTGGCAGATTTACAAACACAAACACAAATAGAACGAATGAGATTTTACATTCGATTTGAGTTTATTGAAAGTGTCATTTGTGTTTTGTGTTTTTTTTTGTGTTTCTGTTTATTTTTATATAAATATTTTATTATTAAAGAATTAATTTATGTTTAATTAATAAACAAATATGGATAAGGAAATTTTAAGTGCACTTCTATCTTCATCATCATCATCGACGGAATCAACATCGTCTTCTTCTTCAGATGACGAAGAATTTTTTGAATTGCAAAAAATTTTATTTGCTCGAGCTCAAAGGCATCGAGTCAAACATTTCGTTATAAATGTTGTTTAGAGATATTGAAGTGAGTTATAAATTAAATTTCTTTGTATAATAACTAAAAATTCATAAAGTATATTTTATTGTTTCAGTTCCGTCAACATTTTCGAGTTTCCAGGGATAAAGCCGATAAATTAACAGCAAAATTTGCAAATTCGGGATATTTCAAAAAATCACTTAGGGGGGGGGGGGGGGGGGAGACCGGAAATATTAGCCAAAGTACAATGTTTGGCGTTCTTATGGTAATAAAGTTTATTTTAATTTTTTGATTTGTACTTAATAAATTTATTTTCAGGTTTGCTGGTAATAAAGAATCCTACCGTGAAGTCGCCTGTTCGACTATTCACAGGTATCTGAGTAATTTTTTCGAATTTCTATTCAATATTTCGAAAAATTACATAAAATTTCCGAAGGCGGAAGAAAAAAAACAACAAAAAACGAAAAGATGAGTTTGCACAGGTATTTTAACAAAAATAACAATTGTTAATAAGTTCAATAATTTAAGTTAATTTTTTTAATCCAGATAGGAGGTATTCCAAACACAATTGGGTGTATTGATGGATGATATATTTATAAAAGGAATCCAGCACACAAAATTCGTTTAACATACGTAAACCGCGCCATGGGCTCATCTCTATAACTATGCAAGCCATATGCGATGTCAACAAAAAATTTATGGATGTGGTTCTTGGAGCGCCACGATTCGCGAATTTTCCAACTTTCATTTATACCTAAAGAACTTCCGACGATATGTGGTGACCAATACCACATTTTAGGCGACGCAGCATATCCTATAAGGAAATATTTGATGACACCCTACAGAAATTACGGATACATGCCGGAACAGCACAAAAAAATACAACAAAAAGCACTGCCAGACACGCGTCTTTATAGAAAACGCCTTTGGACTGCTGAAACAAAGATTTAGACAGTTAGTCCGATTGGATTTCTTTTCCGTCGAAAAGATGTTTAAATTTGTTTTGGGGTGCTATGTAATACACAATCTCTGTATCGACGAGTTGGGTTTCAGGGATAACCTTGAACCCCCTACATCTGAAGGAAGTTCGCTGCCGCAATTCTAATAAGCTGGAACTTCTGAAGTAAAAACGGTTTCCGATGCAGTTCTTAAGCATTTGGGGGTAATAAAACGAAATAGAATAGCCGAAACAATTTAGTTACCGACCAAACGGCGCCGTGGTTAGTAGTCGCTATAGCTTCGAAACTGAATTGGAATATTTAATAATTTCACCTCTTTAATATTTAAAAACAAAAAAGCAAACAATTTAGTTTTTTAAATATTAAATAATTTTAAAAAAAATTTTATTGTAAATATTATTAATAATGAATAATTATTTCTTTTGAAAACACAAATATTCTTTTAATAACTTAATTTTTTTCTTCGTGTTTTTCTTTTTCTTTTTTGTTGGTCTTTTTTCTCTTGCCGTTGCCTGCGGAGCTCGAAAAATTGTTCCACAGCAATCTCCAACTTAGTTTTTCTTTTTCTTCTCCTACATGAGCATTGAGTTACTTCATCCTCGTCTGTGAAAGTCAAGCTCGAGCTTTCAGTCATAAACGTCGAGGAAGTATCGAGCGTTGAAGTGCTTGTCGAGGGAGGGTCGTCTGGTGTTCTGCTTGTGCATTGCATTTTTTTTCTCTCAATTGCCACTTGGCTCATAAAAATTTCTGGCTGGAGTGAATCGTTCAGTGCGACGATACGTTCGAGTTCCTCCTCGAACTCAGGTTCAATATGGGTATTCCCATCTACGAGAAATAGAAATAAACTTAACATTATTATAAAAATAAAATATTTAATAATTTCTGTATTACCTGGTTGTGTCTGGCCACTACTGTTTTGTCTGGCCACTACTGTTTTCATTATTGAAGCTAGATTCAGTTGACTCCTCTGTTGTATGATGCGCTGCAACGCATGCAATTCATTATTTGGAACGGTATACGAAACGGCCAAATTGAAAAATGAAGCCACATCCGAAAAATCCGCTAACACAAAAATCCTTTATTATTATCCTTATCCTTTTATCCACTTTGCCTGCCTACGATATATTTTTTTAATTAGTGAGTATTCTACTTACTTGCTAAATTTTCCAACACCACCATATCATCACTCATTACAACATTGCCAGTGTCGTCAATTATGTTAATTATAAGTTTATTATTTTTTGTAACTTTGCTATCGAGTATCGACCGAATCTTTTATAAAAATTATAAGTTATGTTTATATAAACGTCAAAAACACAGCCTAGAGAGTGAACTTTTAAAGATTTGGTAAAAGGTTAATCGAAATCGACATAAGTTTAACAAACGAAGACATACCAGCAAAAGAAGAAATGTTTGAACTTAGCTACCTGAAATATAAAGCAAAGTTAGCAAAACTAGAGGATGATCTAAAAGTGGTTGATATTAAACCAGAAACAAAGCCTACAAATAGTCACAGCCATTTTGTCAAGTTACCGGAATTAAAACTACCAACATTTGATGGGCAATATCAAAGCAACCTTGATTATACAAAGCCATAGTCTAAAAAACACAGCTTTTATAAGGGAATTAGAAACGAGGAAAAAACCAAACTTCTCATAGTAAAATACAAAAAACATATGGGAAATCACTTTTTTTCCTACGACAAATTTTTTAATGAAAACGTTTCAAATTCTTAATTATGATTTTTGAAATACTTTCATAAATGTTTGAATTTCATCATATATGAATGTCGTTTAAGTAAATCGTTTTCATTTTCTTGTAATAATTGAATTATTTAAACCAAAATATAAAAAAATTTCATAACAACAGTATTCTGGTCAAATTAAAATAAAAGCTTACTACAATTCGTTTCGTCATTAAGTCAATATACATTACATAGATGGCAGTGATGGCCGTAAAAATTTGGTAAAATCGTACCAAAAATTACCACCTGAGGAAATTTCAAGTTCAAAAATTGTAGGAAAAGCAAAACAAATTCACAAAATATTAAGTACGAGTGATAATTTTGTGACTAAATAATTTTTTTTCGTATTTTTCTGTAAATATTTTAGACATCTTACGTACACTAGTAAAAATAAAGATAAATTTAGCAAGTATAATTTTAATTCATCAGAGCCAAGTTTGATTTATTTTTCAAAATGAAAATTCAAAAAATATGTTTTCGGCATAGTTTAATTTTAATATTTCTGCAATTAATATTTATTCAATAACAATATAGTCTTCTTGAATGTTGTGGTTCAAGGTACGTAGAAAACATTTATATAAACGTTTTATAATATATTTGCTTTTTTCATTGGAAAACTTGAAGCCAAAAAACACCATTTTTACTATGGATTCCTATGGAAATCAATGAAAAGTTATACCACTAAAAAAGCTTCTAAAAAATACGTCATTTTTGATTACTCTATACTCTAGAAGGCTCTGGCAATATACAAATTAGATGAGCTTTAAAGTACAATTTGAATCATGAGTGATGCAACATATGACAAACAATTGCGACAAACTAGAATACTTAACAAGTTCATTAATAGGAAAGGCCGCATTAACCATCAAAGGATTAGAAGGTCGAGATGAAGATTTGGTAATTGCTTGGGGATTATTAAAAGACACATATCAAAATGAAAAAAATCACCATTAATAGTCATCTTCAACAAATTGATAATTTAAAAACACCGGAATCTGAATCAGCATCATCCTTACAAAAATTCCTAGACACATTTCTATGCCATTTAAAGGATTAGAAACTCCATAAGCATTGGGACATCATGTTAATATATATGCTGTCGAAAAAATTAGATTCATCAACACGTCGATAAATAGAAACAAAAACATCCCCTCATAATAATCAGACATTAGAAGAGTTCATCAATATTTTGAAAGAACGCGGACGTATACTAGAAGCATTAGAAAAAACATCATCAAAAATAAAACTAAAAATTTTCGTAGGCAGTAATCATTCAGCATTAGTTTCATTATCAAATTATATGTGTGCAGCGTGCATCATGTCACATTCAATTTATCAGTGTACGAAGTTTCAAAAACTATAGATCATCAGGAAAAACAAAAAATTATAAAAGAAAAGAAATTGTGCTATAACTGTTTAAGACCAAATCATCATATAAAAAATTGTTTTGCTTCTGGGTGTAAAATATGTAATCGAAAACAAAACACGCTATTACATATTAATAAACTCAAGGAACCTCTACAAAGGAAACCATTAGCATCACCAGTAACAGTCCAAGTCCAAAACCAAACAATACCATCTACGGAAGTATCAACATCAAATTGCGCACATGCTTTACTTAGTCAAAAACAAATTAAACATATTTGGGTAGCAACGGCTTTGGTAGATGTTAAAGATACATTTGGAAACTTCCATACCTATAGAAAGTCGTGTTTTCCATGAGAACTGCACTAGAACTCGATAAATTTTTAATTCCTTTTATTCTATGTAAACAGAAAAAAAATTAAATTCATAAAGTGATAATGTGTAGTGCATTTCACATAAATACACATTTTAAGTTGTTACAGCAATAAATAATGATAATTATAGCTTATTTTTTAGTTACACTGGATAAACCCATGAATTTATCGAGTGTAGTTGCGTGTAATGACGTCAGCAAGAAATTAGAAAATATTGATGAAATAACTGAAGGGGGCAATTTTTAAACTTAAAATATGTAATTATATCAACTACACTACACATTCGCGCTTTAAGAATTTATTTTTTTTTGTTTTACATGGAATAAAAGGAATTTAAAGTTTATCGAGTTCTAGTGCAGTTCTCATGGAAAACACGGCTGAAGTCTACTCGATACAAAACACAAGTGACAGTTAGATCAAAATATACTCGTACATCATTCAGCGGAAATTTGGATTGCCTATAGTGATTGATAAAATTACTGGCTTAATACCAACTCATCGAATAGAATTTGCACAGTCATCCGTGCCAAATGTTCAATTAGCAGATCCAAATTTTAATTATCCAGATGTTTTAATCGGAGCACAACATTACCATAATATAGTAAAAGAACGAATCATACAACAGTCGCTCCGTTTTCCAGCACTGCGGGATAGTGAATTTGGCTACATCATATTCGGAACATCTCAAATTCAACAAATATCTATAAATCAATGCCATCTACCTACAGAAGATAATATTGATCATCTTTTAGAACAATTCTGGGAAATAGAAAACTGCGAGAAAATCAACAAATCATTAACCGTCGAAGAAATATATTGCCAAGAACATTTTTAAAATATGCATCGTAGAGGCAAGGATGGAAAATTCATAGCACAAATGCCAACTAAACCAAATATAAATAATTTGTTTAATTCTCAGAGTATGGCACCACAAAGACTACTACTACTCTTAGTATGGAACAGGAATTACAGCGAAATGATGAACTTAAAACGCAGTATGTTAGTTTCCTGCACGGGTATCAGATGTTAGGACACATGTGGGAAGTCGGTGAAAATGAACTCCACAGAAACAGAGCGCAGTTACAACAAAATGCCGGGTCGTACTTGATGGCTCTACTAAAATATCAACCGGAATTTCTATTAATGACACATTAATGGTAGGTTCGAAAATACAACAAGACCTTATCTCATAAATTCGTATTTACAAGTGACGTTAAGAAAAGGTACCGACAAATTTGCATTAATAAATCGCAACAATGCTTACAACAAATTTATTAGAGATCAAATCGTGATCAACAAATAAAAACATTCGCGTTAAAAACATTAACGTACGGACTGGGACCATCGAGCTTAGAGCTACAAAATGTTTGGAGCAGTTAGCAAACGATGAGAAACTCAAATTTCCGGAAGCAGCTAAAGTGATAAAAAGAGATTTTTATACAGATGACCTTATGTTGGGCACGCAGATGATATAAATGATGCCATAACGCTAAAGGAAGAAGTTAAACAACTATGCAAACTAGGAGGTTTTGAATTACATAAATGAAATTCAAACAACGAAAAAATGATAGACAAACCTGTTGAAAATACAAAAGAAATAAAATCACAAGAAACATCAGCCTTAATGGGAGTAATTCTAGCAACTATTGCAAAATTGTTTGACCTAATAGGATTAATCGGCCCTGTAATTCTTGTTGCAAAATTAATAATGCGCGAATTATGGAAATTAAAAATTGATTTGGATGCGGAGCTACCTCTATATATTACTTCAAAACGGCTTTCATTTTAAAATCAACTAAAGTCTATAGAGGAAATAAATATTAAACGTTTAGTAATACCGTACAACAATATCGAGTTACATGGATTCAGTGATGGATCAGAGGACGCTTATGGAGCTGCAATTTATATAAGAACGACGGATGGGCAAGGAATAAACTATTGCAGGCTACTCTGTTCAAAATCAAAGGTAGCTCCAATGAAGCGACAAACAATTTCAAGAATAGAATTATGTGGTGTTCTACTTATGTCTAACCTCATACAAATAGTGAAAAATTCAATTGATATTAATTTCCAAAAAAACTTATTTATGGACTGATTCCACAATTGTTTTGTACTAGTTAAAAATGCATCCGAATAACCTGAAACAATTTGTTGGGAATCGGATAACAAAAATTCATAATTTGACACATGATGTTGAATGGAGACATGTAGGTTCAAAATCGAATCATGCAGATATGGTATCAAGAGGTAAACTTCCGAATGATCTTAAGAACAGCAGTCTTTGGTGGAACAGACCTGAATTTGTAAGAGCAGACAGAGAACATTGGCCGGAAAATCCAACGAATGTTATATACAATGGAAAGGAGCTCGAAACAAAAACAATTAATTTATCATCTACATGTCCGCCACAAAAAATTGATATCATCAATAGATTTATCAGTCTTACAAAACTTCAACGTACTATCGCCTTTGTTTTGAGATTTTTAAGCAATCTGAAAAATATCAAAGGAACAGGTAAAAGACACAAGCAAAATACAAAAGTTACGGAAATTCGTCCATTAAGTGTAGAAGAGATCAAAAATTCCAATTTTTGTTTGATAAAGCAAGTCCAGTCTTCGTATTTTAGCAAGGAAATCCAGCAATTATCGAGTAGAACAACAAGGCAACCAACAATTGATAGAAAGAGTTCTATATTTCTACTGTGTCCATATCTAGATGAAGCAAATATACTACGTGTCGGTGGCCGTTTAGACGAAGCTAACTTTTATCAGGATATGAAGTATCAAATACTATTACCAACAAAACATCACTTCACACGATTAATATTCGAGTATTACTATTGTAAAAATCTACATGTGGGCCTGCAAAGCTTCCTTGCAATAGTAAGGCAACAATATTGGCCACTAAGAGGAAAAGAGTTAAAAAATTCAGTATATAGACAGTGTATAACATGTTTTAATTTAATGGGAAACTTACCATCTGTAAGGCTAAAGTTCGAACGAGCATTTAAGACCACAGGGATATACTACGCCGGACCTCCGCCAATCCAGCACGATTTTCGAGTCGGACCAAGGATATATTCCACTTATGTTCATCTCTAGTGCGTCTTTAACTGATTTCATAAGGTTTGTTAGCAGCGTTGCTGCGCACAGTTTTAGTCGTGGTATAGTAGTTTTGCTCAGTGGTGCAACCTTGGTTTTAGCCGAAATTAAAGAAACCTTTATCGTATTATTATCAGTCACACACCTACAATATACTGCTGCAGCGTGTGCCTATTCAGAAGCGTCTGAAAACCCATGGAGCTCAATTGATTTGGCTTGTTTGGTTGACAGACAGCGGGGTATTTTAATATTTCGTAGATGTGGTAGCTCGCTGCGGAGTAAAACCAATTCATTCTTCAGCTCATTTGGAAGTTGTTCATCCCAGCCTAATTTCTGCAACCATAAATTTTGGAAAAGCCTTTTGATCCGAACGACGACTGACCCCACCCAACCCAATGGGTCGAAGACTCGCGAAGCTTCCGATAATATCTGTCGCTTGGTTGCTATTGGTTGACTTTCCAATGTTACTTTAAAATTAATGTGGTCTGTGAATGGATTCCAACGAAGGCCTAATAACTTAACCGATTGGGTGTCCTCTTCTATCTCTTTAGACGTTACCTCCCGATGTTTGGACACTACTCTCTTCTGCCACTTGTTTTAACGCCCTGGTTGCTAGAAATGATGCTGGACCCGTTCCGAAAGTCACTGTTCTCAGCTTGTAGGCTTTAATTTCATCAGCTGGGTTGCTACTCCATAAAATTACCTGATATCTTTGATCTTCCTTTGCCACCAGGACCTTCCTAAACATCTTTTCAATGTCTCCAGTGAACACTACCTGATACTTGCGGAATCTCAACAGTATCTGGTATAAACTATTTTGAACAATAGGGCCAACAAGCAAAATATCGTTCAGCGAGTAACCACTGCTGGTTTTAGCGGAGGCGTCGAACACTAATCTTAGCTTCGTCGTGGAACTTCAGGCCTTGATCACACCATGATGGAGAAGAAAGCAGAGGTTAGGCTCATTCTTATTTGCTGTTTCTTCCATATACCCTAAGGCTAAAAACTCGTCCATATAACTGCGGTAGATTTTGTAAAACAAAGGATTTTCGGTACCTTTCCTTTCTATTGCCTTAAAACGCTGCAATGCCATTGTGTAGGATTCCCAACCAGCGCTGGTGCTGCTTTAAACGGCAATCGGACAGCAAATTTTCCAACGCTATTCCTAGTAGTAGTCTTCTCAAAGTGCCGCTCACATTCTTGCTCCTCCAGCGTAAAATATCTCTGTTGTGGTAGCTCTTCTATTTCTTATAGTTTTCGCAAGGACTGATCGATATCTGCTTCGACTTAGTAAGAGATAGATGCTTGATAAGAGCGGACAGCGTCTTTTACTTCAATACCACTGGCAACCGTCCACCCAAAAATTGTATTGAGAGCTACTGGCCGATTGCTAGTGCCTGTTATCTTCCCATCGCTCAATAGGGTCCAGATATGTTATAACCAGGATCCGCCAGTTGTAGATAGTTCAGATAATCCCACTGTTCATCAAGCAATTTATTGGTTGGCAAATTCGACGTAATCACTGGTAGAATATAAGCTTGTAAAGAAATACCTACATCTGAATAAATTGATGTTATTGTCATTGTAATTCTCCTTTGTGATGTATTTCTGCCTATTTGCCCATGGTCCGTAATAATCAGACGCGCATTGTCCCTCGGTAGTTGTAATTTCTGAGCACAAGCTTCAGTGACAAATGACGTCTCAGACCCGGAATCAAAAAGAATGCGACACTTTAACATACTACCGACGTTGGTTCTAGCGTTTACTACTGTAGTTAGTAGAATAGAAGCAGGTTGTTCTTTGAATTACTGGTGGTAAATGTTGTGGAACTTTAACTTGGCCTTAGGTACTAGTAAGTGTTGGGGCAACTAGTCATGCTGAACTATTCACGTCGTTACCGGAGATGTTTGGATTCGTAGCTCCAGCAACTGACAAGGTGTTGTCGACTTCAGACTGATCAATGTGCAGAAAAGCATGATGCTTCTTATGACATTTAGCACATCTTCCTTTACTCTTATAATTATATGATGAGTATGAAGAATTCAAACAATTGAAACATCTATTGTTAGCTTTAATGAATTCACGTCGCTGTACTGAACAGACTGTGCTTTGAATTTGATCACTGCAGCTTACTATATGTAGGATTTAATTTCACTGTTTCTAAGAAATTGGCTCGTGATTGTAGAAAATCGAAGAAATCGTCAAGCGCAGGTTTTTCTGCTGAGTGTTTGGCCCACAATACTTATGTTTCGTCATCCAATTTATCTTCTATTATGCGTATTAGCCACGAGTCCCTTGATTCGGCTGCAGGACCTAGCGCTTTCAAACCTCTGACCACTTCGTCCGCTGTGTCTACTACCTCCCGAACATTCGTTCGATCTACTTGTCTAACTGGATTTATCCCCAAAAACATATCAGTAAATTTTCTCACCGTATGCTTGGGTGAATGGTTGTGTTGTATAGATCCGAAAAAGACTGCCACTCTGTGTAATCCCCTGAGAATGTCGGTATATTTATTTTGGGAAGCTTTACATCTGCTGAGTAGATACCCGTCTGTATGGTGCTATCATTTAAATTAACCTGTTGATGATCCATACTAAGCTCTCGAATGTATTTACTCAGGTTAGCTATCACATGGTAGTAATTTTCTTCAAAGTCCGCCATATCGGAATTCTCGGTTGCGCACAAATTGAAAATTGAAGCTTCTCTAGACGTGAAATCCTTTAAAAGAACTGGAGCTCTATCTAATCGGACGGCTAGCTCCTCAATTGTTGTCGTTCTTGTAACTTTTTCGTTCACGTAAGTCACAAGTTTGGTCATCTGACCTTTAACTATTGCCATACGCTTTTTGGCAGCAGCTAACGATTCTAACTCAGACATTATAAAAATGTTAGCTTATTTTTTCCTTTTATATAAAAAAAAAATTGCTTGCACTTTGATCGATGGCGGATAGGCGTGGTGACATGATGATCTACATATATCTGCTCATGTAAATTCCTTTAACTCATCAGGTTGTCAAATTTTTAAGTTAGTAAAGGAATGTATGTATATAAATAAAGTTTGAGGCTAAGGTTTGTTTTTACACTAATTATAATAATAAATTCCAATAAATACTAATTTCATTTAAGGCAAATCCAAATATAAACATCATTAGTCGTAGACACTACACTTTCTGTCTTTAGCAACATAATAAAAAAGTAACACACTGACACCGCAAAATGTAAACTAGACAATAAAACGATTGAGTATCGCAATAAACAATTTCACAAATTTTCGATTTTGCCAATACATTCAAATTATCCATGGCATCCTACATTTTCTAAGATTGTGTTTAAAAGAATGACCTACTTAGCTCTCTTTTCTGAGTAATGGTAACATCTGGTTTTTGTTTCATGTTTCGAGCCGGGTAATACGATTCAAAAGGTATTCAGTAGTAAAATAATTTTTTGTAACAATAAAAATAAACAATAAAATTGTTGCACGCCTTTATCTTAGTGTCTTACCCATATCATTTTTGTCATGTCTCATCAATGTCTATTGGGGTCTGCCTTTATTTCATGAAAATCGCATAAGTAATTTTGAGTTAATACAGATATTGCTTGAGTTGAGATCCATCAAGCGACCATATTAATCGATGTTCAATAGCGCACTTCTTCGTTTAGCGTCCGTTAACCAAATTTAGTGAGTTCACAGTGGCTTATATTCAATTAAAAGATATTAATCTGGAAAGCTCATTGCATTAAGCTTAATGGTGACCATTATTGAGTTAAAAAAATTAAAAAACCATAAAAATTGTATAACATATTTGTTAAACCTTTACATGAGAAAGTTTTAAATAACAGAGATTAGAATCTAAAACAAAATAAAGACGATAATAAAAGTTCGTGTAGTACCACGAAGTGTTAGTTTTTCTTCCGGAAAATTGTGATTTTAATTTCAACTGAAGCATTGTATTTGTTGTTATACAATCTTTAGAACCATAAGATGCTGATGCTTTTACTTAAGTTTAAATTATTGTGTTTGTCTCTTAACTTTTACGACGCCTTTTATTGTTTACATAAAGGAAACACAGTTAAGAATATTTTTTCTATAGTTTCAAGGTCGTGACGATTAGCAACAATGCTAGCTAACAGCCTACATTGGCTTATATATAAAATAATAAATGTTAAGCAGTAAGATTAAATTTGCAAATTTTTACGTTTGTGTTAAGCAGGAAAAGTTTTTTTTTTATCACAACTTCTTATAAATTGTATAACACCAAAAAAAAAAAAGTATTTTCTGTGAAAGACGTAAAATTTCCATCCGACATTGTAAAATAAACTTAGAACTTTATCTATTCAATATAACAACGAAAATTTAAATCTGTTTGCGGAAAGTAGAGTATTTTCATATTCATAATACGCCGCAGTTATATTTTATTTAAGATGTAGTAGAGTCTTATAAGAACAACTTGTATATTACGATGCTGGTAAAAGAAAATTTAAAAAGAATCACGTTTCAAAATCTAACTTTTTGCAGCATTTTAATAAAACACAAAAACAATGTTTTAACGTAAGTAATTCCAATATTTGCCTTACACACACGATACACACGTGAAATTTGAATCACATGCGCGATTTATAAAATCGAGTAGATTCAGTTATCTCTTAAACCCATTACATATACATATATAGGTACATAGAAACGTATTATGCTTAATGGATGTTGTTAAAAGATTATTGACAGATTTCCTTGCGGTATGCTTACTACATGCCGTTAAGTAAATTGGATTTATAAACGAAAAATTGATTTTCTTTTGATAAAAAATGAATTAATGTTCAATATATGGATGCTTAAGTTACCAACTACTTTTAAACCATAGTAGATACTGGATTTAAACCCCTAATTCTGTTTATTTGGGTGGCATATCTGAGTGGTTCGAGTAGTTTAGCCATATTTTTTATTTTTCTCTTCCTGCATGTAACTAACTTTAGTAAACTTCCTTACTATCTGTGTCTGACGTAAAGCCAACCAAAAATTAATATTTCACTACAAACGTATTTAGTGCAGATGGTAAACAGTATGTGCTTAGGCACTTTGATTAGTTAAGCTCGCTCCGCGTTGGTGGCCATAAGTAAGATTTTTATGTTGTGTTGCCTCTCGATTAAAATAGATGTCACTGCAAGTAGTTCTCGAAAATTCGTTTTTGGCATATCTACGTTTATTTCTAATTATATTTTGGTTGGATACTTAAAATGTATTTGTGATTTGCTACTGTAAATATAATAAATTTCCCTTTGTTATTATGTCTAAAATGAATTGATTTTACAACTAATAATAAAGTTTATAAATATTAATCTAACAATTGTGGTCTTATTATTTAAATCAGTGCCGTTTTACATTCGAGAAAAACTTGGCCACTGGTTCAAATTTTTGCGAGGGTCATTCGAGTTTAAGTCGAATAAATTATTCAAAAATTAGCTTCAATAGGCCTAGTCATAAATTAATTTGGTCCCTTGAGTTTTTTTTAAGAGAGTGGGGCGGTAACGAAGGATAGGGTGTCACATAAAATGAAGGTTCAGATACTTGATCACGATTTTTGCACTTAATAAGAAGTCGCTATTCTTATAATCCTTTGTTATTTCACTGTCAGAAACAGGTCCTATTTGGTCCCTCTCGTTTGTGGTTGATGCGTTTGGAGGACCGCCACGATATCCGCCAAAATATCTTCGGCGCATTTGTCTCATCTTCTGGAAACTGGAAATTATTTTTATCGAGGTTGTCTCCTTTATAGATCATGTGCTAGACGGGGTACATCTGGTAGTTATCATTGAATTGTTTTTACTTGCCATTTATGATAATTAACCAAAGTCTTGAGAATTCCTTCCCATATCAAACGCTAGAATTTGGTGATTTGAAAAGAAAGTGTTACCAAATTATTTCATTTGCCGTGAATTATTGTGCTACTTATGCAATAGCGCAGAAATGATAGTTGAATATTTAATTTCAGAAGGCACAGAAGATGTCGAAACGAACGAAAACTTTCAGCAAGGACGAATGCCTGAATTCAAACCGGTACTTTCGTTGCGATTTGCAACCTCATCACCAAAATGATAAAAATCATCAGTGGAACGCTATCTGGTCGAATTCTAATACTATAAATAAATAATTTGTTTCAGTACAAAGTTTTACAACTCAGTCATCCTTTACTAGAAACCAATCAGGAAAATCAGATATAATTTTCAAATATTGACCAAAAATTGATATAAATATAGGTAAAATTGAATATAAAACGGACTTGATCCAAATCGGTTGACCTCAACAATATTTATGTATAGTTAAATATATATATCCCAGTGTCAGGCACTATAAATAAATAGTTTATTTTCATTAGTAATGTATAGAAAATTTATAGCCTTTTCAAACCATAGAATTTCAACCAAATCCCAAAAAGTCATAAATTATTTTTCAACACAGCTTCAAACCTTTTATTTGGACTCACTGAAATAATGATTTTGAAGAAGTTTTTGTTTTCGATTTTTTATTTTTGGAAAAACATCAAAATATATTTTCTTATTGAAGGAAAATTCATAAAACTTTACAAAATTTATTTATATATAACTAAGTTTAATTTATAGTTTGATAACTCTATAAAGTTTTATTTATATGAGAGCGATTTTTTTACTATTACAATACAGCACAGCACAGCAAGAATTGGATGTGTTGTATAATAAAAACCGTAGAAGTTTTTTTTTTTTTTTTGATACTATTTTTCAGAAACTAAATTAATACAAATGGAAAACGGGAAAAAAAGAAAATTGATGGATTTTCATTTCACAACGAATAAAATAAATAGAAAATTTATTTCGATCTATTGTGTATACCATGAATTGGAATGAATGACTGAGTATTGTATGCGGCTACATCTACATATGTATGTATATACTGCGGTGCTTGTTGATCTTTACTCTATGCGGAACTTTTCTCCATAAAAAAAAAAGAACAAAACTTTTATAGCAGTTTTGTGAACTACTGTGCAGTATTCGAAAAAGCGTCTCTTCCAATGACAGAGTTGTTCAGCTTTTAACAGCAGACTTAAGTGGTAACCATGAATAACTTACAAACTTAAATTAAGAAAAATTAAACAGGCTCTGACTTTCGTGTCAATTCAATTGATTTCAAGTTCTAAATTCAAACAATTGTAAACCATGACCAAATAAATAAACCGATAAGCTTGGGGACAAGAGACATAAGTAAATAAAATTATAGTTAAAATGAAAAGTTACCATTCCGAAATGCTGTCTGTGTTCCTGGAATTACAAATAAACGCTGTCTTTATAAGATTGTTTTATTGGTCTTACCCATTTTGGTTTCTTCTATTACGAATGAGCACTTGCTCAAAATAGAGTACCAAAAATTACGTTAATAAATTGATTAATTGATTGACTGGAGTGTACGACCAAGCCTAAACCTGTCACCCAAATAACGCCGGACCGTACACCCATTATAAATAACAAAAAAGGAAGGATAGGAAAGGAATGTTAGTATTATAGACTTGACCTGGTTACGGACATTAGTAACAATATCAAGTAAGTAAGATTATAGTTAATTAAGATTATAATAGCATCCCATAACAGAATATCAGCAAAACTGATAACCTCTTCCATCACCACAATTCACTCCAATCATTTCCCATTTGTACTCACATACACATTCCTTAAAATGTAAACAGTAAAACATTCAAATTCAGAAAGGTGCCAACTTAACAGTTAAATTTGCTGTAGTATAAATAATCAATTAAATTCATCATCATGTTTATAAATATCACTGAAATTCAAATCAATTAATCGGTTATTCAGTTATTACTAGAATGCTATCAACATTAGTTTAAAAAAAATTACATTCAAAAACTTATATAATTCTTGTTCAAAGGCGACCTTATATAATAAATTCAATTAGGCCCGATTGTATGCACGACGATAGATGAATAATCCTCTAATTTTATCCTCTCTTTTTGGTGACTGGATCAGAGATTAAAACAATTTGTATTGGCCTCCTATTTTAATAATTTCCGCCATCTAAATCACCTTCGCCATTCAAAATAAAGCCGTCAACCTGCCACTAATACTACATACATAAGTCCACATCGTGATGAAATGTGATAAATGCGATAAACAATATAAACCAAATATTAAATCATACACAATTAATTATGGTAAAGATAACACAAATTATTTCTGTAGTCATTTCTGTGCTGGGATGTTCTAACATCACTATTTTCGATATTCGATACGCTTTATGTCTCTTTTTTCAAGAACAAAATCGCATTATCTTTCACTTATTTAATGACGTTTTCCCTATTATTGTCTAAGTGTTTTCGATTCAGCCTGCTATTTCTTCATCACTTTATCACTACAAAAATTTTTTATGATACTTTGTCGATTATGTTAAAAAAGGATAGTAAAGAAATTTATTCTAATAGGCTGAGATCGCAATAGATGAGCGTAATTGAGGAAGCGAAATAATGGGCAGCTTTGTTCATGAAAAAGAGACATAAAGCGTATCGAATATCGAAAATAGTGATGTTAGAACATCCCAGCACTGATTTGACTTCGGGTTCCCTCAAACAATCCACTTTCATAACAAAACAAATCTAGTAATCTACAAATAAAATTTTTAAAAAACACGAAGCCTGAGAAAAAATCAATTTACTAAAATGCAAAATTGTGTGCCAAAATGTTATTAATCTCAACCAAAACCGTGCACAAGCCGCAATTCGATAAACTTAGTTCAAAACCCCTTACATTTACAAATAAAAATCTTTATTTAAACTGAAAACCAAGGCAACACAAAACAATGAATTCCAAAATCCACTACAAACCTATAGTTATTCTTTTAGAACAAATAAAAGCGAACGAGCCCTATATGTTACCACATATTTTTAAATATTTTGGCATAATCACATATTTTTACATATTTCCGCTTATTTGAAGTGTTATCACAGTTTTTATTCTTAATTTTTCTTCAAGAATAACGTAATTCGTCTTTGATAGTTTGAAATTTGAATTTTAAATTTAAGCCAACAAAATTATTTTTAGAAGTTAAAAAAGTTTTACTTTGGCCTAAACACCACTAAGTTAGATCAATAAATTCAGAATAAAATAAACGTCAAATTAAAATATCTCAATAGTTTATTGTACATTATTTGACGATCCGGAATTCTTCTAGAAAAGCAAATTTTGTGATTATTGTTTTTATTCGTTAACCTACATATGTGCCTTTATCAAAAATGAAATGAAATAATCCACGTTTTTCCGAAAAGTTCCAAGTTATTATATATGTATGTTCGATGGAAATGTTGAATATAAATTTGATTATGTGTGCATAGTTGACTTAAAAGTTTATAAAATTAATTAATTAAATTAAACATAATTATATAAAACAAAATTAATAATTAAATTAGATTAAATGAAGTTATCAAATGAGGAGTATTATAAAGAAAATGAAAGGATATATTTTAATTATAAGAGTTTTGAAATTAAATAGTAAATCGTAATTTTTTTTTTTTTTTTTTTTTTATTAAATTTTAAATTAAATTGTAAAATATTCATAATTCTTAGTAATATAATGTTTTTATAATGTTTTAAAGAAAATACAAATAAATCATCATTGTGTGAAAAAGAGTCAATAAAAATTAAACATAGTCTTAATTCACAGTTTATAATTAATTCTATCCACAAAATCACACAATATTTTATGTATACTCTTCCATTCTCTGATCCTTTAAGATATTTAACAAGGGCTTTCTGTATAAAAGTGGGAAATTATTTCTTATGTTGTTATTAATGACACAATCGTTAATAATATGTTCGTTATCTTCAACAGTGTTACAAATCTCACAATTAGGTGTAGTTTCAAGTCCTAAAAGGAATTTACATTTTTTGTTAACTGTATGACCCGAGATTAATCTGTAAATTAATCTGGTTTGACAGGATGTAAAATTAGAGTCTTTAAAGAGGAAAGATGATCTTGGAGAAGGGCAAATTTGTTTATAAAAATGACCGGATGAACTACACATCGGTGTGTTGATTTCCTTCCACTTACTATTAATAGATCTGGAGATATCATTAAACAGGTCTGTGAGAGTAGGTTCATTATCAAGGAAGTTAGTAGGAGAAAAAACTATTTTTTTTGCTAAACCATCTGCTATGGTATTTCCTTTTAAGCCACAGTGACCAGGGAACCAATGAATGACAACATTTTTAATTTGATTATGGCCAGCAGTGTCAATAATTTTATTTTCATAGTGTCTATTTGTATCGTGTGATAGAGCCGTTTTTAAGGAAATACAACAGCTTTGAGAGTCAGTAATAATGATAATATTATTGTTTTTGATAATTAATGATATGGTAATTCCAATTTTGATAGCAATGGTTTCAATATTTTTAATATCAGTTGGGTTATTTAGTTGAATGGCAAATTTCCAATTTTTATCCTTAACGAAAATTTCAATTCCGGCTTTATTGTTCATTATGGAGCCATCTGTGAAAATTTTTCCAAAGTTATTAAATTTATTAATTTCAGCCATAGATAACACATATTGTTCAGAATGGTTTAAAAGATTTTTGTTTGTGATTCCTTTAAAATTTGTTGTAATGCTAAAATTAGTGGGAGAAGTTTGTGGTTTGTGAAATGATTTAATTTTGGAAAGAAAAGAATAGTTGTAATATACGAGTAAGTCATAAAATTTAGGAAGAGATCTATTGCATTTAATGTCGATACCGATTTTGGAATTATTATATAGATTTTTTGTAATCTAAATTAGTGGTTTTTTAATAAAATCTAGATCTGAAGATGTTTCTAGGGATTCAGATAAGATAGCCGGAATAGGAGTAGTTCTTAAGAAGCCTTAACAAGCTCTCAGACAAGCATTTTTTTAGATTGACAGATTTTAAGATCTTTTTATATTTGGTGTCTGTAAAAATATATGTATATTCTAGTTTTGATTTAATGATTGCTTTAAAAATATTGATCATTGTTTCATGCTTTACACCTCCATTGAAATGAGTGAGTGTTTTAAGTAAGTTAATGGAGTTGGAAATATTTGCTTTTAAGTTTGTGTAATGATTTGATAATGAAAGTCTGTTAGTTAAAGTTGTACACAGTATTTTGGTAGTTAATTTTCTTTTATATAGATATTATTAATTTTTAAATTTAGAGATTTGGAATTATTTTTATTAGTGAATAGTCTTAAAAAATGAGATTTATCAGTGTTCATTTGTAGTTTTAAAGATTGTAATTTATCAGTTAATGAGAATAAAGTAGAATCTGTTATTAATTGTAAGTTATCATGGATATCGGCAGAAATTACAATGCAAATATCATCGGCATATTGGACAATTTTTGTATAGGGGTTATTAATGTCGTGTAAAGAAGTGGTATAGATATTAAAAAGGGTAGGACTCAAACAGCTACCGCGAGGAATACCTTTATTAGTGTGATGGATGGAAGTATGATTGATATTTTGAATAGAAATAATTCTAATTGTAAGAAATTGAGAAATTCAATGTGTAATGTTATTAGGGAAATTGAGATTTTTAAAGATATTAATAAAATATTTTTATCTACATTATTAAAAGCTTTGGAGATGTCAATGTTAACTAAAACAATTTTTTTTGTTTTGTTGTTTAAGGGAATTGATGAAATTAAACATTTCAACAAAATAGTCAGTGACACTTTTGTTTTTTTTCTAAAACCAAAATGGTAATAGTTAAGAATATTATTGGAGGTTAAATGATCATTAATGATCGATCATTAATTCGTTTTAAGATGAGTTTATTGAAGGTTTTTGAGAAAATAGGTAGCAGGCAAATAGGACGGTAGTTAATAATAATGTTTCTATCATCTCTTCCCTTTTTCAAAATGGCAATTGTATGATGTTTTCCATTTTGTAGGGTAAATCTGATTTTGCCAGATGTTATTAAAACAATTTGTAATAATATTGATCAGGTTAAGATTAGTGGAAACCAATTGTTTAATGATTTTCTATGAGATTTTATCATATCCTGGAGCAGTATTATTAGAGTTTTTAATGATGTCAAGAATTTCAGTGTTTTTAAATTCCGCAGGATTAGTATTAGAATTGAGGTTGTTAGGGGAATTAGGAGGGGAATCATAGGAAAAAGGAAAATTATAATTTAAAAAATTATTTGCTAGTATGAGATCTATTAAAATTCTGTAGTTGGATTGTTTTTTATTTTTAATTCTATTAATATTATTCCAGAGATCAGAGTTATTAGGTTTATGATTGATGTTCCAAGACTTTTTATTTTCTCTTCTGATTGTTAATTTAAGTTTTTGTACAGATTTTTTTAATTCAATAGCAGTAAAAATGTTTTTGTTTAAATTATAAATTAGTTGTTTGTGTTTTTTAATGTTCCATAGTCTCTGTAAACGATCATTCCACCAAGGTTTAGGTTTGAAAGTATTTTTACTTCTGATAATAGAGGTGTTTTCAGAAATTAATTTTTCTAGATGTTCTTCAACATTACATTTATCATCAATAGAATTTAGATCAAAATTTTTCAATACTTTTGACCAGTTTGTGATTTGTTTTTTTTTTTTTTTGATAATAGTTTAGTTTAAAGTCAATAAGTATTGGAGGATGGTCACTTCCTAAATTAATGGGATCAATTCTCCATGAGATTCCTTAGTAGTGACAACTAGTGGCCAATTTAGATACCATTATCCTACTTTCGCTCGATCTACTCCCTTTCGGAAAACATGATCTATTATACAAAAGTATATATATGTACATATATATATACTAAAATTGTACATATATATACAAAAATCATACAATATTCCTATTCCACGTCTCAAGAATATATAGGCATATACTATATTAGTCGATTATAGATAAAATAAAATACAAAATATGTTCAATGTTAGTAAAAATAAGAATTAAGACAAGTCTATGTATAAACAGTAATTTAACTCCGGATATCGGATCGACTCAATTTTAATATTAATTTGATCTAAATCGGTGACATTTTGTATTTAAATCTTACGAACAACTCGCTAAAAATAACTTTGCTATAAATGAAAACATTGCAGATAAATGCATACCGGTGGATTATATTTAAATTCAATTTTTACAGAATTTCACCACTTTTCATAACACTAATTAATTAAAAAGATTATAATTAATTGAAATAAATTATTATATATGTACAGGTACACACTACACATTTTAAATAATAAATAAATTAAATTAAATTAAATTTGTGAAGAGGGCGACAAAACAGGTCTATCCTCTTCGAGCGTCAACGACCGACCACCAAACATTACGTAAATAAATGGTGAAAAATTCGTCAAATCGCATTTTTTGGGAAGTCATGTTTTAATTTTTAGATTTTTATGTTTCGAATGTATAGCAAATGCCTATGTATTAAAGGCTGTAAGTGAACAAGAAATTTGCAAAATAATTGCATTTGAGCTGTGTGTGTCTCTTTAGTTTGCAATTTCATTGTTTTTTCTTAAATTATATACACATTTCTAATGGATCCAAATATTTATTTGGCTAAACTCTCGCAACAACAACAGGAGGTCGAATATATTGCCGACGGTTGGCTGTTAAAGCTACAGATTCCAAAAAGATATTAATAAATTCTTTGTATCGCTACCTTTGAGAAAATTTCACAGGCTACAAAGAAACAAGGAGTTTCTTCAACTGAGGATTTTATCATATTAGCTCTTGCAAAAACTATGCACTACAAAAACCGAATTAAAAGATTAATCAATTATTTCGGTGATATTCAAAATTTGTCTAATTTTCAAAGTAACTTTCGGGGAATTTATATTTGGCTCTATAAGTTGTATCAAGAGAAAATCATTCTTGCCGCTCCAGTAGAACCAGTCATTTCGCATCCAATATCATCAAATACAACTTCTAGTCCACATACTCAAATGACTAATATCAACATGGATAAATATATAACTTCAGTTAAAACTGTTGATTTTAGATCTCAAGTTTAATGGCAGAGGGTAAGGAATTAAAAGACTCTGTGGGTGATTTCTTTAATAAAATAGACAGCAACAGGAGGTTAAACCAAGCTGGAAATTTCCCACAATTATAACATTTTTCATCTAGGCAATTTAAACATGAACACAAATAGAGTTATTCAGTCAGCAGGTGACAGAAACAATAAAACTAGGTTATCCGATGATTTGCGACCAGTGCCACAGTTTAGGATGGATCGAACGGATTCACATAACGTTCATTTGTCGTTAACGTTTATTTATCGTTTAGAACAAATGGCGAGAGATCACGAATATACAGAGGGTGCGTTAACAAGAAATTCGTGAGCAAATTCTTTGCAGACGATTTTGAGGAAGAAATTCGTGAGCAAATTCTCTGCAGACTTCAGGGTAACAAGGAAACCTTCTCTGATTTTGCATGGAGTTTAAAAAAATTAAATGCTAGGCTTCCTAATAGATTATCCGAGAGAGATGTAATTGTGCCATAAGCTTCAGCATACTAGTATCAGATCACCAAACCACGTTTATCAACAGGATAATGGGTTCGGCTATTACAATCAACTTGATAATCAATCGCGAAGCTATGGACAATCTCACCTACTAGAAGCATTTCAAAAATATAACAATGCAAGCAAGACAAAAGAGCAATTAGGACTTCTTTTATTCTGGAACTACCAAGATTTATGTCTGCGCTACCAGCACTGCAAACAAGAGTTCCTAAAAATATTTTGTTTTTAGTGCGAGGCGGCAGACGTGCGTAAGCCAAATTGTACGAACTGTTTACGATTTTCAACGAAAAACGTTCGCCCGGATTGAATGTTTCGAGGCTAGCACACTCGGGACGAAAGACGAGTCCTCAGGTAAAATCCAGAGAAAACAATAATTGGAACAGTTCCGAATAAATCCAATGGATGACGTGTTCTACAAATTCTAATTTCAATTCGAACAAACTCCAACAAAATGGAAAATCTAGCCTATATGTAAATAAACAGCATAACCGAATCGTGACGTATTTCAAGCAAAAACGGATATTTTATTAAACATTTTATCTCGTATATTTGTAACGATTTATTTAAAAATAATACACGGCCTTACGCGCCAATAATAATTACATTTAAATCCACACCAGCGTTACTAGGTACCAGAGCTAGTATAAACGTTTTGGGTAATGGGTCAATACAATTCCTTACAGACAATTGCATCTAATATTATAAATTAAACTCTTTCGTCAAAACAACTAATGGAACCCGCAATAAAATGGAGGGATTTGTGTGTTTACCAATTACATTTGGAGGTAAAACCGAAAAAATTAAATTTTGTCTAGTTATACGCCGAATTAGATAGAATACTAAGCCTTGGGAAAATAGAGGTCAGTAAGAGCACATGGAGCCCACCAGTGACATTAAACCTAACGGAAAGACCAGACTTTGCTTAGACGCACATAAACTGAACGCTGCAACAGAAAAGGATGCTTCCCCTCCCTAAAATATAGATGGACTAGTAAGTAGACTGACGGATACAAAATATGTAACAGGACTCGGCGGATCCCGGAGCCTAACAGTTTTCCAGCATTTCGAGTTGATAGTGACAGAATTTATATGCGGCTCGAGCCAAATACCAATCAAGAATTAACCAACATACCCGCGTTTGGAAGTTGTGAATATCGGTTAAGGCTCAAGCAGAGTTGATAAAAAAAGAGCACGATGGCGCATTATATTACCTCATGGCGGTGTATTGGCCATATATGGTTAAACAGGTTAGGCTGTACATATCGAACTGCGAAACTTGTAAGGTAACAAAAGCACTTAATCATAATATCCAGCAATAATGATACCAATCGAACAAATTGTCGTGACAAGATCCGTTAGTGCCCCGTCGTTTGCTTCCATGGCTGCTAAAGTCATTGATTTCCCTGCAAGAGGTCCATATGTCTTCAAAGTGCATGACCAAACCTTTCAACGAACTTCATATTTGCAGCCTATCGAAGATCAAACAACCACAGTTTGCTAAACTTTATGTCTGGAAATTCGTCGGAATTACCCAGCAAATTAGCAATGTAATGTATAACTACTGTACCGCCTGAATCGTTATTTTAGAAAAAACAATCGACCTGCAGAAATTTTCAGGAGGAACTTGGAGAGGTGCTTACAATTGTCAAGAATCTACCCATAATTTCTCAACAGAAAGATTTGAAATCCTGACTTAGATCCGATGTCGTATCCAATCTTTTATCCATACGGAGAAACTGGATGGCGGAGAATGTACGAAATAGTTCCTAAAATTATTTAACACAAGGAGAGAGTAGGAGTCTTTGCATTTGTGAGAGGAGTACGAATGGACAATCGAAATGTTGTTCCTTACATCAATCAATGTAGAGCTTTATACATCGTCACGTGATATCAAGTACATCTACAACTATACATCTTTAAAAGCTTTATTGCGCAAATATTGTTGTAACAGCAGGCAGGCAATAAGAACTTCGTCACAAGGAAATTCAAAACTTCATCGATGCTGGATACATCAGTGTTTCTGAAGCAATGTGGCGTTTGATGGAAGCTCCAATGGACGATCGGTCACATGTGGTTATAAGACTTTCCGTTCGTCTTCCAAATCAACAGCGAATCATGTTTGGCCCAGGACGTGAGGAAGGTGCAATGCTGGTAGCTCAAATATGATAAACTAGACTGGAATCGGTTTCAGCTCAACAGCAATGATGTCAATGGACGGAGTTTAGGCTATGTTGACATCTCCCTGCGCTATGTATACGTGGAGCCACAAGTTTCCAAGCCATTAGAACTGTCAATGGAGCTATTTGCACCACGTTTAAAGAAGCAGCAATTCGACGTGGACTACTGCAGTCATATGACCAATTGAGACCACGTTGCCTTACTGAAGCTGCAACTTATCAGATACCAAAGCAATTGCAGAAGGCACTTACTTTCATTAGACGACAAGTGTCTTGATCATTGGCATGCGCCTTGACAAAACGATGAAGCTACAGCCACAAAGACGGATTGTCTTACAATCGAATTGGTTTTCCAACACTAACTGGAAACGCACCAATTAAATAGGTCTACGATCCTATTCAAGAAGAAAAAGGCACTGTGGAACGAATCAATAGCTAGAATCAGAAGCAGTTTGATGAATTCGGCAAAATCATCGGTGCTGTTGATCACGACACAATAGGGCAAAAATGTTTGTTTTTGGATGGTCCAGGGTGGTTCCGGAAAGACGTATCTTTACAGTAGTCTGATGACATTCATTCGTGGAAGAGGTCAAAGCGTGTTTGAAAAGCAACAGAAAAAGCGGACGAACAGCACACGGCGGATTTAAACTTCCTGCCCCATTTCTAGATACTTGGAGTTTTAAAACAGGCAGCGCTTCAGAAAATTTCGCAAATGGGTAGCCATTTGGAAGAAAAGTAATAGTTGTTGGAGACCATTTTCTACAAACGCTTCCAATTGTTGCCAGATGACACTATTCGTCACAACCAACATGCATAGCGAAAGACAGGATGAGCACAACAATTGGCTCTTAGATGTTGAAAAAGGAAACCATACACCAATTCCTGGACTAAACGGTGACTAGATAATTGAAATCCGTCAAGCAATGGTTAATGTTGGTAAACTTTTTGCTTCGATCTACGGATGCAATATGCTGCAAATGTCTGCTGAGGAGTGAGCGAAACAAGTAATTTTGGCTCCAACGCTGGAATTCATATACTGGAAATGAACAGAATAATCATTGCTATGATGCCAGGAGATCCTCCATCTAATCGATTTAGCTCCACCAAATACTAACTTGTAATTCACCCTACGACGACGATAATTTCTAGACATTTTGCTGGGTTTATGCCACAAATAAACTGTGCTGCATATGTCAATTTCATAGCAATAATATTTAACAATGCTATTTTAGCTGACTGAGCTATGTATAATTTGCGTTTATACTGTTGCTACAGTTGTAATTCTCGTTTAGTATTGCTAATTGAGCTGTGGTATAAACGCAGCTTGTATTTAGAGTGAAGAACAAATAAAAGTTTGAATAACGTAAAATTGTTTTGAATGAATTTAAGCGATTTTAATATTTGTATGTGTTGCTTTATTCCACTGATTTGACCGTAAGTTGACAGGACAAAAACATAAAAATTGGTGACCACGATGGGATTCTTAATAAAAAGAAGGAGTTTCTCTACGAATTGAAGGTTCCAGAATTAAAAAGGGAATTGGACCAGGTCATACAATAAAAAGGGAAAACTAAACAATCAATCCAATGCGACCAGAACGAGTAGACGACAAATTACTATAAGTAGTAATACTAATAACAATTTAATTCCACTCCACACTGGGAAGTAGTGAAAGTTCAACCAGAAATTTAAGAGGTAAAGGGTAAAAGGGATAAGTAAAAAATAATGATCAAAACGAGGAATTACAAAACGAGTTACAAATTACAATGCCTTAAAAGGAAGCTTCTTGATATCAACGGAAATAGAACAATACCGCAAGTGATACAAACTCGATTGTCGTCCGCAACCAATACTTGGCGGAATAACACCTTACCAGATTGTTACATTTCACAGAACGGTATATTGCAGCCTTATTAGTAGCATTTAAAGATGCAGAGGACAATTCCGGAACGGGAACGCATTCACAAAATCAGAGTACGTTAAACTCCTTGGTATTGGAAAATTTTCCTGGAAACACATTTTAATAAATCTCAATGGTTTTACAATGCTATAATACGCTTCCATACGCTAATATTCAAGATGAAGATTCATTTTAAATGAATAGAATTACTCCAAGATAGAAGGATCTGTGAAATATGTAGAATGACTCGATGATGTTGACGAGCAAATTTCGACTGGGTGCGGTTACAAATGTTTAATTCTAAAAATCTTTGAATTTAAGATAATTATCGTTCTTTTAGGCGCGAAAATTGGTAACGCCGACTGTCTTAGAGAGAGTCTATCTTTGTCAAAATATTTCTTTCCTTTATGACCAACCCTGTCAGATCAAACTCATTGTTTAATTGTTTCAAAGCTCAGCCTTCCCTAACCAGTAATAATTTGAAGAAAGTCTCTATGTTACACCTATAGATCCTTGTAATTACTTATTACAAACTATGGTTTCGAAATAATATTTTAACTACATTTTATGGCATATAATGCATTTTGGAAAACGTTTTTTTTTTTCAAACGCTGACACAACAACCTCTAATTTCCCAAATCCATTAAAATGTTATCATCCTAAAAAAAATTCTTCCTTACATTCCTATAACTCACAGACAGGTATACATTTATAGACAATTAAACGTAATTCTTTCGTAATACATTGATCACGCACTTAAGAAAATTAATGCAAATCATTCTCATCATTACGCTGTAAAGTACAATATAATTTCTAATTTGTATACGCAACCAAATTTATTTCATTGCATGCCATTAAGAAAACAGAAAATTTTCACACGAATAATAAAGCAAATATAACCCCACTCCGGCGGTAAAGGGAGAAAGAAATGAAACAAAATTATCATCAATATAATCCGCACGAGGAAAATTATCATTCTTCTACAAAAATTTTCTAAATACCATATACCCAAAAATGTTGGTGCGGTTTCCTGTATTCGACAATCATAATATCTCCCCAACTCACTTTAATGAAAAATGCGAATTAAAAGAAAATGAAAAGCATGATGATTTTCAAATAAGAAACTTTTTTTTATTAATCTTACTCTTTTAGACAATTTGGTTACGTAAGATAATTTTCTTTTTATACTTTTGGCCTGGAAAACGAAGAAATTGAAATTTTTATTTCATTTTTGCTTCTTCCGGTGTACTAATAGGCGTTAGTGAGATATTAAAGAAATGATTGGTTAATTTAAAGTTTAATTTGTTTTATGTAAATTAGTGTCTTGTGATATTGCAATTTTGCCCTGCGGTTTACGAATATCGATAAGAATTATTATTTCGAGAATGTGGAAGAGATTATTAATAAAATTTTCATTTTTTGTACATATTTGTACGTCAAAGAACATATGGAAAACTGGAGTGAAACTTTTGAAATTGCTCAATATCTTAAGAAACTAAAAGCTCTGTTCATCTACCTAGTGAACCAGGTAGGCAAATATTATTCTTCGTGCTAGCATACTTAGAATCTATTACAAACATTTAAGTTGTATTTATGGTTCATTTGATAATGTTGTACCAACACCGTTGGCAAACCGAACAGTTAAAGAGAATGAAACACTCGCTTGTGCTATGATAATGACAGGCAGTAAGCTGGATGGTTCCTCTGGAGGCTCCCAGCCCAAAAGGTAGAGAACTCAGAAGGAATCAACTGAAGATGCGAAAAAGTCGAGGTTGCAGGAAACTGTAACCAGACCTTTCAGCGAGATTCTTAACGATCAGCTGATTGTGGCTGTTATAGACAGGGGACAGGAGAAGGGGACATTGCGCTGGAAAGGTGGAGATGGCTCTAGCTGCAGTTATTATAATACTGCTATTAAGATGGTATAATTCCATGTCTGTATTTGTTGCTGCGGCTTATATCACAATATAGTATAGTTTAAAAACAAGTTGAAAGTCAACCTTTCTTTTTGTGATATTAAAATTTTTTTATTTAATTTGGAGACCGGCTTCGGATGTTCATCCTTCCTCAGTTCCTTTACTATATTGTTTACTAGGTACATAAAATCGTTACATTAATTAGTTACGTCATAAACATTTTTTCTTTAAAAAATAAATAAACCTTAATTTTGTTTGTTTTAGTGTTAATTTTTTGGTTTAATAAGAGCGGGTTGTTACGGTTTTTGTATACTTCAATTTCTTCCAACCGGTCCATTGTATTCCCCTTGGCAATTCTATGCACGATTTGCATATTTGTATTAATATCGGTGTAGTTGTGTTTTTCTAAAGCAATGTGATGAGCGTAATTTGATTTAAAAGTTGTATTTGTTGTTGTGTTTTTTGTTTCATTTACATGCCCGTTGAATCGTTTCAAGAACGACCTCCCCGTTTGGCCTACATAAAACTTCGGACAATCGTTACATACGAATTTGTAAATACCGCTGTCTTGTTCACAAACTTGTTTTGGCCTCAGTTTTCTCCGTAAAGGTGACTGCACGAGTATGGATATAAATCCGTACAATCTGAATCCGGTCATTCATCCAATGAAATTACCCAAATATTGTCATGTGACCGAAAATATATTCCCCTATTTCTCCTTTCGAGTTAAAATTATTTCAACATTAAGCAAAATATCCGCAGAAAACCAACATAACCATACCAAAAAATTTATATTATCAGTTATTTTTTCCCCTTTTTTGCTTATTTATGACGCTTCGATTTATGAAACAAATTTGATTTTTGGTTCGGTAATAATAAACGTTATTCAACAATAAAAATTATTTGTTTTTAAATTACAAAATTTAACGAAAATAGTAAGTTGTGTTGATCTTACGATTCAATAAAAATTTATCTTGCCCAAACAATTCAGGTAGTTTCAAGTATTTTTGAATTTTTTATGCAAGGCGAATTTTATTTGAATTAATGTAAAATTGATTTTAGTTAGATTTAAATTACAATTAATTTTATTGTTTTAGGAATGGCTGATTTAGATGACAGAATCATCGAGGAAGTCCGAAAGGAGGGTAGAGAATTTGTATATCACTTCGAGAATTTAAATTATAAAAACACTGCTCTAAATCCGTCATTTGCCGTCAGTTTCATCAGAATTATGCAAGAAGCGGTGGAAAATTATACGCGCAAAGTACGTAAAGTTATTAAAGCCACCCAAAAGTGGAAGTGCGAGCATTTTCAAGCCAAGAGACGCGTCGCTGGTGAGGTCGTTAAAATTTTTAAAAGACCAAATAATAATAGAGTAAGTTGCGTTTACACAGATATAATCTGTACTAGTTATTATTATAGTTACAAAGAAACTTAATTTAGTTTACTACACGGTTTAGTTTAACAAATTTAGTTTAATTTAACACAAAGAAAGAGAAAATACGAACGTTGGCAAAAATTTAATTGATTAATAAATGATACAAAGGGATTAAACTATTTATTTTAATCATAAACTTCGAAAACCACAAAAAATAAATTTTGTGTATAAACAGCCAAGCACAAATTGAAATTTAAAAAAAACAAAAGTGAATTGACAAGTAAAATAGACGAATTTAGGGGAATTTATTGAGCAAAACGTCAAATAAGTTACTAACTTCGTTCGGATTCAGATTGTACGGATTTATATCCATACTCGTGCAGTCACCTTAAATTATCTCAAGTTTTGCATGTCGCAGTGTAATTATATCTGCTAAAAATTTTCTTTACAATATTGTATGTATATTGGTTATATTCGACGGATATGTATTTTTTGGTGTTATTCTCATCTCGATATAACGTAGTTAGGCTATATTGTGACATTTTGCGTTTTATCTTCATGTTGAGACGGCGTATGTTCTTCTCATTGAAACCATTATTTTTTGCTATTTGAGTAATTAAATTTAATTCATTCTCGTAATTCCTCTCGTTCATTGGGATGTTATTAAGCCGATGAAGCATATGGTTATAAGCCGCTATTTTGAGCTGAAATGGGTGATTAGATGAGTTGTGTATGGTGTGATCTGTTTGTGTGGCTTTACGATATATTGAAAAGTTGTGTTTTTGATAAATGTTGGAAATTGTTAGGTCAAGAAAATTAATTGCTTTATCAGCTTCTATTTCTAAAGTGAATTTAATGTTGTGGTGTATGCCATTTACATATTTAAGTAAATTGTTTATTTGCAGTGTTGTGCAATTACGCGTAAAAAATAATTGTTTACATACATTACGTAAAAAATTGTAAAATACGGTAAAAATTGTAATAAATGTAAAAAATATTAAAAGTGATGCCATCTACAAGAATTAAGAAATACTAGTACCACTCACATACTCAAACCTCTCTAAAAATGTTCAATCGATTTTAACGAAAATTATAATCAAAATAAAATAACATTGCAAAATTTATAATTATTAATTAATTAAATTATCATAATGAATATTGCATATGTTCAACAAACCAACATGAATAATCAGTCATATTGATTAAACTAATTTCACCACTGTAGGGCATATTCGTGTACAATTCCATTTTTATCATTTTTCAAACCAAAAATAAGATTCCTTTAATAGAAATATGCACTGATTGATTAATGATTTGATTAGTTAACTATGCTTTACCAGATATTAATTTTTGTAGTAGGTAAGTATATATTCACGCTACAATTTATCGCAATGTTACCTGTGGTTAGTTTTAGCAAATAAATCAAAAAATATTTTTAAGAGTGCAATTGCTGTTTACTAAACCCGCCGCAATTTTTGTGTATATTGACAGAAATTCGCCCGCTTCTGCTCAAAAGTATTTCGGATAATGCAAATTATTTCACAGAAATACGGGCATTATATTATGTTGGCCGCATGACATAACGATCTTGTGCAATTGTAAATTGTAATTGTTTTATTAAATGTTGCTAGTTTTAACGTGCAAAGTTTAGTCCCAAATATTGACGAGATTCGTCACATTTTTAATGGTGCTTCCGTGGACATTCTTTGTTTCTCTGAGACATTTTTAAATCCGAATATCCCTAATTTAGCTTTGGCCATCAAAGGTTATAATATATTTAGGAAAGATAGAGCGGTACCTCCCCTTAATTATGGTGGTTTATGTATGTTTGTAGGAGATCACATTAAGGCTAGATTAGTTACTATACCTTCTTCCATTTCAGAATTGTTAGTATCGGATTTAGAGTTTTTATTTGTCAATATTTTTATTAATGGTCGTAAAATCTTAGTCGGTACCATCTATAACCCACCAAAAACTAGTAAGAGATCGTATGCCAAATTTAAAAAATCACTCGTAGACTTAGAAAGTTTATTTATTTATTTCTCTTGTAGATTCGATGAAATGTATATATCAGGTGACTTTAATTTCGATATACTCCAAAAGTCCGGCTTCCCTCGGTATTATTTGAATCTTTTAAATAGTCTTAATTTATCCGTATACAACACTGTGGCACCAACGTTTTCTTGTCCAACCGCTAGCGGGGCATCTTATTCCCTTATTGATCATATCATATCTTTTACTAGTAACTCTATTTGTTTTTTCAATCAGATGTCTCTCGGTATGGGATCCCATCATGATCTTTTAGTTTTTTCTGTAAACTCTTACTCTCCACCTAAACCTAAGAGTTTTAGCTTTAGAGATTTTTCTAGTATAGACAATTCCCGCCTTTACTTAATTTGTAACTCAGTTCCTTGGGAGGATATTTTTTGCCTTAGTTCGGCAACTAGCCAAATAGAATTTTTCAACTCGTATATTAGTTTGGTGTTTAATAGTTGCGTTCCGCTTAAAAAGGTTACTTGCACAGCAAAATCTCCGCCTTGGTTGTCTCAGGAAATTTCGAATGCCATAAATATTAGAGTTAGTAAATATCGTGTATGGAAAAGGTGTCCTAATAGTCAGTCTCATTTAGATTACAAGCAGGCTCGTAACAGAGTTGTAGGGTTAATTCGAATTGCTAAACGTAATTTTTTCAAGGACAAGTTAGACTCCTCTCTTCCTCCCAAGGTTTTCTGGCGTAATGTTCGTAATTTAGGCCTAGGTAAATGCAAGATTAGTTCAAGTGGGGATTTCAAACCCAATGAAATTAATAGTTATTTTTGCTCTAGTCTGAACTCGGGCAGTAGTTCCGTCGATTTGTTCTCTAACGCGTCCTCTAATTCGTTTTCGTTTTCAAATATTTCTCTCGAGGATTTATATTCTGATATTTGGAAGGTTAAATCGGAATCTTCTGGTCTGGATAACGTCAATTTAAAATTCGTTAAGGTAGTTTTCCCTTTCGTCTCAAAATACTTGTTACATATCTTCAATTTTATTCTCACGTTCTCTTCCTATCCAGATCAGTGGAAGCTAAGTAAAATAATCCCGATTCCAAAGATCAGTAATCCTTTAGAGCTATCCCATTTTTGGCCAATTAGCATTTTAAGTTTTTTCTCTAAGGCTTTCGAGATAGTTGTTAAAAATCAAATTCAATCGCATTTACATAGCAATAGTTTAATTAGTTGCTTCCAATCTGGGTTTAGAAAATTTCATAGTACTTCTACTGCGTTATTAAATGTATGTGATGATATTAGGCGTAATATGAATAATAGGGAATTAACTTCTTTAACTTTGTTAGATTTTTCTAAGGCCTTTGATTCTATTAATCACAGAATTCTTTTCAATAAACTCTTATCTCAGTTTAGATTTTCGCTTTCTGCTGCCAAATTGATTTTTAACTATCTTTCTAATCGTTCTCAGGCAGTTTTTTTCGACAATTCCTTGTCTGATTTCCTTCCTGTAATTTCCGGCGTGCCTCAGGGTTCAGTGCTGGGTCCTCTATTATTTTCTATGTACATAAATGACATAGAATCCTCCATTCAACATTGTTCATTTCATATTTTCGCTGATGACGTTCAAATTTATAGAAATAGTCGTTTAGATCAGGATTCTATTGTTAGGAATATTTGTCTGATAAATGAAGATTTAAATAATATACTTGGTCGGTCTCTAACAGGCTCGTTTTAAACGCGAATAAATCTCAGTCGATTATAATTTATAAAAAACCGTTAGATACCTCGTCCTTTCCTGGTATTTTTCTGCAGGGTTCGCTAATTGTATATTCAAATACTGTTAGGGATTTAGGCTTAGTTATTAATAAAACTCTTACTTGGGGTGACCATTTAGTTACTATTAGTAGGAGGGTCTTTGGCATGCTTAGTTGTTTGTATAAAGTGGTTGGATTTTCTGATAGTCAGTTTAGGAAAAAATTGTTTTTTCTTATCTTCTTCCTCATTTTATTTACGGTGACATAGTTTTATTCGGTATGCTTCAGGAAAATATGAATGTTCTCCAAAGATGTTTCAATGCTTGTACCAGGTTTATTTTTGGTATTAGGAAGTTCGATCATATTTCTGCCTACTCTAGCCTTGTTTTAGAATGTAGTTTATCTATTTTTTACGAATTTCGCGTTTGTCTTTTTATTTTTAAACTTCTTAAAGCTAAGGAGCCTTGTTATCTATATAAGAAATTAATGTTTAGTAGGTTTCATTCCTCTAACTTCCGCCTAATTCCGGCTAAAAATTGTTGTAGGTCGTTAAACGCGTAATTTTGTGTTAGGGGAGTTTCCCTTTGGAATTCAATTCCATTGGAAATTAAGAGATTAGGATCGGCAAAATTATTTAGGTCAAAATTTTTGGAGTGGCGTGATTGATGGGCAATACGTAGTTTTTTAATTTATTTTTAATACCCATGTTATTTTTGTTAATTTTTAATTTTTAATATTATTTCACCTCGTGCTGTACATTTTATTGTAAATGAGCTACTGTTCAAAATAGAATGTGTAAGCACGAGGTGGAAATTGTTTGAAAAAATTTAAGAGGTTTTTATGCCTAATGGAAGCAACTTCTTTTTTCTTTTTTTGTTTCGATTGCTTTGTTTCCATGTGTGCTTTTCCTCTTAATACTAAATTATTTATAAATACTATAAATAAATAAATAAATAAATAAATTGTACGATTGCAATTGTTTCGTGCAGTTTTCCTTGATTTGACCGGATACATGATTTCCTAGAATCATTAAACTGCATAAAATACATAATCATTATTAGTGACACTCTGACAGTGACAGTAAATAAGAAACGATGTAGCAGTGATAAAATAAGGAACGATGTAACGTTTCTTCTACAACTTTCCGTGCTTCTTAACCGATTGAAGTGAAATTTAGTATGCAAGTTTATATTAGCCCACAAATAACGTGTCCCAAATTTCAATATTATAACGTATCCCGTTATAGAAGAAAAGTTGTAGAAGAAACGTTTATTTTCTCATACTAAACACTACGGGAATATATAGCCAGCCGTATAATCGGAACGGGTTACGTTATAATATTAAAATTCGGTACACGCTATTTGTGACCGAATTAATTTGTGCGATTGCTTTCAAATAACCGTACCAAAAACCAACTGGTTACCATAGTTATGATTGCATTTAGCTGCCCCTGCCATGATATTATTGTAACAAAGTTGAGCCTTGATAAAGAATGATGCGTGATCCAATTAAATTACTTATCGTTTTCGAGAACGTAGCTGTTAGAATACCAATTGCAAAATGGTGGCCATATATTTATAGGCATTAGGAATCGATTACTTCTGGCAAGCTCGCTTGGACTTGGAGTAGTTGCCGTAATTAATACCAACTGTGAATGCTATAGATAGATAGTTTTAATATTTTCAAAATAAATTTTTTTGACAATCTAACATAATTGCGGTGGTGAAAGTTAAAAGTAAAACATACACAGTCAAATTTTATAAATCAAATAGTATGGTACCTACGTGTGAGATGGCGCAGAATAAATCATAATTATTTGAACCATGTATGTAAATAGAGAAATTATTTTTTTAATAACATTTTCGAATAGATACAATTTTAATACATAAAAAACAGAATAAATTATTCCATTTTTTGTTAAATAGAATGCGTTTGGTCAGCATATTTTAAACATTTTATTTAAAACACATAGTACACTGCTCGTCAAAAAAACCCGGACACTTGAATTTCTTCGTAAATCTTCAATTTCTAGAGCAATTACGCTATTTTAAAGGCACTGTCATATTAAATAGTACATAACCGCAAAATAGATGTAACAGAAACCGTATTTTTTTTATTTAAAATCCAATCACAGCAACAAAGTGTAATAAATGAAAAATATTCAAAATTTCGATTGTTACGTTTCTAAATAAATGGGCATCTATCAATTGTTTTGAAACATTTAAAGTAGCATTTATTGTTAGTATTATTATTACAGTTTACGTTAACAGTGCTTAGTTATTATTATTAGCAAATATTATAATTATGAAACCAGAAAATATCGCAAAAGTAATCGCTTTGAGTGAGGATGGCCGTAGTGTGCGTTATATTGCTGCTCACCTAAATTTCCCTCGAAGTACAGTTCAAGACGCTATTAAACGATATCGTGAAACTGGTCAGTATGAGCGAACGGTTGGATCAGGTCGTAAAAGAGCAACAAACGAGCGGGACGATCGGTTTATGGTATCAATGGTACTGCGAGATCGTTTCCAAACAGCTAGAATCGTCGCTGGTCGATTGGCACAGGTACGTGGTGTCAATATTTCAGTTAGCACAGCATCGCGAAGATTAAATGAACATAGACTGCAGTCCAGGAGGGCTGCTACAGGGCCAGAGCTTCTCCCAGCTCATCGAAGAAACCGTTTGACTTTTGCTCGTAACCACGTCAGTTGGACTACGGACGACTGGAAGTCCGTGTTGTTCACTGATGAATCAAGTTTCAGTCTGCGATCACCGGATGGACGGGAAAGAGTATGGCGGAGATCCGGAGAGCGATATTCACAATGTTCCGTATCCCCAAGAGTCCCATTTCATGGCCGCTCACTAATGGTGTGGGCATGCATTTCTATAGACGCCCGTACGGACCTTGTATTTCTACGCGGCGGTACTATAACTGCCCAAAGGTATATCGTGGAATATCTAGAAGAATTTGTGGTTCCATACGCCCCATTTATTGGACAGCAATTTAAACTAATGCATGATAACGCCAGGCCCCACGTTGCAAACGTGGTCAACAATTATTTGGATAAGGTGGGAATTGATCGAATTGTTTGGCCCGCTCGCAGCCCTGACCTTAATCCCATTGAGCACATGTGGGATATGCTAGGGCGTCGTTTAAGGCAAAGGGAAGTCTTTCCAGAAACCTTGGATCATCTTCAATCAGCTCTGCAGGAAGAATGGGAAATGATACCTCAGGAATACGTTGCAAACCTTGTGCACAGTATGCCAAAAAGAATGCTAGATGTGATCAGAGCTCGTGGCGGAAATACTCAATACTAGAGTACCGACCACTTAGATTGATTGTTGGTTTTTATTTAAATAAAGATGAAGATATATCAATATCCGTTTTTCGGTAATTTTGTTATTTCAAATGTTTTGATCCTGTGGTTACTTTTATTAAACGAAAACTTGATCCGTTAGTGCCTTTTGGTGCACATTATATTATTTCGTACAACCATAACGCGAATAATGCGAATAGTTACCGTTAACACAAATATTTACTGAAAAAATATAGTGTCCGGGTTTTTTTGACGAGCAGTGTACAATCTACATTCAAATTAATTTCAATAGATAGAGCTGTATGGTTGTAATATCGATATAAAATTTTTTAATTCTGCCCTTTTCATTTAAATGTCACATTTCGCCCATATGTCGCTAATTATTTACAATTGTTTACTTTGTAACGTAAAAAATTTCAGGTAAAAAATACAATTATTTACACGTAAATAATAGTGTAAATTACGCAATGTAATTTACGTGCACAACACTGTTTATTTGTCTGTGCGTGCCTTTAAACAATAACAATACATCATCGACATAACGGTGCCAGTATAAAATGTTTTCTTTGAACGGATTTCTGGTGTTGATAACGTGCTCTTTTTCAAAGTTATTTAAAAATATGTTCGCCAACGTACCCGACAAGGGGCTTCCCATTGGCAATCCCTCTTCTTGTACGAAAAAGTCATTATCATGCTGAAAATAATTTTGCCGTGTGATGGTAGTGAGTAAATCGATAACTTCCTTGATTTTCTTTTTATCAATTCGTTTCTGTATTAAAATATTATAAACTATATTAATGAAACTATTAAAACCGGAATGTTTGTGTACATATTAGTAACATCAAAAGATGCAAATTTTGCGCCATTTGGAATATTAACTCCTCTTATTTTATCCACTAATTCAATGTTATTCTTTACTGACATGTCATTGTCCAGTTTTATGTGCTCTGTTAACCACCTGTTTAGTATTTTGGCAGCTTTATATGCGGGCGATGTCGTAAAATTGATTAACGGGCGTATTGGCACGTGAATCTTATGCAATTTGGGCAATCCAGTAATTTTTGGTGCTAAGAGTTTTATCATTTTGCTGTTAAAAATTTGAAATTTGGTTAAGATGTTTGTCGATTTCGAAATGACCTCGTTGATCTCTTTGAGGAATTTTTGTGCGGGATCATTGGCTATGCTCCTAATGTTGCTATTTGTGATATATTCGCTTATTTTCCGATTGTATTTCGTTTCGTGCATAACCACTGTGGTGTTGCCTTTGTCAGCTTTAGTAATTACCGCGTTATTCTCATGTTACTGTCTTTTAATATTTATTAACACTTTGTGCTGAGAAACATCTTGCCTTGTTTTTGAAACTTCTTTATCTTTCTTCGATACTACGTTAATAATGTAGCCCCTGATATCATCTTGGTGTTCTGTTTCAGTTTTTAGGATGGCGTTTTCAATTTCCAACAAATGTCGGTTCCTCTCCTGGATGTTGTTTTTCGGATGTAGGTTGTGTTTGAATCCCTTCTCGAGCAACATAATTTGGTGTTATTTTGAACCCGTTTGTAAAAAATGTGACTGTTGCTTTGGGAGTGGCGGTTGGATGTTTGTGTTGTTTTTTCGGATTTTAATTTTGATAATTTACGTTTTATACATCTACTTTTAGTTATTATAATTTTTCCGTAAACTCGTCAACTTGTTCAATTGTATTTAGGTATTCTAGGTGATGAAATAGCTTTGCAAGTTCCATTGGAGCATTATATGTCTTTACTGTTAATGAATCAATTATTGTGTACAGATTTTTTATCGATTTTGTCAGCCATATTTTCTCACATTTCCGCTTCATTGCTTGAGCGATAGGACATTTACTATTGATCGTTATTTTTATATAATTTGGAATAATTTTTAACCTTTGACATGTTCTATTGAAATTTAAATTGATTTTGTTGCGTCTTAATTTTTGTACCAAATTCGAATAGTCGAAAAAAATTAACACTAAAACAAACAAAATTTATGATTTCATATTATGCAGTAGGCAAAATTAACGTTTATTTATTTTTAAAGAAAACATTTTTTTGACGTAACTAATTAATGTAACGATTTATGTACCTTATAAACAATAGTCAAGGAACTGAGGAAGGATGAACATCCGAAACCGGTCTCCAAATTAAATAAAAAAATTTTAATATCACAAAAAGAAAGGTTGACTTTCAACTTGTTTTTAACTATATTATAATAATTCATTTTGAGTCGCTAGAGGTATTGGTGAGGACGAAGGTCGTTTTAAGCTTCGCCTTCGAGGCTGTCGGCTGTCGGGAGGTCCGTTGGTGCTCCAAAACCTGTCAGAAGAGAGCATGGAAACATTTTCTTTTTCAAGACTTGTAACGAAATCCCCTAAGGGATTACGTTAACAGACATGAGAATAGCGGTCTGATGCGGTATAGTAGCTGGCTAGAGCTCACGGTGCGGCGTGGGGATTCTCAGACATATTTCTCATGCTTGAATAACCGCATGATGAACAAAATTAGAGGGCAAATGGAAATTAACAATTACACTGCCACGGCCTCAGCGGCAAAAGGAAATAATAAGCCGGGAGTGATCGTTTCGGAGTGACCGTCTCAATCCCAGGCGTCTACCGCCGTGACTGCCACACGGGCCTCCCCTCATCGGCCCGCCTACTGGGATGCTGTTTCCCAGTCGCGACGGCTCCCGATGCCATTTATGAAGGAGGGACGCCCGCATGACAATCCCAGCGACAATCCCCCGGAACGAGACCGTCACCCCGACGCAATCAACTCATGTGGCGTGCCGCCCTCCAGCACAGCCTGTCCTGGAGGAACGAACGGCACGCACGGAAGAGGGTGGAAAAAGGCCGACCCTTCGCATGACCCCACCTCACATCACCCGATCAATTATTTATTTACGCGCACATGGTGCGGCTTAGCACACGACAGTTAAAATGCAAAAAGAAAATATTTGTTACGGTAAAAGTAAAAAAAACTAAAAAAAAAAATTCGTTAGGAAAACTACGTTACCACTGATTCTACGTTATATTAAAATTTTACTTTCACTAATCACTGTTAAAATCAAGAAAATAACACAAAAGTACCTGAAAAGAAAATGGACCGCTATGTGGTCGAACCACACCCAAGCGGACAACCGATCCGAAGCGAAGCAAAAAGAAAAATCGCGAAAATCCAAACGCAATCACTCAAACAACGGAGAAAAGATGAAATAGGCGTGATATTTGCTCGGTGTGGGGTTTCCACCAAATCGGTGCACCACCACAAATCGCGCGTATGACCACAAAACGTAAATATATAATATATAGAAAAATAAGCGGAGAAAAAAAACAACTGTTACAATTAAAAATTTACAGTTGGTTAATTTCCGCTGATAGCGTACCTTTTTATTTCTTACCCACTTTGGCCCGTCCGACCACACTGCAAACAGCGCCGACGCAGGATCCCCCTCAAACACCTGTGGCCCTGCCCCCACGGGCGGGAATACTGCTTCAATATCACCGTTTGACCAACGGGGTTTGAATAAAATATTACTCTGAGCGTTAATTTAACTTAGAACCCCATAAATTCAAATCACCATGAATTTTCACTGGGAATTCACACAATGTTTTATATTTACACAATTTCAGATATTATTACACGTAAAGCAAACAAAGAGGAAAAAAAAACAAAACCTTTTCTTATTTATCGTTCAACATTGGACGATGTTTAATCTAATTATAATTTATTATTTTTTTTTTTTTTATAAAATTGCGTAAAATAAATATTACTGCCAATCATCCACTACAAACAAAAGAATAATTTTTCAAAACTGTGGTATAATGGCCTAAATGTTTTACAACTAAACTGTTTGTGATGCAAACTTTATTTCGCACAACACTTATGTTCATAACAATTTATTTTCTTATACAATCTACAATATAATGGCACTATATATTTGGTTTGTATCGTTAATTATTTTTATATCATTTTTATTTTTATTTTTTTTTTTTACAGCTATAGTACGAGTATTCATGAACTCACAAATCAAAAAAAAAATTTTATATTGTATATAATAAATCGACCATGTTCTTAAAAAAAACCCAAACTGGACTTTTCTCACCAAAATTGAAAAAAAAAACTTTTCTTAACAAATTACTTTTAGATTCTATTAATTATTTTATTTATATTTTTTTTTTTTTTTTTTTTACTACAAACTTGAATTATACAACTCAAAAATAGACCGCTTTAATTAAAAAACCAAAACTAGACTATTTTATTTTTAATTTTTTTATATAAAAAAAAGTGACTTATCGTCAACCAAAAACTCAAACTCGACTAACTAATCAAAAAAATATTTTACATCAATTACAAAAAAAATCAGAAAATTTTCCCCCTCCCATTTTTTTCTTCGCATCGCTGTTTGTCCCGCTCGCGGCACTTGTGCACACACACAATCAGTTTTATTATTTTTTTTTTTTTTATTGTAAAATCTTTATTCATGTGTATATTCTCTTTTTTTTTTTTTGTTTATATGTGCACAAATACAACGAATGAAACCACCAACGACGACGAACATATATATATACTCAGTTGTACGGTCGCTTCGGCTTCATGTCTAATCAGCCGATCGGTTTTCTTCCCCACACCAAGCAAATATCACGCGTTAACTCAAGCCAATAATATCAACAAGAAAAATGGAATATTCGAGATTGGACATTTTCGCATTGTAAACATTCCATCTCATACCACACAATACACATACACACACCATCTCGCAAGAAATATATATGCTTGTACATGATAATATAGAAAACAAGTAAATGCAGGGGAAAACAAAATAAAATATTTTTACATAACAATCGGTGAGAATATTAATTTGAATTTTGGGAAAGCATAGATCAGAGCGTATGTATATACAACCCTATGGTGGTCATGGTATAATAAAAAAAAAATTCAAACTATTTGAGCGTTTGGAGTTTTCGCAATAGAAATTTTTCTGCTTCAAGTGGAGACGCATACCAGTCGTAACAAACGTGGGAACGACCCACACCCGAGATAAGGTCTCAAGCCAGGCATATAATACATAAATAGTGGTGTTAAACGCGAATATCTTTGGCATGGTATGTGCCTAACGGTTTTCCATTCAGATCCTTCACGGTATAAGCTACATTACCCACTCTATTGACAATAATAGCGGGAATGAATTTAGCGGCCAGCTTTGCTGAAAATTTATTCGGAGCGCTGCTTTGTGCAAAGGATCGAACAAACACAGGTTGGTCAGGATGAAAAATTCGATTTCTACTTCGAAGATTGTAATGATCAGCAGCCTTCTCGTGTGCGACTTTAAGGTAATGAATAATTTGGTCCCGTAGCAAATTTAATTGGTTTGTTTTTGACCTAACGTGAATTTCATTGTCATCTTGAGAGGATAATAATTTACGTATAGCATAATCAGATCCACTTAACGACATGTGTTGTCCAAAGACCACATAATGGGGAGAAAACTGAGTAACGTCATGCTTTACATTTCGAAGGGCCGCAGTAATTTCGGACAAATGACAATCCCATTCATTGTGACTGTTGTCATCCAGATAGGAACGAATGCTTGCTAGTAACGTCCGATTTACTCTTTCTGACGCATTACTTTGTGGGGAATAGATTGGAGTACGGACGTGACTAACATCATATTTTTTTAACAGATCTTGAAATATGTTTGACAGAAATTGTTTACCGTTGTCAGATGTGATGACAGACGGTACTGAAAATAGCAGAAAAATTTCATTTTCCAAAAAAGCACACAGAGAAGAGGCCGAAGCTTCACGCAGAGGTTTAACGAGAACAAATTTTGAATAATGATCCAACACGATGGCGATACAGGTATTGCCCTTTTTCGAACGCGGATACGGTCCCAAAAAGTCAACGAACAATTTTTCGAAAGGTCTGGTAGACACTGTTTGAGAGCCCATAAGAGGCTGTGTACTACTATTAACAGCTTTATTCACCTTGCAATGAAGACAATTAGAGATAAAAAGCTTAGTTTGTTTAGCCATACCAGACCAGAAAAATTGTCGTTGAATTTTTTCCAACGTTTTGGCAATACCCATATGCGCGGAAGTAGGAGGAGAATGTGCCAGCTCAATTACTTTGGTAGTCATGGATAGTGGAACTACTAACTTCCATTCGGATAAATCCGTCGAGGTGTAACGCGAAGCATAAGACGGTAAAATCAAGAGTTTATTGTCGCGTATTTTAAAGTTATGTTCGCAATCTTTCAGCTGTTGTACTCGATTGATTTGTTGAAGATATTCATCATCCTGAAAAGCTGACGAGTTGAGATCAATATGTAGAACCGAATTATCACTAAAAGTATTGAGGCTTGACACATTTCCTGGCACAGCGGGTGCAATAACAGGTGGTGCAGAAGCATTACTCACAGCACTTTTATTAAAAGCAGTATCCTGTTCCGTATTTAGATCATCCGTTGCATCAGTATAAAAAGCTCTGGAAAGGGCATCAGGCACCACGTTTACCGATCCTTTACGATAACCGATATCAAACTTGTACGCTTGTAGTTTTAAACTCCAACGGGCGAGTCTACCAGCTAAATCTTTTTGGGACATCAGCCACCGGAGACTAGCGTGGTCGGTATAAATCGTGAACGGGTAGCCCTCGATATAGGGCCGAAATTTTTTCACACTAAGTACTGCGGCGTAACACTCAAGCTCGGTTACCGAATAATTGCGTTGAGCAGCATTTAGTTTGTGCGAAAAGAATTCGATGGGGTGTTCAGCGCCATCCGAGTCTACCTGAAATAAAACACTACCCACACCAACAGCACTTGCGTCACACTGAATATAAAACGGGCGCCCATAATCAGGATTCGCCAAGACAGGAGCAGAAGATAAAGCCAACTTAAGGGCTTGAAACGATTCCTCAGCGTGAAGATTCCATTTAGTTTTTGATTTCTTTCCCGTTAGGTCCGATAGTGGAGCAGCTAAAGAAGCGAAATTTTGTATAAAACGCCTATACCACCCACATAAACCCAAAAAGCTACGAATTTGTTTAGTTGTTTTCGGACGTGGAAATTCATTAATCGCCTGACATTTTTCAGGATTGGTTCGAAGACACCCATCGCCCACCAAATAACCCAGATATTTAACCTCTTTTAATGCAAACTGGCTTTTTCCTATATTTATTGTTAATCCCGCATTACGAAGTAACTGTGCAATTAGTTCTAACAGTTCAAGATGTTCAGACAAAGTCGCAGAAGTAACCAAAAGGTCGTCTAAGTAGACAAAGACCTTGTCATGGAGCTGATAAGGAATCACCCGATGCATCAAGCGGCATAGTGTTTGGGGAGCATTACACAACCCGAAAGGCATGACCTTGAAGTGATACAAGGGACGACCAGGGACCGTAAACGCTGTCTTATTTCTGGATTGTGGGTCAAGAGGGATCTGCCAAAAGGCATCTTTTAAATCGATTGACGAAATATAGCGCGTTTGATCCAATCGACCCAACAATCCATTAATAAGGGGCAGCGGATACGCATCCCTGACCGTCACCTTGTTCACTTCCCGGGCATCCAAACACAGACGCACTTGACCATTAGCCTTGTGCACCAGGGTAATAGGCGAACACCAGGAACTCTGACTCTCCTCAATTACGTCCAGAGATAACATTCGGTCTAGCTCATCATACATAAGTTTTTGTTTCACAGGAGATACAGAATAAAACCGTTGTTTAACAGGCTTGGCTTCACCAACATCAATAACGTGAGAAACTAATGTGGTTCTTCCAAGACCTAATTGAACATTTGACGGGAATTTATTCACAATCGTAGAGAGCTTAACGTTATCTTCAGGAGAAAGCAGGTGAAATTTCGGAGAGACAGGTAAATCTAAGGAGTTCGTAATGTCGCTTAAGGCGGAGATTTGAGGTGAAATTCCGAATTGATTCCAAAAATCAATACCCAAATATAAGGACTGTTCCAAGGAAGGTACTAAAAAGAAACGCATAAGATGAGACTGGCCATTAAATCGAACTTGAGCATGAACATAACCGAGGACATTCTGGTTTTGACCACTGGCAGTTTGAATTACGGAAGGAAATTTATGAATTTTAAAATTAGAATCGTTCAATAACTTCTCGGATCCACAACCCAAAACACTTACTGTCGCTCCACTGTCTAAAAGACCTCGGTATGGAACATCATCAACAAGGATATTGGCATACGGCCGTTTATCACTTGTTTCAGAACCGAGTATTGAAGAAACTATGCCAGATCGCATGATCTGACGAGTCTCCCAATATTTTTTGGAACGAAGCAAGCGAAGAGGATTGAATTTCCGGAAAGCTTTGAAGAAGGGTTTAACGGATTTTAACAAATTAGAATTAAACAAAGAATGAGAATTAAAAGAATGAGAAGAACTGGGTGAAGAATCAGATACCAATTGGTTGGAACCAGATGAACCAGATCCAGCGAATGAATCGGAATCAAAAGACTCTACGAAAACCTTCACTGGTCCATCAGATTCCTCCCGCTCGGTATTGACTCCCACTGATGAATTTACTGAGAGGTGTTGCTGCCAGGGAGTGGAGTTTTGCTCAAGGGAGTGGAACTGCTCGGTGATCCCTGTCTCCCCGATCTCCATGGACCACTGTCGCTGTTTCCCGAGCACCGAGTACACTTAGCCCAGATGGTATCCCTAAGACCACACTTATAGCAAAAGTTTCCCATACGAGGTAACGGACAATCCTGGAAAATATGCCCAATATCTCGGCAATTAAAACAGATGGGGTAGTTGCCTTCCCCAACTGCACGATTGGAATTGCTTGGAATAGTAAATCTGGGTGAATTATCAGGTTTTGAGGATGTAGACGAAACGTTAATAGCGGCAGGATATGAATTCTCACGCCGAAGAGCAGATATCGGCTGAACAGGTTCGGACGTCGGCATAAAAACCCCAGATGGAACGTGGTAAGTTGTTCCCGACGTACCTGCAGATAAAGACGAAGAAGACAACTCTGCATTTGTTACCGACACTTCACTATCACGAAGTCCAACATCGATTTCATTAATGACCCGTCGAGGATGTATTGAGTAATCCGTCGGCGCTCGGAGTCGCTTCAAAGAGTCCTCCCAAGCAGTACAACTTCTGATTAAATCATTAATATGCGGAAAGTGTCGATCAGTTAAATGATATTGTAGAACTGGCTTCATGTTATTCATTAATAGTTGGATAAATTCATCATCCCGATAAGGAACGTGACACTGCAAGGAAAGGCTCCACATATGATGATAGTAGTCGAGAAAGGTTTCTTGCGGCAATTGTTTCCTAGATTCTACCATACGTCGGATCTCATAGGGGGTACGCCGATCTTTAAAACGTTCAAGAAACTCTTTCCTAAGATCATCCCATGTGGCAAACGGATTATGACGACGATACGTCCAATACCACTGCAGGGCCACATCCCTTAAAAGGAGATGTAGATCAAGAAGGATAATGTCGGAGGAAATTTTATTGGCAAATATGACTGAATTTAATTGGAACAGGAACATGTCCACTGTAATACCCGCAGGTGACCCATTATAAGAAATGCCACATCGAGACAAGGTACGTCGGTGAAATTCAGAATTTCCAGAATAACCAAAAGTTGATACGGCTGGTTGAGAAGCCATATTTCCCAAATTCTGAGCTGCATTTGCATTTAAAGTACTATTTTGAAAGTCAGCTGAAGCTGGCATAAAATTATTATTAAGTGGTGCGGAAGTAGTCTGCTCCAGAGATGAACGCCCTTGCGGAACAGAAGCTACTGGTGAATTTTCCAATTGGAGAAAATCAATTGGTACATATTGCTCATTACAAGTAACCGGAGGATTTTGAAAGTGAACCTGCTGGGTTTTTTTAAGTTCATGACCACCATTCATCGCCATATTGGGATTCATTAAATTGGGTACAATCGGAGTAGCTGCTACTGCCTGCATAGCTGTCATTTGAGCAGTTAAAAATTGCACCTGAGCCATCAAAGACTTTATCATGCCAGACTGGTCCATTGTTGGAACAGCATCGGGTTCTACAGAATTATTTAAAGTTTTGGGTGGAATATCTGGTAACGTTTTAGTATGTTCCCCAGCACTACCAGAAGGATTTTCATGTTTTTCTTCCTCAGAATCCCATGTTCGATCGCATCCACTAACCTTAGCCAAATCTATGGACTGGTCTAAAGTTTCAGGAGTTTCCAAAAATTGACTTAATGCCTTTAACAATTTGTTACTATTTTCCAAAAGTATACTGGCTTTTTTCCCATAAGTTGGAGACGAAGAAACACGAATCAGTCGCCCTTGCACATGCAATAACCGAGTGTGAAGACATCGAACTGTATTTACTTGCTTATCCTGTTGTAAATCCGAAACGTTAATGAAAGCATCCTGAATACCTTGCAATTTCAAATTACAAGTAGTAATTTCTCTATCAGGATTGGATTTAGCTTTAGAATGCATCTGGCCAGGAGTTTCCACGGTACCAGCTGCCTCATCTAACAACGACTTTCTCAACTGATCCATAGCATCAGGAGAATCCACCCTAATGGACCGAACAACCAACTCGATTTCTAATTCATCAATTTTTAAATGTGTCTCATCCATATTGTGATAGTTCAAAATTCAATATATAGAGGAACAGAAAAAAAACGAGAAGATGGACAAAATTAAAACTAATATTCTAACAATAAACCGTTTGCAAAAAAAAATTGTTTACTGTTTAAATTCAGAAAAAAATTACCCAAGAAAAGAATTTATAAATTGAAAATGGGAATATTTTATCCCAGAAATTGAAAACAACTAAACACAATAATTATATTACGTAGTTAAATAAATCCAAAGTATGGAAAGGATAATACTAACGTTATCACAAAAAATTATTCCCCAAACCTAAGTAATTAAAACTATAAAATTATTTATATTTTATCCATATTTATTAACACAATTTAAGAAACCCCATTCACCAAATGTATGTATGTATATAAAAAAAAATATTTCTTTAACCTAACGACAGTAGGTGCAATTCAATGATAACCCCTGATTGCTGAATCAAGATTTGGGCCAGATCCAAGGCTAACAATCTTACGTACTCCGGGAATTCTGGCTCCGAATCCAGCTCCAGTTCATCTACTAAATCGGCGAGATCTGACACACTATCACTATCAGTATCGTTCATGAACGACGAGTCAAAGCTGAAATCGCTTTAGTTCAACTCAGGATCGTCATTCCTCTGAGCCTCGAAGTCAGACTCCGTGTTGCTCATCTAAATGCCCTTGATCAGTAAAAAATAAAAATTCACCCTTGAAATATTTAAATAATATTCAACCCAAAACAAAATTAATTTATTGAATACAATTAAATTGGGAAATTACTGAAAATCAAATTAAATATTTAAAGGAAATTGAAATGAGTTGTGTACACCAGGTCAGATAAAAATTAAAAAAAAATCTAAAGTTAATTTATGAAACCAAATTACGTTTATTAATGAATGAGAAAAAAAAAATTAAATTAATTAAATAAATCCGCAAAATTAAATTAGAACTTCAATAATAACGTGGACATCCACAAGTCGGGAAGCGTGAGGAGCTACGAGAATATTATTACTGTCACAAGGACTCACTCGCGTCAATTGTTGACTGCCGCTCACTCAAACGCTGATCAAAACCGTACTTGAAGGATTATCACACGATGATACACTGGCGTTCATTTAATTTTGTAATAGTTGCGTAACAATAAAAAAAATGTTTATAACAAAAGTTCAATCAAAAAAAAATCAAAAATAAATTGGCTTAATTTATTAACGAGCGACAAATCGATTAATTCTTAAATGAACTAATAAAAAATAAAGAAAATAGAAAGGTAATAAATCGGTAAGTAAGCAAGTATACGTTGAGAATTAGCTGCTCCACTATGCTGTAAGGAATTAAGAAAAATGAGGAAAAGAATGATAAAGCGATGATAAAATTTTCACAAACAGTGAAAAGTGAAAAAAAAATTTTGAAAAAAAATAAAAAGAGAGTTGATCGAATGATGATCGGTGCGGCCATGCGTTGGGCCGGTGGTAAAATAATAATAAATAATAATAAAAAAATGTTTGGTCTCCTCCCCCGTTGGCCTCACAGCCGCACTCTTAGAGCTCCACCATGAGACGCGGGGTACTGTTAAATATAATAATAACACCGCTGAGGTCCAGTAATTTTTAATTAAAGAAGATAAAAATCAGAAAATTTACAAAAAGAATGAACTAGGGATGTGCCATTGACCAATGAGACCACGAACTGTCCAATCAACACCACATTGGTGGAAACAACAAGTTCGCAATCTCAATGCTCATGGCACACGGAACCAACATGGCAAACGATCCAGCGAGGTCGAATGACTCGAAGTCAGAACACGCTTGGATCGCTCCCCATGAAGGTAGTTGGATCAAAATAAAATTAACTGAAAAAAATTGAAGTAAATTACTTAAGGGTACGTAGATCTGCAAAATAGAAAATAAAAAATTGAAGAAAGCTAAACTCAGAACAAAGGAAAAATGAGTCTAACCACAATCTAACGCCACATGGCGGAAATGGTAGACCCACTCACCCGATGAACTGAGAATAGGGATTGACACTCACAACTGTATGTAATCAAACAGCATACGCTGGTTACTATACAGATGAGGGTGTCAACCGGACAAGGGAAACATTGATGTGAGCATCCGTACAGATCAAACAACGCAAGCGTTGGACTTTGTACGTGATGCTCACAACAAGTTTGAAAAAAAAAATCTGAAAAATGAAAAGTCGAAAAATTGAATTTAATTAGCCGAAGATTTGGGCGCCACTGTAACGAAATCCCCTAAGGGATTACGTTAACAGACATGAGAATAGCGGTCTGATGCGGTATAGTAGCTGGCTAGAGCTCACGGTGCGGCGTGGGGATTCTCAGACATATTTCTCATGCTTGAATAACCGCATGATGAACAAAATTAGAGGGCAAATGGAAATTAACAATTACACTGCCACGGCCTCAGCGGCAAAAGGAAATAATAAGCCGGGAGTGATCGTTTCGGAGTGACCGTCTCAATCCCAGGCGTCTACCGCCGTGACTGCCACACGGGCCTCCCCTCATCGGCCCGCCTACTGGGATGCTGTTTCCCAGTCGCGACGGCTCCCGATGCCATTTATGAAGGAGGGACGCCCGCATGACAATCCCAGCGACAATTCCCCGGAACGAGACCGTCACCCCGACGCAATCAACTCATGTGGCGTGCCGCCCTCCAGCACAGCCTGTCCTGGAGGAACGAACGGCACGCACGGAAGAGGGTGGAAAAAGGCCGACCCTTCGCATGACCCCACCTCACATCACCCGATCAATTATTTATTTACGCGCACATGGTGCGGCTTAGCACACGACAGTTAAAATGCAAAAAGAAAATATTTGTTACGGTAAAAGTAAAAAAAACTAAAAAAAAAAATTCGTTAGGAAAACTACGTTACCACTGATTCTACGTTATATTAAAATTTTACTTTCACTAATCACTGTTAAAATCAAGAAAATAACACAAAAGTACCTGAAAAGAAAATGGACCGCTATGTGGTCGAACCACACCCAAGCGGACAACCGATCCGAAGCGAAGCAAAAAGAAAAATCGCGAAAATCCAAACGCAATCACTCAAACAACGGAGAAAAGATGAAATAGGCGTGATATTTGCTCGGTGTGGGGTTTCCACCAAATCGGTGCACCACCACAAATCGCGCGTATGACCACAAAACGTAAATATATAATATATAGAAAAATAAGCGGAGAAAAAAAACAACTGTTACAATTAAAAATTTACAGTTGGTTAATTTCCGCTGATAGCGTACCTTTTTATTTCTTACCCACTTTGGCCCGTCCGACCACACTGCAAACAGCGCCGACGCAGGATCCCCCTCAAACACCTGTGGCCCTGCCCCCACGGGCGGGAATACTGCTTCAATATCACCGTTTGACCAACGGGGTTTGAATAAAATATTACTCTGAGCGTTAATTTAACTTAGAACCCCATAAATTCAAATCACCATGAATTTTCACTGGGAATTCACACAATGTTTTATATTTACACAATTTCAGATATTATTACACGTAAAGCAAACAAAGAGGAAAAAAAAACAAAACCTTTTCTTATTTATCGTTCAACATTGGACGATGTTTAATCTAATTATAATTTATTATTTTTTTTTTTTTTATAAAATTGCGTAAAATAAATATTACTGCCAATCATCCACTACAAACAAAAGAATAATTTTTCAAAACTGTGGTATAATGGCCTAAATGTTTTACAACTAAACTGTTTGTGATGCAAACTTTATTTCGCACAACACTTATGTTCATAACAATTTATTTTCTTATACAATCTACAATATAATGGCACTATATATTTGGTTTGTATCGTTAATTATTTTTATATCATTTTTATTTTTATTTTTTTTTTTTACAGCTATAGTACGAGTATTCATGAACTCACAAATCAAAAAAAAAATTTTATATTGTATATAATAAATCGACCATGTTCTTAAAAAAAACCCAAACTGGACTTTTCTCACCAAAATTGAAAAAAAAAACTTTTCTTAACAAATTACTTTTAGATTCTATTAATTATTTTATTTATATTTTTTTTTTTTTTTTTTTTACTACAAACTTGAATTATACAACTCAAAAATAGACCGCTTTAATTAAAAAACCAAAACTAGACTATTTTATTTTTAATTTTTTTATATAAAAAAAAGTGACTTATCGTCAACCAAAAACTCAAACTCGACTAACTAATCAAAAAAATATTTTACATCAATTACAAAAAAAATCAGAAAATTTTCCCCCTCCCATTTTTTTCTTCGCATCGCTGTTTGTCCCGCTCGCGGCACTTGTGCACACACACAATCAGTTTTATTATTTTTTTTTTTTTATTGTAAAATCTTTATTCATGTGTATATTCTCTTTTTTTTTTTTTGTTTATATGTGCACAAATACAACGAATGAAACCACCAACGACGACGAACATATATATATACTCAGTTGTACGGTCGCTTCGGCTTCATGTCTAATCAGCCGATCGGTTTTCTTCCCCACACCAAGCAAATATCACGCGTTAACTCAAGCCAATAATATCAACAAGAAAAATGGAATATTCGAGATTGGACATTTTCGCATTGTAAACATTCCATCTCATACCACACAATACACATACACACACCATCTCGCAAGAAATATATATGCTTGTACATGATAATATAGAAAACAAGTAAATGCAGGGGAAAACAAAATAAAATATTTTTACATAACAATCGGTGAGAATATTAATTTGAATTTTGGGAAAGCATAGATCAGAGCGTATGTATATACAACCCTATGGTGGTCATGGTATAATAAAAAAAAAATTCAAACTATTTGAGCGTTTGGAGTTTTCGCAATAGAAATTTTTCTGCTTCAAGTGGAGACGCATACCAGTCGTAACAGACTAAGTATCAGATGCGCTTTCGGGCGTTAATCCTCTCCTGATCCAAGAGCCATTGGTTAGAGGAGACCAGGTAATGAAACTCAGGGTCCCAAACTATAAAGTGATATGTGTAAGAAAATAAGGTAAGATTCGTTCGTGCATTTTCGCTAAGCTAATCTAAATTTGTTTGTGCTATGTAACTACAGATGTAGTGGCGACTGGCATTGAGATTAATATTTTGGCTTATATCAGCCTGTTTACAATTCTTAGAAATGTTTTAATGGATGCTGAAAAGCAAAAGGTTTGAGCCATATTGGGCAGTGATGTAAACTCACACCACATAATATAGGGAAGTACGGATAAAAACGGGCAAGGTGAGTTACTCCTTGAATATAATCTAAGTAATAACCTATAAATATGTAATATTGGGTGTAAGCCTACTAATATAACTAGGAACAGACAAGAGCTAATAGATATAACACTTTCCTCAGAGTTTATTAAGGATAGTTTGGTGAATTAGAAAGTGTCTGATGGCTACGTTTCTGATCACTGGTATCTTCAGTATGAATTTGATACAGAAACCATAAATAAAGCTATATTTAAAGCAAAACCGATTGGGATACCTCTACAGAATCATTCTACGCAATTCATTACCAGTGCCAATTCCAAACCATCCAGTATCAAAACAGGGGCTGGATGACTTAGTAGACAAGCTATCTGATGCCTTTCAGGAAGCTATGTTGGGAGCGTCTCCTCTGAGTAAACCTTTGGATAAACTAGGCCACCTTGGTGGTCGAAACTACCCCAACGGTCTCGTCAAAAATTCAAAAGATTTTTGAAAAAGTCAATAGAACTGGAACTATTGCGGATTGGGACTCCTCCCTGAAAGCTCTACTTTGGTAAAATGCAGGGGTTCAAGGAGGCTGCGAGGCTACGTAAAGTAATGACTTCAGTCCTACTCCTTTTCCGACCACAACTAGTACGGAATGTTTGAAGTTACTACTAGTAACTAACTCGGCGGATGCTCAGCAAACTAATGGCTAGACCCTGGCTGAAGGTTTATCTTCAGAGGAAGCCTTGAACTTTGCCATATTCCCCGGAAATGTACCGTATTTTTCGAACCATAAGACGCACCTTTTTTCTCTGAAAATTCAACCAAAAATTGGAGTGCGTCTTATGGAACGAAGTGTGTCTTATAGTCCGATCGGAAAATCTCACGAAAATAAAATGAATCGGAGGCTCCCGTAAATTTTAGCAACCATAAAAATATCCGATGCGTCTTATCGTCCGCAAAATACGGTACTGATGTAAAGCTCTCATTGTCATCCCAAAGACCTTAGACCTAAAAGCTTATTCTCTTGTCTATTAAAAACTCTCGAAAAATAAGTAGAAGCTTATATTAGAGGGGTAATGGAGCCGGTTAGGTTTCCAAAATCTCAATATGCTTGCTGTCCTATTCAGAAATTAGTAGACTATAAGGAATATTCTTTCTTAACTTTTCTGGATATAGAGGGGGCCTTCAGCAACATTAAACTGGTGGCGATAACTCGAGCACTTTCGAATCTGGGTGTTGATGAATCACTCGGTGGCAGGATATAGCAAATGCTAAGAAGAGGTAGGATCGTGAAGGCCAACCTAAAGTCACTGATGGAAATTCAGAGAACTTCTACTTTGTGTATTAGTTGTGTAGTCAGGAGCACGCAAACTCAGGCATTGGAGTTTCGTTTTCTTCTCATACACCTAGATATTCTGGGCATTCAGATGACAGCGAGCATAGTAATGCAGGACACTCTTCCATTTTGTTTAACAGAGACATCTCTGAAGACCGATTACATGATTATATTGCCATCTTTTGAGACAACGTTTCATGGTAATATTCTCTCCAGAGAAGACTGGTTGAGTGAAGAAAATCTGAAACCTGAAATTTAAAACTTCTTGACAAATGGTTCAAAAATGGATGGTATATTTGAGAATGTGTATGAGAAACTATATGTGAACCATTCATTTCGTCTCCCCGACTATTGCAGCTTTTTTCAGGCAGAATTAATCACGATAATGGATGTCATAGACTGGTTGAGATATAATGTAGTATCTGTAGTATCTGTATTTAAAAGCTACGATCTTACTTCCTTACGTCGAAGGTAGTCCGGAGCTGCCTCTCATCTCTTAACGAAATGACAGATCAGTTCAATATCCACTTAACGGTGGTGCCAGGGCAATTCAGTGTTGCGTGGAATGAAAAGGCAGATGAACACTCTTATCAAGGTAGAAATTGCCTGATTTTACCCAGTAAGGTAAATGTTGATATTCCGCTAGCTATACAGATAAACTCTTGCTTTAGCGAACTATGAGCAGCGAACTATAGATGGTATTATAACTGGGCAGATCTGACCAAAACTAGATCGGTCAAGAACTGAACACGAACAAAGACTGTTCCCTAACAAGAACTGTTGGACAACTGACAGCGGACAGTGAAGCTGCCGTGTTGCGATCATTAAACCCCCAAAGCTAGGCTGGCTAGCTTTGCTAGCTGAAAAATACACGCTCAGAATAATTATTTTTGATGTGGAATAATATGAAAATGTTAAGATGCTGAAAGAAGAAAAATTCTGGAAGCATGGTGCTGGAAGTGTCACGCATTTGGATATACTGTAAGTTACTCAAAGAGCAAGAATAACTATGTGGGCATTTTTGTGGAAGCCCTCTTGATAAGAAAGTTGCACCACAATTAGAGAGAATATATCAAAATACATCTGTTCCAATAAAGAAAACAAATATGATAATCACTCATCTCAAAGCATGTTTAAAAGTCTAAGAGAATGGAGGTAGATCGTCCAATTAAAAATTGTAAAACGCAAAGGTTTGCAAAGGCAAACATAGACGTTCTGCATGTATTAACCATACATTTGTTTGTCAGCCCTTTACGGCCCTGATGGTTACTGACTCGATACCTAGTCTGGCAGTAATCTCACGATGTTCCATCATGGAACGGATCCACCTAATTGTAGAAAGCGGAACCCTTTTTTCCAATGCTGCCCTCTCTATAGATCCATAGAAGGTATTATCAAACGCCCCCTCAATGTCCACAAAGGCACAAAGGGCAATTTCTTTATATGTCACTGCTTTTTCAATCCTCGTGACTAGAACGCTAAGGGCCATCACAGTGGATTTACCAGTTTCATACGCAAATTGGTCCCGACGCAGCGGATTTTTTCGAAAGACCTCACTTCTTATTTGATAGTCCAGGATTTTTTCCATCATCTTCAATAGAAACGATGTGAGGCTAATTGGCCGATATGCCCTGGCCTAGGTATCTGGAAGAACCCCTCCCCCCTTTGTATGAAGACCACATTTACCTTTCTCCACAATTTCAGAATATAGTTAAAAGCACAACTTGCCCGAAACATCTGGATCAAGCTGGGGAGTATTTCCTCAATACCTTTTTGAAGTAAAGCTGGAAAGATATCATCCCCTCCAGTGGATTTGAAAGGTTTGAAAGACCCAATACTGTGAGGCGCATAGGCCACCTTACTTTAGGGATCACGAGGGTCCTCTTGGGCTTCTACCACTACTGAATCCGGAAAATGGGTCTCTAGCAGTACCTCTAAAGTTTCCTTCCGGTTTTCAGTGAACCTCCCATCTTGCTTCTGGAGAAGTCCTAAACCATTTGAATGATCCCTGGAAAGGACTTTCTGGAGACGAGCTGCAGAGGGCAATTCATTGATTCCCTCACAGAAATTCCTCCAGGTAGCCCTTTTGGATCTTCTTAATTCGAGATTATATTCCGTCAAGGCCATCTTATACTCGCCCAATTAACCGGTGCGTTTAGCCTTGTTGAATAATTTTCTCGATTTTTTCCCAGCGTCCCGTTCCACCAAGGGACCATCTTTGTGGACTCTCTTCGCTTAACCGGGCAGCTGTTCTCATAAGTCAAGTGTATAGAATCATGCAGCTGGTTTGAACAGAACTCCAAACCCTCTGGAGACTCTAAGTTCCCCACAACCAAGGGCATTTCTGATTCGAGTGAGACTCTATAAGAGTCCCAGTCGGTCAGTTTTGGAATTCTAATTTCCAGCCGCTGCATGGTCTCGGCGGCCAAATCGAATCTGATGTGCAAGTGATTTGATAATGAGGCCTCTTCACACACATGCCAGTTTTTGACAAAGCCACTGAAATGCGGACTAGCAAGTGTCAAATCTACGATCTCTTGCCTAATCGAATTTATAAAAGTAGGTTTCCTTCTCCTATTAACAATGTCTACATTGTTTGAGATTAGAAATTCAAAAAGGTACTCACCCCTGTTATTGATGTCCGTGCTACCCCATACTGTGTAGTGCGCGTTTGCATCGCATCCTAACAGGTAGGCCAGCCCATTGCGATTGCAATGAGCTAAGAGCCGCCTAACTTCAAGTGAAGGTATTAACTCTGAGTCTTCAGAAAAATAAAGGGAGGCTATTACAGCCTCCTGTGTGCCTCTTTCACCCAGAACCTCCACCATTACTGCAACATGTCCCTAGAGATGAACTCTGAAATGAGAATAAAATTAATTTGCGAACTGGCCAAAATAGCCGCTCTTGGACTCTCAGTTCCATTATGATAAATTAACTTACCCACTTGATTTGGTATACCTCTAATCTAGTTACCTATGACCCATGGTTCCTGGATGAGAGTCATGCCAATGTTTTGGAAGATAAAGCTTCGATAAAGGACGTCCGAAGACGCCTTTGCATGATGCAGGTTTATGTGCAGGCAGGCGATGTATGCCTTCATTTTTCTGAGGGCCTCTTCAGAAGGCCCTGCTCAGCCTCCTTTTCCGCACCGCCACTACCTGCATGCGTCCTTTTTCCGAACGATGGCTGACCAATGTCCTCCATCCCCGTTCTGCTGGCCCCCGCTGTCTGAGAGCCTGCAGGCCTCACCAGTGGCTTGCGCAGGGGAGCCCTTGCGGGGCCTTCCCCCGTGGAACATCTGACGGATTCCTCTCTCTTTCGCGCCTTTTCCTCACCTGTCTCCTGGAGAGGCCCGCCACCCCAGTGTTCTTGGCTATAGGTGCCGCCACCGCAGCCTGCAGAGGCTTGACCACTGGGGTCCCGCCCTCAGACGCTGGTTTGGCACCACCCTGACCACCCTTTGGATGAAGTTGAACAGTCCCAAACTTGTAGTTCACTTTATAGCCAACTCGCTTGAACTTCTTACTGAAGAGTGGTCCATAGAGAAGGTGCAAAAGGCTGAAGAGACTTTCGCCCCTCTCCTTACCCCAGTTGATCGCCTGCACGCCCTCGTTTTGGCTTTTGATAAAACCAAAAAGGTTCAAGACAATTCAGCACTATTTGGGAAGGTGTCGAACACAATCTTGGCTCGATGCCGGTTTTCCGCCTCGGCCACGATCAGCTGTGCACCCTCCCATGGCTTAACATTCCCTATGGCCTCCCTGCGCCACTAGACAGTGGCCCGGTCCGCGCATGTTACTACTAGTCAACCAGGCCGAAGCTGACTGCCAAGGAACCTAAGTTTAAGCTCCTTGGCCTCTTGCTCTAGCACTTTATCTCGGATGCCCTCCTGGACAGCCTTAAGCTGCTCTCCAGTTAGGACAACCTCAGAAAGACCAGAGGGCAAGATCCCAACGATCTGCGACTTCGCGGCCTGCCTGAAAGTAACTCCAGACCGGACCGCAAAACCCGATACCAACAGGACAGATCCTTGCCCCTTGGCCTTTTTGTGCCGGTGGAGTACCCTCATCCGAGCGGATCCTTTTCGACGGTAAGGCCTTAGTGGGAGCACAAGTCTTATTTTTTGGCCGCATCGCCAGAAGCCTTGTCTCACTTTTGAGCGTTTTACCCTCCGCAAGAAGCCTCCCATAATGCTTTTTCGCAGCTCCACACATTTTCACGCGGAGAGCCGCGACAGGTTTGTCAATGGTGTTGACCTCACCTTTCGGGCCCTCCCCGACGTCCATGCTCCCCTCTGATTTCACAGAGGAGGTACCTCCACTTACGGGGGCCGAGTCCTCATCTCCTGAGGTGTCCATGTCGGAGTTGAGTCCGAACGGAGCTCTCCATCCGATGGACCACTCACCGAGAGCCCCACAGCGGAAAGAGAGCCGAGGTCCTCGAGAGCCACTGCGGAACTATCGCTGGTACGTGACGCTTTAGCAGCATTACCATTCTTATTTTTTAAACTTTTGTTAGACATTTTTATTTCCACGAGTTTCTGGGAAATGAAAGTCACCTGTGGGACACCCAGCTTTACCACAGGAAGGCTAAATAAAACTGGAGGGCGCCTGGTATCAAGAGTCCGCATACTTTGGACTGATTAACCTATCAGCCATTCATCCATCGGCATATTCTGTTCCACCTTAGACTAGGGTTTTTTATCAAGGATTTCTCCTTTAGCGCCGTACTTTAGCCTGTGCCAAATGGTCAAAAGTACCAAACGGCCTCAGTTACCGATGATTACCACGAGGAGGCAGTACGTACACCTGCGAATTGTGACCAGGTTACCCCTTCCACAATTGTACCCATCAACTAGCTGCCTAAAACATGACCAGAACTCCTCGCATGATGTGCACCCCACCAAAAGGTTACGGAGCTGGTAGATTACTCTACTTAACTTTGCCCCCCTCCCCTCCAGTAGACGCCAAATCATCCACTTAAAGATAAAGATTGGATAGGTGAAATGGAGATAAAATTGTGGCTACAAAGGATATAGCCAAAACGTTTTGCGTTGTCACAAAAATTGCGTGATCTAAGTGTGCGATCAATTCAGAGCATACATAACAGATTCAACCAAAAGCCTTTTAAGACAAATGAATACAGAAATCGTGGCTCCTTACAAGCCAATTACAGCCTCTTGATACAACATTTATTAGGCCATTTAAAAATTTGATGCGGAAGGCGTGGAAAAGGAAAGAAGCAAGAGGAATAATGATACTACCTATACACAAGTGTGAACGTGGGTGAAAAATTCATGGAAAAAGGTAAAAGAACAAAAAATTGTAAAGTCTTTCAAAAAATGTGGGTGTGCAGAAAACATTATAATAAGCGACAGTAACGAGTCGAGTGACGATGAGTTGAATAATGCAGAAAATAAGGTTTATAAATGTTTTACAACTGTCCATCTTTTGGTGGTCTGGTGCGATTATCGTCCGCAAAATATGGTATTTCAAAGATTTTACTAACACTGAATAGATTAATCCCCGAAATAGAACTTCGTGAATTTTTCCTCAGAACTGGCACGGCACCGTCTGAAGTTTATCGCATTTTCTTTTGCCATTCTGTTTTTGATCTGTAAAAGTTTCCTTATATTATTATGTTATTGGTTTGGCACTCGAAAAGGGCATCCTTTCACTAGACAAATAGTCAAGGTTATCCGGCCCTTCTGTGAATTTCTAATATTTTAACATTCGCTTCTAAATCTCTTTTGCTACAAGAGTGGCTAAAAAACATTTTGCTATTCCTTATCAAAAGAGAATTTCTTATACACTTGTCTATCATTAGTATATGTTTAAGTGATGCTTTATGTATATGTTTCTCAATTGTGAATATTAAAATCTTATATCTTGAGACAATCGCGTCTTCAAATCACTTACTTATATACAAACATACATAAGGAAATAAAAATCAAAACAATTTTGTTACCACTAGCCATTTTTTTTTCGGACATATCTGACAAAAACAACCACAACAAATATTTATTGATAAGAAGATGAATATGATTGTATTGATTGTAAAACATGTGTTTCTGTGTGATAACTATCAGTTGGCCTCTTTGGCCGTACACATATAATAGTGTGTGTATATATACGACATGAAAAATTCTCCACATCTCGTACACAAGATAAAAACATAAAAATCAGATTATTACTTTTTTGTTGTTTGACTCCCTCCGGGGGGTAATATTCGAACGTCACACAATACAATATTCTGTTATGTACAAAAATATTTTGTGGTTTGTGGCATTTTGCCGTCAGGTTTTATTAGTTCATATATTGTTATTTCGGCGAACAAGAGAACATAATGTTAATGTCAATAATACATGAAATTCATAAATGAGGTCAATCTAGTTGTTATTACATGCTACTTGGAACATCTTCGCTCATTATTATACGGGTATTAACAACGTGAGAAACCACTTAAGTTTCGTAAACTTTTCTTAGGTAACAAAAAATGGTATTATAAATGAAAAGCACTCTGACTAAAACGTAAATGTTAATTGATTAACACATTGGCTTAAAAGAGCCATATTCATATTCGGTCCTGTATCATGGAACATATAAAAATTCCCTTTGTTGTAGATTTCGTTTGGGAACATAAATGTACCAGGTAGAAGTATGGTCTAAACAATTAACCCGCCCACCTAAAGAATCACCCACAAACATAGCCGCGACAATTTTAAAACGTTTTCCTAAAGCATGAATACGAAGATCTTGACACCTATCTGTTGATATATGCAAAATTTAACGAATCAGTTGAATGGAGTTGAAATGAAAAAGCGTTTATGATTGTAAACGCAGTTATCCATGTTTTCTTTGACATTTTGTTTTTACTAATAAAATATATCACATAGAGCGCACATGCTGTGTATGTCATCTAACAGGTTATGGGCCCAAATACCATAATAATCTGAAACAGTAACACAAGATTATTAAGTTTAAACCATTATTTTTCAACCGGTATTATCGTGGACTAAACCAAAATACAGATTAACAAACTGAATAATAATAATTATTAAGTATGGAAATATAAATTGGAATTACTTTTAATAATGGAGGGTTTATGGGATATTTTTGAGTCAGAACCACCAGATCAAGTAACAATAGCATGGCCTAAAAAAGATGCTAAAGCACGTGCACACATTTGTCTTCTTGTCGAAGATAACCAATTAATTAACATAAAGAAAGAGAAGTCCGCAAAAACCATGTGGGATGCCGTACGAGAATACCATGAAAAATCGACATTGTCAAATAGAGTGCGACTACTAAGACGGCTGTGTAAAATGACGATGTCAGAGGGCGAAGATCTTGAAAGTCATTTGATAGCAACGGAGGAATTAATGGATGAATAAATTCAGTGCCGAATTTCCTTAAACAAGACTTTTACATGGACAACCTAATGTCTGGCGGAGAAACATTAGAAGCAACATTACAACTGCAAGATGAAATAAAAAACTTCCTCGATCAAGAAGCCTTTAAATTACGGAAGTGGTCCAGAAACCATCCCACCTTATTAGACACCATTCCAATTGAAAACCGAGAACTTGCCTCCTGGGAAATATCCGATAAATCTAAAACAATATCAGTCCTCGGCATTATATCATTATGTACAAACCGAAACCAATGGCATCATGTCTCGTCAAAGGAAAACATTGCGGATTGCGCGACGAGAGGTATGTTACCGAAAGAATTCTGTCAGCAGAAGTCCTGGTTTAAAAATCCCGAATTCCTGCTTAATCACTCCTTTAATCCTCCGGGTGAAAAGATAAGGTTTCAGCTACCTCCTTACAACAATCGAGAATTCAGCTGCAACCTCTCTGCAACACCGAAACGTGAATCCATTATTGAGGAGATAATGAAAGGGGGAGCAAATTATTGAAAACTAACAAAAAAACCATCATTACTGTTAAGATTCAGCAGAAATTTAAAACTAAGCCCTCATCGCCGCGCATTAGATACATTGAGAGTATCCGAGATACGCGAGGCGGAGTTTGTAATATTTCGCGATATCCAACGAAATCCGATCCTTAAAAAAGGCAAAACCATTACCAATAAATTCTAATCTGATTTCTTTTTTTTCATATTTGGACGGCCACGGGCTGCCTGAGTTGGCGGCATATTAATATTACCAGCAGGTCATGCAGTAGTCGAGCAAATGGTAATAGAGTTACATATCAAGCATCTGCATAGCGGACCGAAGTTGCTTATGAGCAGCATTGCCCAAAGAATCATGATTTCCTGCGCCAGGAACCTAATAAGGCGCATAATCCGGACTGAAGTTCAGCAAGAGACAAGAGCACCGACAGTTTCCTAGCAGCCTTAAGACAATTTTGTACCGTTCGTGTAATCCCTACCGATTTGTATTGTGACAATGGCACAAACCTAGTTAAAGCAGAAAGGGAACTAACCAGTTTCCTCATGGAGTACCTAAACCAAGCAACGAAATCAAACATAATTAGTTGGTGTAATGATCAAAAAATACAGTGGCATCTTATCACCCCAGCAGCTACTATATTTGTTGGATTATGGGAAGCCACAGTAAAGGCTAATAAGTTCCATCTACGTCGCGTGATTGGAGAATCCGTACTCACCTACGTAGAGTATATTACACCTTTCTTAAGCAGATTGAAGCCACTACTTAATTGGTAAACCAATGACTCTATTACCAGAACCAGATGTCTCAACAATAAAAATCAATCGGTTAAGCAGATGGCAATTACTTCAGTCCCTATTAAAAGGGTTTTGAAACCGATGGTCATTGGAGTCCATAACTTCGTTAAACAAATTCTACAAATGGCACAGACCGAACCACCAAATAAAAAATGGAAATCTAGTACTTCTAGTATGATCAACGCATAGCACGACGGATAAGGATAACCGAATCCGGCTTATTATCGTCAAACTTCCAAATGGCAAGCTGCTGAGAAGACCAATAACTAAAATTAGCCTTCTTCCAAATTTTGATTTACTACTTAGTAATATGGAAGCAAATGGTTTCTAATACAAATTCTAATACAATATGGGGTTCAACAGTGAGTCGAACAATTTAATTTTTATAAACGGTTTCTTCAATTCGCCAGGGATTGTTTTTAAACTGACCACTCGAGTGAGCCCTTCGAATCCAGGATATATGTTGATAGTTTTTCCAAGCACCCATCTGCTCAAAGGAATATTATCATCTTTAATGGCCACTATGTTTCTAAATTTATGGTTGAATTTAGTTTCAGCCACTGTGACTTTTATTGGAGAGATTTGATATTTTCGAGATAACATCCCTTCGAAAAATTGTGATTCATATACACTATAACATCTGTCGACTGAAATAAGAAGGTTTAAAGGCCCGTGTCATATTCAGGTAAATTTGTAGCAATTAAGATATGTGAAGGAGTGGGAGCATATATTTCTTCTAACGACAGCACACATAATGGTCGAGAAAATACTTTCAATCTCAGTAAGTAGAGTGATCATAACTCGCATTTCAGATGTCGTTAACGCTGACTTTGATGAAAAAAATAATAGAAAATGGCGCTTTACACTTCTCCAATCTGCCACCAACTCATAAAATTCAACAAAAGTACAAAAACCTGTTTGAACCTGCAATAAATCTGAGAGAATACGCTATTATTGATTGAAGCTTGTGGAAAGAAGAAAATTTCGAAATTAAGTTCTCAAAAACGTCATATTTGACGGTGCTGAAGCTTGAATTTTAGTTTCTATTCTTCTAACTGCATTGATTTTATTAGCCACTTAGATCCATTCCACCATAGAGTGTTCAATTTAGATTTGTCTGGAAGAAGCCCGCCTTAAAACACAACCTGCCGGATATACTATATGATGATAGTACATACCGCCAATGTCTCGATTAAATGATGAAAGTATCGTGCTGTACAATTGGCAATAATCGTTGAACAGCGGTTTGTGACTTTTCTTTTTTTACTAAATTCGACTAATTAAATTACGTAAGGTCTTAATAATAATATCGATGTGTGTGACATACAGCCTGTAATTAAAATAAATACACCACGTCTGAATAAGTTAATCGTCCAATTTAAAGATAAACAGATTCGTGGTTCAATCTTGGTCGCTAAAAAGAAGCAGCGATTATCAACCGATTGTCTAGGAGTATCACCACCAGTAAATATTTTCATTAACAAAAATTTGACAAAGTTCCGGAATTATCTACATATATGGTGAAGCGAAGAAATTTAAAAAGTCTAACAAGTTTAAATATTATGGGTTCATAATGTTAATATCTATATGTAAGGAAAGGTGAAGGTTGTCAGGCATAGTTAATTAAATCATTATCCGACCATGATGAAATTTAAATAACTCACTGTTTTACAGTATTAATTTTATTCAATTATTTTTTCTTAAATGTTAGTTGTAGTTTATGAAGGTGATAGTGATTTAATTGATGATGTTAATGACAGTGTAGTATTTTCCAAATTTTATATCATGCATTTTAATATAAGAAGTTTATGCGCAAATTTCTCTTCGCTTCTAGCTAATCTGTCTCCAGATATAATTTTTTTAACGGATATTTGGATCAATAATAATGAAGTCAATGGTTACAAGGTTCCTCGCTAGTGATGTAAACGGTAATGTTCTACTTGATAATATTACCGGTAAAATGGGTAATTTTGGATAATATTACCTAAAGTGCTGTTACCGTAGTAATGTCGGTAACATAAATTAAAAACATTTTATCCAAAAACTAGTCTAAAAGCAAAAAGAGTTGTGACACCACTGGATTGTACATCCTTATGTACTATTAATCTATTACAACATATTTTGCTGTAAAATATAAAAATCTTTAGACCATCTTTGCCTTTTGCATTGACGTATTCATTATGTAATTACATGTTTCTGATTTTGTTTATTTATTATTACAGTAATTAACAAATTTCGTTGCTCGTTCCGTTCTGTTCTAAGTTCAAAAAGAATAATACTAATTATTAACTGTTGACAGCAAGACGACACATCACCCAATCCAGAAGGCACGTCTTACAATCCGTCAAGCACGTCGTCTAATCCAGGATGCTCCTAACTCAATCTAGCAGACAGATTATTAATCGATTTGGAATCTATAATCGCATCGAAGAGAGAGAGCCTTAGCAGACCGAAACTTGGTCGGACATACGCAGGAACTCATTAACAAATTAAGTCATCAATAAACCCAAGCCCATTTTCTATAAATCTTCTTCTCACTGTGTATTATCTCCAATTGCCATATGAACATCTTCTTGAGAACGACAAGAAAGCAGTTTTGTCTAAAGCGATGGACTGTTTTGTTATTATAAAACAAGCCTTTGAAAAAAATAAATGCGTCAATTACGAATACCTTATAAGTAAAGGACATTCAGTACTTATGGAGCGTGCGGGAAAACTAAAGTATATTTCGCACAACTTAAATCTGCCGAAATCGAACATTTGAAGTTTGAATAGCGAACATGAAGCTATTCCTGCGGAATCAAATACAGTTCCACTATTAATTGATGAAGCTTATTCGCGTAAAGGAGTGGATGATTTGGAGGAAACTATGAATACTTAGGTTATGGATGATGTTGACGCTGAGGATGACAAATGCATCGGCGGGGATGAACCTCCATTGATTAAATAGTTTACTTGATCATAATTTCATATTTATATAAAATTTATTATTTACTGTATACACTAAAATACAAAATTTCTTATTTTTACTTTTGAATTGAAACACTTGTGTATAGTAAATGTATTTAAATGCAGATTAAGTAGCTGTCCTTCTTTTGTCCAGATGTCAAAATTTTACTCGGGTTCTTTAGTAGAAATTGGAATCAAAATATTGAAAAAAAGTGTGATACGTATTTTACCCTTGTTACCGGTAATATTACCGGTAAGATTACCATATTTAAAAATTTCAGAAATTTTACAACACTATGTTGGTGTAGCTGCGTTTGTAAAAAATAATGTTACGGTTAATTACTTTAAGTACAATTTAACAGCTGCTGACTGTATGGAACCCAATTTCTCGTTTGGGGATTTTTTAATTAGTAGCTTATATGCTTATAGATTACGATTGGTGCTCTCTTGATAACTATCATAAATAAATTTCGCAAATCAAAAAATGTTATTTATATTGGTGATATCAATATAGATACGAGTATTTTGTCGTCAAGTAATGCAATAGACAATTACATGATGATTCTATTATATCTTTTGGGCTATGCTCTTTGATTAATACAGCTACTCGCATAGTACGAGTAAATAATAGCTCGACTTGTCAATTGATCATGCAGTTTCTCGTTTCGGTACTAAACAATTATTAATTATTGGAGATACATTAAATATTCAGGTGTCAGACCATTTACCGATCCTATATTGACACTCTCAATTAAATGCACTTTAGACCAGAATCGTAATAAAACCAGTAGAAACGTATCTATAGTTAATTATGACATTTTTAATGATCTTTTTCAGTGACAAGTGTGGGATGATGTGTTCTTGTCAAATTGTGCGAATGAATAAGTTCTTTGACATATTTAAAGTTAGCTTAGAGAGTAGTATGTTTGAAAAGCAATATAATGCCAAGAGATTAAAAATAGCTACTTGGATGTCTTTTAAACTATATGTCCAATAAACTTAGGAAACATCCTTTGAATAATGAAAAGTGTAGAGTAGCAATAAATACTGAACGGTCGAATTATTATATGAATCTGTTTTAAAATTGCTCTCACGATAGCAAAAAACAATGGAAAATGGTTAATTCATTAATTGGTGAGGATTCTAGAAGATCTGAGACAATATCTTCTATACTTCACATACATTATAGCTTAATTACGAATTGTTTGGATATCTGTAATCCGCCATTTTACTAGTTCATTGAGTAGTTTACACTATGGTTCTGCTTCGCATTGTTATGTTAAGTGACAAAGAGAAACTTTCATATTCGAGAAATTTACTCCAGCAGAACTACTTTATGCTGTCGCATCTTTAAACAATAAAAACTCCAGTGGTTTCGATGAATTAATTCCAAAGTTCTTAAACAAACTGCTTTAAATAGTTGCTATTTACTTGCTTTTTGAAAAATTGATGAAAATTCTTATGGTCTCTTATTTGAATAAACTTAAATTTTTAAGTGACTCTCAATATGGTTTTAGAAAGGGTCAAAGCACAGAAGTGGCGCTTTTAGCATTTTTTTAACTTCATATGCGATTCCTTAAATAATGGAAAAGTAGTGGGTGTGCTTTTTCTTGATATATCTAAGGCTTTCGATTCTGTTAACCACGTAATATTATCAAACCAACTGTGTCGTATTGGATTTAGAGGTTTTGTGTACAATTGACTAAAATCGTACCTTCAAAAAAGGTTTTAGAGAGTTTTAATAGGTTCAATGAAATTATTTCGGGTGTCCGTCAGAGTTCTGTCCTTTGTCCTTTACTATTTTTAATCTACGTGAATTCTATTGTTCTGTTGAATTTGTCTGGTAAAGTTGTAATATTTGCGGATGACGTTGCTTTAATTTATTCTGCAGATAGTATAGATGAACTGGAACGCAAAATGAATGCAGACTTAGTAGTACCGCATGTATGGTTTTCTGATCATCAATTGCGTTTAAGTGATAAATCTAGTGGCATGAATTTCAATATAGAGTCAAGAGTGACTAGAGATTTAAATGTATTTTGTCATGATGATGAGTGCGCTAACTCGAAGGATTCCAACAATTGCTTTAAAATACAATTTGTCCAAGAATTTAAATACTTAGGAATAACGATTGATAGCAAATTGAATTTTAAATCTCTTATAAACAATGTTAAAGGTTTTTTTACCTAGCTCTTAGAAAGCTTTATCTACTTAGATCAATTTGTCCGTTTGATGTGGTTACCCAAAGTATATTGAAAGATTGATTATGGTCTTGTTGTATATGGTGGAACCTATGTCACTAACATTAAACCTTTAACAACAATTTAAGGATCAAAAGTTCTTGTTTTGGGCCGGTCACTCACAAAGAGTACTTCAAGCATTTTGATATTGTAAGTGCTCCAACTCTGTTTAACAAATTAACACTAGCTATTCAGAATGAGCAATCGGCCAAACCCTTTGGTGTTTTGTTGAAGGAATGGTTATTTCAGCAGGAAAATATTGAAAGTTTGTTTCAAGTTGGTATGTAAGTTGAGAAATCTAGACAAAAGAGAAATTAGTCGACATGAGCGTCAAATAAATTAACTTTCGTGATTGGTAAATTTTTTTTTTTATTGTTTCCTTCCTCTTCATGATTCTTATTGATTAAAATTTTTAATTTGAAGGTGATTCAGTATAGATATTTTTTGTCTTAAACGGATACCAATTTTCAGTTTTCTATATGGGGGAGTGGGGAGTGGAGGGGCAATAGACAAGAAAGAAGAGACTCAACAATTTCAAGAACAACGTAAAGCAACATTTGCTATGGTTAGTGCAAATTTGCGTGACCGCATGGGATCATGATGATGGAACGAAGTCTCGCCCCCCCCCCCCCATACAAACGCCCGCCGATGGAAAAAAAAATTCCTTTCTTAGCCTAGTCCTACGATTTTACCGCATCGCAAATTAGTAAACTACAAATTTTAAGTGGGACTATATGGCCATTTAAACAGTTTTCGTACCAGAATTTGCAAATATTTGAGAACCTTGTCACCCTAAGCCTTCAAGTAACTTTATGCCCTTACCACCTCATACAGGAAAGACAACAATATTTTAGATGAACTTATGTAATAAAAAATTTCGATATAGGGAGATTTTCGACCAGAAAAACTAATAAGAAGGGAGATTCTGCCGCAGGGCGAAAATACTTAGGAATATTAGATAAAAGATAAAATATCTAATTAAACATTCGATACACGTTCCTTTACAATACCAAAAACACAACATACAAAAATAAGACAAGTACATAATGCATATGTACATATTATATACACAAGAAAATTATTTTTTGCTTCCTTATTATTTATTATAAGGAAGTAATAGAATGAGATAAGTAACAAGAAAAATTAATAAAAACTACTCGTCTTTTTTTGTAAAAATATTTTTTATCTGATGAAAAGCTCACAATATTTGCTGGCCCAATTATAAAATGTGATGGTTATCGAGATGACTAATCCTTCATTCAGTAAATATTCTAATGTTTATTTTATTTTCAAATATAATGTGTATTAGTCAAACTAATCATTCCCAAAATTGTTTTTTGTCCATTGTATATTCCTCGAAGCAATACGGACTCATATGTTAAATGTATACCAAACCCAGAATAAATGGATTACGTATTTATTTCATTAATCATATCAAAATGGTATAAAATAAATTTGAAAATTCCCAACTGCCAGTCGCCACATACACACAAACGACAAATGAATGAATAAGATTTAAGATGTCACCCAGCATCAGGAAGGATTTTTTTTTTAAGTTTTTTTGCGTTTTTCTCTTTATTTATTCGGAAAATCTCGATAATCACATTGTGAAAACAAAAACTGGAAACCAAATACATACATAGATATCACGTATAAACATATCGAGAATCCAATCAAAACAATAACAAATCCCAATGAAAATCTTCTTAAAATCAATGAAAATAACCTGTGGTAAAAATAAGATAACCTTTTTAGATATATGTATCTATGTTTGTACATACGAGTATGTACATACAAAACTCTATAGTGATGATTACTGTTATATGTTTCACCTCATCTTATTATTTATATATGGAATCCTTTTGGTCCTTTTACCATCCTCCCTCGTTTTTCTAGTAATTGCTAACGGATAAATCTTAATTAAAAATTTGGAATAGTAAAATAAAATAAAAGAAATCTGTCACAAATTCTGTTTTAGGGTAATTAATTGAAAAATGTCAAAGCCCAAAGAATGGTTACATTCTCTAATCGGTTTTAATTAAACAAAAAATTAATTAAATTTGTAAATTTAGATTATGATGTAATTTGTTAGATACCAAGCTGGTTGTTGAATGTTAAGTGTTGGCTTATAGTTGAATGGATCAAAAGGCCGGAGATCCTATATTGTCGAAGTCGCGAGAGTATTCAACAATTTTTATATTTTATTTTTGGAGTATGATAAATTATTGAACATACTGGAAATAATTGTGAGTAACAAAATTTCACTTTTACTCCATCTTTCTCGAAACATTTAATCTTTTTTCAATCTAATGATACTATCACATATTATACAAGGTTATCTGAAAGCAATCTTCGAACTTTATTTCGAACTTTAATAACAACACAGTGGATGAGACCATATGAGTCTTTTCAGCTTAAGGAACTGAGAAAGAAAGATGGAAAAAATGTCTCTTAATACTGTATTTCATTAAGTAAACTCAACCCTCAATTCAACATCAAACTCAACACCTTAGATATTTCACAAATCAACACGGTTCGAAAAATAACATACTTATATGACCACTACTCTGAACTCGTTCAATTAAATGATAGTATCAACTCCAACTTAACCTCAAAATCAACCCTTCACTCAATCCCAAACTCGACGGTCAACTCAGTTACTAAATAAATATGATCCAAAAACTGCCTGCATAAGTGAAATAAATCTCCAACTGAAGCGCCGACGAAATCTCAACTCAACCCCAATACAACCCAACTCAACTCAAACTCAACCCCAAGTCAACCTCAACTCAGCCTCAAACTCCCAAATCAACTTGAAAAATTACACGCATAAACTCAAATCAAGTTTACTTTAACTCAAATCTCAATTCATTGAACTGCTCATTCAATCCTAACCCAACTCCAACTCAACACCAATTCAACCCGCAAATCGACTCCCTAACTCAACCCTCAACTCAACTCACAAACTCAACACCACACTCAATCCTACTAGGATGAGACCAGGACCACGTGATGGTACCACGTCTTAAAATTATGATACCTACAGTGTTTACAATCGGTACTAACAATTACGGCTAACTACAATTATTAGAATTAAAAGAAAATAACTTAAATAAAACATTCTTCAACAAATCTCTCGACAAGCGAAAACCGAAAATTTCAAATACGGAATTGAGCACCCATGATGTTCTCAGGATCGTTTTCGAAAGCCCATAGGTTTGACTATAGTTTGTTAGCACCAGGTCATTGAATGAAAGCCGATCACGTTGACGAATTCGCCGTTCGGGAGCACAGATTTTTAAACGTGCGAGTAACATGGTTTAATCGATACGGGAATTAATAATATCGCGTACTTATATGGTGAGAGAACATATTCCACACCACGCGTCCACGGCAAACGTCGTAGCGCATACAGAACAAATTGCTTCTGAACAAAATGGAGATGCATACTCCAAAATAGACCGAACAATGGGTGAGCGAAAAATGGGTAAGCGGATGCGATTAAAACAAATAGTCTTACATTTCATCACGTTCAGAGCCAGTCTATTGTTAATTGACCAACTGAAAAATCTTTTTATGTCCTCCTGAAACTTCACGCAATCAGACAAACTAGTAACCTGGGCGAAAATTTTCATGTCATCTGCGAAGAGGAGACAGTTAGCAAACTCAAAGCCTTGCACCACATCGTTGCTAAACAATTAAAACAACAATGGGCCAATGTGACGACTACCTTGAGGAATGCCAGATGGCACACGAAACAATTGGAAGTAAGAACCCAAGATACTAACGGAATGCCAACGATCAGTGAGGTAGTAATGAACTAATAATTTAGACCCTCTAATTAACTAATAAGAATAGAGTGGTCAATCAAATCAAAAGCCTTGGCAAAATCTGTATAAACAACGCCAAGCTGATGTCTGGAATTTAAACTATCAAATAATTCGCCACAAAACGAAACCAAGTTAGTTACTGTAGACCTAGCGGGATAAAATCCATGTTGCGCAGGAGAAATGAAGTTTTTAGTATGGAAGAACAAGATTCTTTGAACCATAGACTCAAAAAGCTTGGGTACGACGAAAAGAATGACGATCCCACGATAATTACTCACATCACTTCTTCTACCCGCCTTGATGATTGGATGAATACAAGAAATTTTCCAAGGATCGGAGAAAAAACCGGGACGAAGGCTTTCGTTAAATTTGAAGGTAATTGGAGGAGTTAAACCCTTAGCACAACACCTAAATAAAATCGGCGAGAAGACATCATAGCTCGCTAGTTACAGCAGCTATGTTTTTTGGATGTCGTGAATGATTTACAAATGGACGAATTAACAAACCTTCAGGACACATATCAGAACTGTTTAGCATATTGAAATGAGCATCCTTTAATCCAATTTTTTGGGAAATAAAGATAATGGAATTGTCAATTAGCCGGCACATTGCAAGTAATAATTTACAATTCACTTCGTCAGGCGAGCAGTCTTCTAGTTTACTTTGAATGTAGCCAACACGTTGTAGTATTAAACCTACGTGTTATGGTTTTCGGTCAATTCGTATGTCTGATCTTCTTGACGTACAAACGAACAGACATTCCTTTTTTTTTTGCTTTTTTGGACTCACGGACCTTTAAACCGTCGTTAAAAGTAGTTTTGGATAAACAAAATGTTTGGTCATCTTTGGTAGGTTTCAATAACTTTGGCCCTTACGGACCTAAGTTATTATAATTCGGAAATTTATCACGATAGCCAGTTTGAAAATTAATCACCCTTATTTGCATTCTCAGATCGATCAGTGACACGTTTTGACGAGGCAGTTAAATGCCTAGAATTTTTCAGATTTTTTGATGTCTTTATTCATGACGACCATTTCCTGAGGACACGTTTAAATAACACCAGGATATTTTCTACTCATTGGTACTCGAACAGCACCATTCTGGATTAGATCCTGGGTTTACTGAGGAATTACTTAAAGAACATCGATGTTGCTGTGACAGAGGGAATACAAGAGTTGGAGAAATCCGTTACGGCTGACATAACATTATATGAATGAAAGAATTATAGAGCATGGTTTAGATTTAGAAGCCTGTCAAAAAAATTCCTCGCACATCGTAGAAATCCATCAACAGAGCGTATAAAATCATTTCGGATTGAACCCCGATTGAGAAATTCATAATTCAGCTGCTGAGAAATTGAAAATCCAAAGTAAAGGGAGGTTTTAACCCATAAAAAGAGCTTAGAGAGGATACAGACTGACAGACTGATAAACAGACACCATTTCGAAACCCACTTTTTCGAACTCAGCGGACCTAAAAACAGATAAATCTCTAAAAATCTCAAGGTTCAAAATTTTCATGATTACCATACTTTATTTCACTTACGTAAAAGAAAGTAAAAGTTATCGAACGGGCGGCGGAACGACGGATAGCGGCGGTTGTCCAGGGGTTACTTTTCCGATACGCGAAGTAGAGGAAGAGATGAATAAGGTAGGTCACAATGGTTAACATTGTACAAATAAACCTGCATCACAGGAAGGCTGCCTCGGCAGCTCTCGTTCTCAGACTGACTAAGTCAGGTGAGGACTTGGTGCTAATCAAGGAACCTTGGATTAACAAAAACAGGATCTGTGGCCTCAGAACGAAAGGGTATAAATTATTATAATCAGGCAACTCTGAGAAGATCAGATCGTGTATTTTGGCGAAAAATAATTTGAATATTTTTCTTCTTCCTCAATTTAGTAGTGGGGATGTTACCGCGGCAAGCGTTGAGGTTGGCTGTGAAAAATTATGGCTAGCCTCAGCCTATATGGATCGGGAGAAGGAGGTTCCACCAGATAACCTGGGGGAACTAATCCGGAAAGCAGGTCAAAGAAAGGTAGGTGTTATACTTGGATGTGATTTAAACGCGCATCACACAATCTGGGGAAGCACAGACATTAATGAAAGGGGTGAGTTATTTTTTGAATACTTATTAAATACTAACCTTTTAGTTTGCAATATTGGGCGAGCACCAACATTTATTGTCAGGAATCGACAGGAGGTCTTGGATGTGACATTTGCATCAGATACTATTTTTCATATGATCAGGGGATGGAGAGTGGAGAATGAGCACTCATTCTCTGATCACCGGTATTTAATATGTAACCTCAACGTCAACCCTGTATTACCCGGAAAACCTTCAGGAATCCTAGAAGAACAAACTGGAACAAATATGAGGAGGTGTTAGAGGAGGTATTGCCGCTGGAGGTTGCAGAACTTCCGGCGACAGTAGAAAAACTGTATTGCATGGTTGATATTGTCACAAAGGCATGCAATCTTTCATTTAATGCTGCGTGCCCCCTGATAGATAGGGAACGGATCGCGTGGACAATGAACGGGTTTAAGCCTTATAAATCGACTGGCCCAGATAGGATTATACCAGCGGACATCCAGAGGAACTTAGCAGTCATCCTTCCTTGGCTGAAGATGATATTCAGAGGATGTCTGAAATTTGTCTATATTCCTAGGAAATGGACGGAGGTCAAGGTGGACTTCATTCCGAAAGCGAGGAAAAACTCGCATGCTTATCTGAAGGACCTGAGGCCTATAATTCTATCATCCTTTCTGCTGAAAACATTGGAAAGGATGGTGGATGTACTTATACGATCAAAAATTGAATCCAGCAATTGGGCAATGTCATAGCATGCGTACTGCAAAGGGAGGTCGGTGGACACAGCCTTGCACGCTTTGGTACGCACAATTGAGAAGTCAATTTACTCGCAGGAGTTCTGTAGGGTCTCATTCCTCGATAATGAAGGTGCCGGTTGTCAGCTTTGAAGGTGGATTACTCTATAAGTAGGTTGAATATTCATATGCTGTTAAGCAGGGTTATTACCTCAGAACTGGGGGAGTCCACAATTAGAAGGCGGGTGGTTAGAGGAACCCAGCAGGGAGGTGTAATGTCCCCTTCTCTCTGGAGTATAGTGTTTAACGAATTGCTGTTGGAACTGGAGAGAGAGAGGTGGTATTGGTTGTAGGGTACGCAGATGATGTAGCGATAGCGGTATCAGGTAAATATTTTGACACGATTAGAGATGTTATGCAGAATGCACCATTAATCGTTACCAAATGGGCCATCAAATGTGATTAGGGATCAATCCGTCCAAGACAGAGCTGGTACTTTTTACCAGGAAGTATAAAATTCCGGTAGTTTGCCCGGCTATAATAAACGGCACTAGACTGGCTTTTTCTGATAGAGCGAGATTCTTGGGCATAATCTTGAACAGTAAACTGAACTGGATGCCTAACACGTTAGAGAGGGTAAATAAGGCCACTGTAGTCATTTACTCGTGTAGGAACGCCATAGGTAAGAGATGGGGTTTGAAACCGGAGCTGGAACACTGGCTGTACACTGCCACAGTGAGACCTGTACTTATGTACGGAGTGGGCGTATGGTGGCCAGCTCTGGACAATGTAACATACGGGAGTAGAATGGACAGGGTGCAAAGAACGGCCTGCATGGTTATAAGCGGGGCGCTTAGGACGACACCTACTCGCGCTTTGGAGATTATGTTCCATCTTATTCCAGTAGAGGTTTTTGGTAAGCAGAAGGCAGCCGAGGTGGCTATGCGACTTACGGCTGTCTCTCAGTGAAGTGTTTGCAGGTGGAGCACTCGAGGATAGTTGGATCACTAGATTATGTTATACCAACCTTGTGCTTCGATAAAGAGTTCCGGACCGTCTGTCCTTCAAGGGAATCATGGAAGGACGGATTAATACTGAAAAACGAGGCAGTGCAATTTTTCACGAACAGCTCTAAGCTAGATGGTAATGTAGGAGCTAGAGTCTTCTGTGAGAAGCTTAATGTTAATATTTCTGTTCGTCTTCCTGACTACTGCAGCGTATACCAAGCTGAAGTGATGGCGATCGGGGAAGTCGTGACATGGTTGAAGCATAATGTGGTATCAGTAAGGGATATCGCAATTTCAGGTCACTAGAGTCGGTTTGTCTGAGGTCACGGGTGGCGCTGGAATGCCGATCATATCTTAAAGAGATGAGCGAGTATTTCAGTATCCAGATAATCTGGGTCTCTGGTCACTCGGACATCACGGGGAACTGAAGAGCGGATGAACTAGCTAGGTACGGTAGGACTCTCCAGATGCAGACGGAAAGGGCAGGTCTGGGGAGGCCTATAGCAGCGCTCAAATTGGCGCTGAGTAGAAATGCAATCGCCTTGACAAATGAGAGATTGACTAACACTCTCACGTGCAGGGTAGCAAAACAGGTTTGGCTAAAACTGGACTTGCGGCGCTCCAAGGCACTGATATCCCCAGGAAGACGAGAGTTAGGATTGGTCTTAGGGATACTGACAGGACAATGCCTTTTTGGGGAACACACGAGAAGGTTGGGTCTACAGACAAATTACTTTTGTAGAAGTTGCATGGACGAGGAGGAGAAAGAGACTATAGATCACTTCCTAATATAAGTTTTAAAAATCCGTTAAATGCAACGTAAGTAAGCAAGTGCTATCAAGGTTAAAGAAACCCGCGTTTTAGGTGACTTTACTGAGTGGTAGTCATTTTACGATTTGTTTCTGTCATCGATACATGACTCAATCTCGTTGTCAATGGTATACAAATTTCTTTGAGAGGATTGCTAAGGGGTGAGGTTTGCATTCTGTTGCATTTATTAGAACATTTTTAGAGCAACCATCAATGAGTTTGTGAAATCATAACAATATTAAATAATTTCTTGACTATTCCGGCGAATCGAGGAATCTGTAGAATTGAAAAGAATCCATAAGCAGCTTAACTAAACACATTAATAAACCATCATCTATCAAAGGTTACATAGCGTTCCACTATGGTATTTCCTATTTGTCAAGCTAACGGTCGTGCAAGGAATGGACGTACACAAAAGGTGCGAATTGGGTTAGAACAACACACGTTGTTTTAATTGTTTGTTGCTAAATTTCGATATTTATCCAAACGAAGATATCCAATTTGCAGAGGGAAACAGCACACCATCATCATCAAATTATTTTAAATTGTAAGTTGAGCTAGAAATTTAGCAAAGTTCTGTTATGACACAAAAGATTCATTGAAAATTACATAAAATGTGAAGTAAAGGCAACGAGAATAATGACATTACTGCAAGAAGGGCATAATCAACAGTATGTAGTTAATCTGACATCAACCAATGAAGATGATTGATATCTCTAGTTATTTGCTCTCATAAACCGATTTATCACGTGTCCATCGGCCCGATCATCACTTGCAGAGGTACGGAGTATTATATTCCAAACGAGCACGGGAGAAAAAGTTGAAAGAAGTAGATTTTAGGTCCCGAGTTCCCGCTACAGGCCTAGAATTAACGGCGGAACATCGTGGTGTAAGGATCTGTCGTGGTGAGAGAGAACTATACGTGCCAGTTAACATCGTTCCATCTAGAAATTTTAGAGGCGGATTAATTATGGTTTGGTGAGGAATTTCTCTAACTGCTCGTACCGAAGTGGTACCCATAAGTGGAGGCTCACCTACTGCAATATGGCATATAGAGAAATGTGTAAAACTCCGCATAATGCCTTTGGCTCCATATATTGGAGAAAATTCTGTTTTCATGCAAGAAAATGCAAGGCCAGACGACGCAAAAATAGTAATGGACTACCTTGAATATATCAATTTAAGAACCATGAAATGGCAAGCGAGGAGCTCAGATCTCAGTGAAATACCACCACAGAAAACCTTTTAGAGTTTCAGACATTTGTGGTACAGGAGTGGGAAATTATCCCTCAATAAGATATAAAAAATTTGATTTCTAGTATGACAAGACGGCTTCAATGTGTGATGTCTGGACGTGGAGGTAACACACACAAACTGAATTTTCCAATAAATTGAATTTGAATTTGAATAAATATGAGTTTTGGGTTTAATCAGGAAAACCTATTGATTGTTATTGTTTGTAACGTATATGAAAATGGCTTTGATGCGATAGTTAATTGCGCCGCTGTATTAGTCAGAATAATACAGCTCAATCCATTCTACTAACTTTTCTTGCAAAGGTTATATCTCCTTTGGGGCAAGCTGTACACTATCGGGCTCTTTTGGAATCAGGCTGAGACGTCTTAGAACTCCTCAATTAAATGGGATACTAAGCGGCAAGGGACATACACATCCAACCACAATCAGGTCCAAATTTAACCGTTAAGGTATTTATTTTCAAATGAATAACAAAGCTTGCAAAAAATTACCATTAGCTGATCCGAAATTTTACTAGTCCAAAGAGGTAGATTTACTAATTGGTATAGTTTATTTTTTCAATATTTTAGTTAATGTGCCTTAATCTGCCCATTAAATAAAATATAGAAAACACGATATTTGGGTTGTGTCAGACGCAATTAACGATAGTAAATTCTGGGAAGAAAATACTCTTCTTGGTCACTATCAATATTCCGGAATTCACCCTGTTAAAGTAAGCCGAAAGTGAAAAGTCGATAATGCAGATTATGTTATTGACATTTCAGCCGAAAATAAATCAGCCTCTAGAGTGTTATGTCTGGAGATGGATTGCATTGATGTGACTTGTCAATTGCTATCGCAGGAAAAAAATTCAGTTCAAGTTTCCCGTGGGAAATCTCGGAAAATTCGATTTTCCAAAAGTTATTAGAAAATTTGTATAAAATCAGCCTCTAGAGTATTATGTCTGGATACGAATTGTATTGATGTGACTTGTCGATAGCTATCGCAGGAAAAAAATTCAGTTCGACCTGTACCAAATGCTGCAACGGCGCCCATTTTGAGGGCCGATCAGCTCGCCGCAAGACATGTAGTTCCCAAGGAGCTTCCTCACTTCAGCGAGCAACCATCGGATGCCGATGTTCATAAGCAGCTACGAAAGTTCAACAGAGACATGTGGTTTATCAATGCTCAAAATCTATTACGTCTGCAACGGTGTTTGAAAGGGAAAGCACTAGAGGCTGTGAAATGCCGTCTACTGTTACCATCGTCAGTATCGGATGTGATAACAACCCTGAGAATGTTGTACGGCCGCCCAGAATTGATCATCCACACACTACTTCAGAAGATCAGAGGCGAACCGGCCCCGAAAGCGGAAAAACTAGAAACGCTAATTTCATTTGCGCTGCCGATCCGGAGAGACCACCGGCTTGAAACAGGTCTGCGCTGGAAATATGATGGAGTACGGCTCCCAGATAGTTTACCTATGGCGCAAAAACGATTACTATGTCTCGAAAAGAAGATGCAACGAAACCATGATTTGGCCGAAATCCTAAAGGAGAAAATTCGTGATTATCTCGCCAAGGGTTATGCGCGTAAGTTGTTACCACATGAGTTGATTGAGCCATCTCCAATAATATGGTATCTACCCATATTTGCGGTGAATAATCCGAATAAACCGAATAAAATTCGCCTTGTATGGGACGCAGCTTGCAAAGTCAACGGAATATCGTTGAGTTCAGTTCTCATGATTGGTCCAGATCAACTTGATTAAAAGGAGTGATTCAAAGATTTAGGGAGAGAAGAGTGGCCATCTGTGGTAACATAAAGGAAATGTTTCACCAGATACGCATTCGAGAGGCCGATTAACAATCACAACGGTTCCTATGGAGAGACGGGGACCAAAGTTAAGAGCCTGACGTTTATGTGATGCAGGTGATGACGTTTGGGGCGACTTGTTTCAGTTCGGCGCAGTCTGTAAAAAACGTGAACGCACTAAGTTTTGCAGAAAAATATCCACGAGCTTCTGACGTAATAAAAAACAACCACCATGTGGACGACTGGTTGGACAGCGGCGACACCCCGGATGAAGCCATCGAACTAGCAAAACGGGTCAAAGAAATACACAAACATGCAGGGTTTGAAATAAGAAATTGGATATCTAATGCTCCGAAAATACTATCAGCATTGGATAGTGTCAGTACCACGTCAGAGGCAAAGAAAGACCTGAACATCAGCTCGGCAATAGAAGGCGAAAAGGTACTAGGAATGTGGCGAAAAGGTACTAGGAATGTCATCGACAACAGGGTAGTGATCTTTTGTCGGGTGAGAAGCGACCCACCAAGCGTGAATTTTAAGGACTCTAATGTCCGTATTCGATCCTCTGGGCCTCTTGACTTTTTACTTGGTTTACGCTAAAATTCTATTGCAAGATGTTTGGAGATCATCGATCGGCTGGGACAAAAAGTTGAATGACGAACCATTCGACAAGTGGAAAACTTGGATCCAGTTGTTACCACAGATAGCGCAGATACGGATTCCTCGATGGTATGAAACATGGTATGGACACAGAAACAATACAACTGCATATATTTGTTGATGCGAGTGAACACGCCTTTGCAGCAATTGCCTACTTCCGCATCGTAAGTGGCGACGAAATCCACTGCACCCTGGATGCGGCTAAAACTAAAGTCGCACCACTAACACCACTATCAATCGCTCGACTTGAGTTACAAGCGGCGGTGCTCGGAGCTCGACTAGCTAACAGCATTGGTGATTTCCACTCCATCCACATTCAAGAGCGTATATTCTTGTCCGATTCAAGAACGGTCCTCTGCTGGGAGAGCTGAATAACTGGAATGAATTGCAAACGATACCAATTTTCTGGAATAGGGCCGAAAGGCCGAATGTCGAAAGGCCAAATGTCCAAAGGCTGAATGTCGAAAGGCGTATGTCGAAAGACCGAATGTCGAAAGTCCGAATATCGAAAGGCCGAATGTCGAAAGGCTGAATGTCGAAAGGCCGAATGTCGAAAGGTCGAACGTCGAAAGGCCGAATTTCGAAAGGTTGAATGTGTCGAAAGGCTGAATAGGTCGAAAGGCCGATTGTCGAAATTCACTTTAGTTTTTCATCTTTTTATGAATTAAAATTTTAAAAATTTATATTTTTATGGAAACCAAAATTTTTATTTTTATCAAAATTTTTGTATAAAAATGTTTAATAGTAAATCGCCTTAAATATTAAAATCTTCTTACGTTTTTTTTTTCGTCATATAATTAAAAATTAATTAATTATAATAAAAAAGGAAAACAAATAAATTTTTTTTTCCGACAAACTTTGATCACATTAATATGCGCAGGAATTATTAGCACGTATTCTCAATTTATTTAAATCATTTTACATTAAAAAATAAATTCAATGGTTTTAAATACATATTGATTTCAATCAATTAAATGAAGGAAAATTCGGCCTTTCCACAAGTTCGGCCATTCGACCCATTCGTCTTTCAACATTCGGCCATTCGACTCATTCGGCCTTCGGGCGTTCGGCCTTTCGACACATTCCGCCATACGAGATTCGGCCTTCCGACATTCGATCTTTCAACATCGAACGCAATTTTCTATCACCACGTAAAATTCTTTTCCATGGTCCAATTAAAAAAATTGTTTGGAGAGAAGAGCCTTGTCATCCGCTTCGATATTTCAAATTGTGTACGGTAAAATATGGAGTGGGTGCTGTACCTTATTTGAATACAAAAGCAATTAACCAAATAACTTTTAATCCAATACTAGCTAAAACGATCGAGAAAAATATATACATTGATAATCTTATAACGGGTGGTGATACGTTAGACGAAGTACAATGAAATTTTGAAAGATATTCCACTTGAAGATAAAGAACCTCAAGCAAGACCAATCGAAGGTTTTTCCATGCACAGAATAGTGAAGGCATTAGGTTAGTATGATTCAAATGAAAATACATTAGACATGTAAAATATTTGATCTATGGGGCTGGATCGCTCCAATAAATCCAGTGCCAGCACCTATAAAGCAACCTTCCTGGAGGAAACTCGAACATTTAATTTAACTCAAAATTGTAGTTAATAGTAAGATAAGCGTAGGACGTAGTTTCTAATTTTGTTTGAGGCGAAGATTTAAAAAAATTCTTCGAATAAAAACAAAAATTTGTTTCTTAATTACTGCTTACCTAATTAATTTATTAATGTTTAATTTTTAGTTAAGTAAGCTTTCTTCCTACGAAAGGAAGATTTGGGTTGGCTACCTAAACCAGGAAAAAATATCCAGAAATAAAAAATCCCGAAAACAATCCTACAAAAAAAATCTGTTGTAAAAACACATAACCGCAACCCCTGATAGTGGTTAAAAAAACGTTTTCGACCCTTTCGTCGTTTAGCGGACATAAGGACACATAAAATTCTTCAAAAATACATCTATTTAAAAAAAAAACAGCTTGAGATCAGTTTATTAATTTCAAACCCCCGATTTTTGGCTAATTCGGCTGAACTGCCTCTTTTTACTACAGAATTTCTTTATTTAAAGCAACCAACTACATTTATTGATAAAATATTTCCGGTCGAACAGCTTTTCCGGTTGATATTTCTTCCTAAAATGCAATTTAACCGAGTTATTTGGCCCCAGTAAAGTTATCCCACACTTTCATCCCAGGAAAATATGAAATTACCTCTGACAACACGAGCGTAAATATTCATCCCAGACTTTTTTTTCTAATAAAACTGGTTCGTTATGTTAAAATTACGGCTAGCCTGAAAATTTGTTATGACAATATAGTAGAGGATTCAAGTAGCTGCCTCTGGGCCAATTTTCAAACCAATTTGGTTGTTAGAATTTTTGTTCCATCAATGAAATAAAACTCAAAAAAAATTCTTCTGCTCTTGATTATGGTGGCTCTGCAAAGTTGTTATGTCTGTTCAGTAGATTGACCCATTGGCTACCTCTGGGCCAATTCGGAACGCGGTTCTCTTGCTAGAATTTTCGCTACATCAATAAATGTGTGACCTTCCCATAAAACAAAATTTAAAAAATTATTTTCCTCAGGATTACGGTGGCTCACATTTATTGTTGTAGCAAAGAGGTAGCAAATGGGACCCCCTACTAAACCGACATAGCTAATTTGCAGGGCCTCCATAATCCTGAGCAGAAGAATTTTTATTTTATTCATATTTAACTATGGGAAGGCCCCACATTTATTGATGTAGCGAAAATTCTAAGAAGAGAACCGCGTTCATAATTGGCCAAGAAGTAGCCAATGGGTCCACTTACCGAACCGGCATATTAAATTTGCAGGGCCACCATAATCCTGTGCAGAAGGATTTTGTTGAATTTTGATTTTATTCATTTTTAACTATGTGAATGCAACACATTTAATGATGTAGCGGAAATTCTAACAAGATTACCGCGTTCAGAATTGGCCAACAACCGACATAACAAATTTGCAGGGCCACCTTAATCCTGAGCAGAAGAATTTTTGTTGAAATAAATTAAAATCGTAGTTCGTATACTTTAAATAGTGTAGAAAAAAAAGTGTTTGATGAATTTTTACGCTCGTGTTATCAGAGGTAATTCCAAATTTTTCTGAGATGAAAGTGTAAGATAACTTCTAAGCGGTGTTATTTGTGAAAACGGGACGGCAATCCCCTAGAAAGAGTGAAAATCCCCTTTTTTGACCCTTTCCCCATTCGTACGACCTCGGGACTCATCGAATTTTTAATCTACGTGAAAAAGAACATCGATTAAAAAAAAACATTTGACCAATTTATTTCCTTTCAACCATCAACAAATTCTAATTCTGCTGGACTAATTATGTTGATCAGCAAATGGTTGTATAAATCAATTAAGAGAAGTCGACATTGTTGGTTAAGTCAATGGATGTAAATGAGGGCGGTAATATTTTTCAACAATAATTTGTGTTCCTTACTCTACTAATTAAATTTTGGAAAAGAATTAAGGAGAATTCGATTGGCGACACAAAACCGACCAACTACATTTTTTTAATCTGTATGCACTGGTTTAGTGCCACTCAAATGTCCGTCCCCACATATGACGACGATATACGATAAAAATTTAATGTGAATCAAAACTTTTCCAAATTCTCTAAGTAAAGCGCAAATAAATTTTATTAATGGCTCTGATCTGTAAATATACGTCTATATAGATTTCGCAGCCGCATAGAATAACCATACTCCAAAACATAATCAACCATTAACTTGACCATAAAACTTAAATGTCGATAAAATCTGTAATACGTAATCTATTTTATTTTTAATCGAAAATCAATTGCTGTCAAAAAGATATCCTTATTTGGTATTTTAACTATACTCACATCTCCTTAATGTTCAGTATGTGTTCCTTATTTGGGTAAATAAATATGGGTTGTTTCGTTTGTAGACAAAAGCCATAAACTTAAAAAAAAAAATTGTATATCGAATTGTACTATGTCACGTTCGCCACAGATATCACGCCCAACTGTATGTGTTCAAAAGTACCGTATTATGAGGAAAATTATCTTATATACCACTGCATGAAAACACGATGAAAGTCTACTTTTCACGTACATTCATTTCATAAAAATAATCATAAAAATTGATCCGTTATCCTTTATGTACACATACATTTACGAGTATGTTATACCTACACAAGTACATATTTTCTATTTTCGTGTTGTTTAATTTAGTTTCAATCCGCATCCGTTCATTTTCCATGAAGAAACAAAACAAAAACGTTTTAATTCCTTGTACGAGGTATTGTTCAACGTCATCATCATCATCGTCATTGTCGGCACACAAAATTCAATTAAAAAAGCAGAAAGCGTGTGGTGTGCTTTCTCTATCCCTATTATATCTTTATATGTACCTTGCTACTTAAACGGAACGGAATTTTTTTTTATGGTACATGAAATAATGATGTTATTTAGGTACATGGTACCTTCACTAATTGACTACCTCACCACTTTAACCGTCTTTCGTTCTTTTGTTTGTTTGCGGCGAAATTGAATTACATGTTATGCGAGCGTTGCAATGTTGGTATTTCCGCTCTAATTATTTTAGGATTTTATAGAGGTAATGTACATAAGATGATAAGTTATTAAACGTATTTAGTACACAAACAATTGTTGTATGGTTTCTTATTCAGAACCTCAACATTTTCATTAATTTTGTTTGAGAAGTAGAGTTTTCTTTTATTTTAGTGCGTGGTAATTAAAAAAACAAGATTTATGAAAAATGTTCATCCAAAAACCATTTCTAGTCAATTTTGTTTATTGGTTTATAGCCATCTTGATTCATAATGTTTCTAAGAATATCTAAAGCGTTCTAAGTCTACGATGTAAATTTCAGGTTTGCTAGTTTTTTCATCATTGCGGGCTTGCCATGTTACCCCCTTATTAAATTATTTTGTACGATGAACGGATAACAAACGGATACATAACCGTAAAAATTATCAGGAAGCATTCGGCTATCGCCTCGTGGGACAAACTTATTCCTCATGGATTATATCTCGTTTTGCTCACTAGTACCATAAATAACTATTCCCAATAAATAGCGCGTCAAATTTAAATTTAGGCGTAGAAAAATGACGGCTCTCGATAGCAGCTATACAGGATTTATTAGCACGTATTTTCAATTTATTTAAATCATTTTACATTAAGAAATAAATTCAATGGTTTTAAATATGCATTTAAATCAATTAAGAGAAGGAAAATTTAATGATAATTCGGTTGTTCGACCCAATCGGCCTTTCCACACGTTCGTCCTTTCGATATTCGGCCATTCGACCAATTCGGCCTTTAGACATTCGGCGTTTCAACACTTTCGGTCTTTCGACATAATCGGCCTTTCGACACATTCGGCCATATGACATTCGGCCTTTCGACATTTGGCCTTCCGACATTCGGCCTTTCAACATCGAACGAGGGATATTAACACCTCTTGGCAGACATTTGAAGTTAGATTCGCATAGCACACGATAGCTGATTAAATTTCCCGTCATTCAAACAAACTAAAAAGTTATCCCTATCACCAGAAATATATTTATTCCGCATTGTTATCTTCAAATCGTATAAGTCAGACTGAAATTGGTTAAAGGCCACTAACACCTCTCGCCAGAGGATAAGGGGCAGGTTCTGAATGTAGATGAAATGGCTAATTAGTTTCCTCATCCAACAAGCCCAACAAACAATTTGAATCTTCAAATTGCAGTTTTGGCTGAAATTGCTGAACGGGACATTAAGGTCCCTTGACAGAGATTTGGAATCGGTTCATGGAACTTCAGATAAAATTCTAGCCCACCAAGCCAAAAAGTTATCCCGAAGCCCAAAAAATAAATTTGTTGCAAATTCTGAGCCCAAAAAATCCAGTTTCTGCACTTGTGCTCCCAACATTTAATTGCGTATTACCTTCGTGTTTTTGGATAAAATTTTTTGGCGAGCGATTAACTCCGGTTTGAAATTTACATAGTACGAGTGCATTTGAACTATCTTTTCGAATTCTAAATCATATTTTACTTTCTTTTACTCTAGTAAAATAAAGTATAGCAATCATGAAAATTTTGGACCTTGAGATTTTTACATATTTATCTGTTGGGAGGAACACAATATACGATTACGATAGTTGCAGTTTTAATTTCAAATAAGATTTGAGACAAGTGCACTTTTTCGAACTCAGTGGACCTCAACACTGAGTTCGAAAAAGTGTACTTGGCTCAAATCTTATTTGATATTAAAATCCCAACTATCGTAATCGTATATTGTGTTCCTCCTTGTTTATTTAGAAACTAGTGCGCCTACCGTGGGTCGGAGCTAGTCCACTAATTCGAAATAAATAGTTTAATTGAATGAGAAGCGATATGTTTACTGATTTTATAACTTATGTCTTTATTATTAAAAATTTCCAGTTTATATATTATAATTTACTTCACTAAACGGAAGTATCAGATTTAACGTTATATACGTTTAATTTATATGGTTAATTACAAAATATAAGTATGTACTGCATCGGCACATTTATATGTTTGTGTTTTACTCAACAAACAAAATTTAAGTAAATGCTATTTCAGCTTTTTGTCGCAATCGTTTCCTGTTACTAGCTGAATTGGTAACACTCCCAAATAACAGGCAAGTTTTAATATTTCTTCTATAAATCCTAGACGAATACTATGAAAAACATCATACTGTGCTGATTTTTTACAACTCAAGAGAAGGAATATTAAAACTAGCCTGTTATTTGGCGTGACACAGAATACGACTAAGCCAATTGGGGTATTATTTACAACAATAAAGTTAATATATAGTTTTTAAATATTTATTTTAATATTGTATTACCCTAAATTTAAAAATTAAGCCACAATCGCATTTTTGTTATTAGTGGCTTTCCAATCGACCACCGCAAGTACTTATAAGCACGAATGGTTCATTTCTTTGCTAAATTAACTATAGCAAAAATTATGGGAATATAATACTTTGGCATAAAAATCGTTTTAGAATTCCATTTCCATCGCCCCTGTCGAATTTCACCATACTGCGTATTCTTTCAGAACAATTTGCGAGATGGTAAGCCACTAACCGACAAACATAAATAAAAATGAAAAATAAAAATCTGCCAAATTATTCGTCGGCATGCTAACATTTGCGTAATCACCATTTTATTACAAAGTGCGTCGGTTTAGTACGTAGAAAAATGTACTGTTAAAATTATTATAAATACAATGATTGTGTCTGTGTGGGTGTGCCCCACCCTAAATATAATTTGTACTGGAATATAGAAAAAAAAAATTGCATCTAGAAAAAACTTCTAATCGAAACCCAGCTGAAAAGAACTCGTGACCTCTCCTAGTAAGGGCTGACACACTAACGTCTGAGCTAATGCACTCTTTCCACCAAAGTGCAGATTTGACATTATAGTTTGACTACATAATAATTTAAATCAAAAATTGGCGTTTCTGTGAACATCAATTAATAATCCTGTTAAGTGTTTGGCAATTTACACCTAAAGTTCTTTTAATAAAGACCTCGATCATAAAAATCGTTTTAGCAGTTTCTGAGTACTAAGCGTTAAAATAGTTATGCTTGTGTATATACCTAATCATAATGTAAAGAAGAATAAGATTACGTACATTTTCCTACATAATCTTAATAATTTATTCATAAATATTATGAATTCTTCATAAATTTCATTTTTTTAAAAAAATAATGCAATTTGCACCAACACGCAAACAACATGTTAATGTGTTAAATATACAATACAATAAACTAACCATTTTTAAGTTTATGAACCGTGATTCGTAATATTAACGCACACATTTTTATGATTTTTTTCTATGTAAATTTTATATTTTTACATTAATAGTACGAATAGAAGAAACTTTTACATTAATAGTACGAATTATGGTTAACGAATGCCATTCGTAAATAAAATGCACATTTTTTTTGATAAATGGCGAGGCCCCAGTGAATTTGATTCCAAATTGGCTCACCGGAAGTGGCCACTCCCTTGGTCCAGAAAATTTATTTTGCAAATATCTTAAAAAGTACAAGGTTTACATAAAATCTATTAAATTCAAACTGGTTCCAAAAAAAAAAACAAAATAAAATAAAGGTGCGGCTAACACACTTTCTTTTACGAACGATTAAAGGGGTATGTCGGAGCCCACCATGGCGCGAGTCCACATTTTTTGTTTCAAATTCGGAAATAAACTGTATCTCGTCAGTGGCCAAGGAATCTTCAGCGAGATATATATCATCAAATTCGTGGGTGTAACGCTCTGATGACGTTGACTTCCACTTGCCTGGTCACATGGCGAGGTGTGGTTATTTATTCTTGTCGGGCACTAGAAATTACGAGTGAGAATAGAACCCAAGCCGTCACACAAAGAAGTTTTGCTTAGTACGAGGTAGTCTTAAACGCAGGTTAGCTTAGCGTAAACCTTGAGACCCTGCACATTAAGGTTGAATACAACTGTCTGACTTGCAGACCGGTTTCAATGTGAAAAATTATATGTACTCTACTATCTTTTTCATAAGAATTTTCTTCGTAGTTTGAATTTTGTAGTAACAAGTGTTACTTTCTTTTACTCTAGTAAAATAAAGTATAGTAATCATGAAAATTTTGGACCTTGAGATTTTTAGAGATGTATCTGTTTTGAGGTCCCCTGAGTCTGAAAAAGTGAGTTTCGAAAAGGTGTCTGTCTGTCAGTCTATCAGTCTGTCAGTCTGTCAGTCTGTCAGTCTGTCAGTCTGTCAGTCTGTCAGTCTGTCAGTCTGTCAGTCTGTCAGTCTGTCAGTCTGTCAGTCTGTCAGTCTGTCAGTCTGTCAGTCTGTCAGTCTGTCAGTCTGTCAGTCTGTCAGTCTGTCAGTCTGTCAGTCTGTCAGTCTGTCAGTCTGTCAGTCTGTCAGTCTGTCAGTCTGTTAGTCTGTCAGTCTGTCAGTCTGTCAGTCTGTCAGTCTGTCAGTCTGTCAGTCTGTCAGTCTGTCAGTCTGTCAGTCTGTCTGTCAGTCTGTCAGTCTATCAGTCTGTCAGTCTGTCAGTCTGTCAGTCTGTCAGTCTGTCAGTCTGTCAGTCTGTCAGTCTGTCAGTCTGTCAGTCTGTCAGTCTGTCAGTCTGTCAGTCTGTCAGTCTGTCAGTCTGTCAGTCTGTCAGTCTGTCAGTCTGTCAGTCTGTCAGTCTGTCAGTCTGTCAGTCTGTCAGTCTGTCAGTCTGTCAGTCTGTCAGTCTGTCAGTCTGTCAGTCTGTCAGTCTGTCAGTCTGTCAGTCTGTCAGTCTGTCAGTCTGTCAGTCTGTCAGTCTGTCAGTCTGTCAGTCTGTCAGTCTGTCAGTCTGTCAGTCTGTCAGTCTGTCAGTCTGTCAGTCTGTCAGTCTGTCAGTCTGTCAGTCTGTCAGTCTGTCAGTCTGTCAGTCTGTCAGTCTGTCAGTCTGTCAGTCTGTCTGTCAGTCTGTGTCCCAATGGTCTATGCATTTGGTGTTGATTGTTGCAAACAAGTTTTGTTTAGAGCCCTACTACCAGGTTCAATATTTGCCTTTGAGAGATTTCCTTTTCTAATGTCACTTTTTCCTAACTTGGTTTGGGATTCCCTGTCTCTTCATCGCAAGTAAGGTATTTTTCTTGTGGCAAATCTATTTCATCGTTAATCTCACCAAGGGTTTTATTTAAATCAGGACTTTCTCCAAGCAAAAATCTAACATAATTAACAAGTTTTGGCCAGTTTCCATTAATGCTAGACACTGTTATTTGTAACGACGACTACTGGTCGACAATCAAATTCTAGTCTTAATGCAATCTAAAGGAGGACGGGTTTAAGAGGACGGTGTTCCGTCCCTAGTTTGAAAGCCTGCGTTTTAGGGCGTTGAAGTTTGCAAGCGGAGTATCGTTTAAACGTCGGACTAAACATTCAATATCGAATTCATCCGATTCTAGATTATTAGCATCCATTTTAGGGTCAAATTAACAATGATAGATATTTAAAATGAAATATAAAATGGAAATTTAAAGAAAATGAAAATAGTTACAAATTTTGGTTTGCGATGTGCTGTGAAACAAATAAAATTTTGATTAATGCGTGTGTGTGGACCACGAACAGGTTACAGTCATGTAATTCGCAGGTCATCATTTAATTATCAACAAAAAAAAATATTGGAAATCATAGCTAAGTAATTTTGGATAAGCGAAAACAAAAATAAATCAAACACTTAAGTCGAAAACCTTCGATTATCCAATAAAAATAATTTCAAATTTCGATAAAATTAACACAGATATCAACACCTTGAACAAAATTTCACTTCAAATACCATTTGTAGACAATCAATATTGAACAGATGGAAACTGAATCGAAAGATGTTAAAGCTATTTGAATGTAGTATTAAGGTAAGCATGTGCTACTATAACAGTCACAATCAAATCCGATGTATGGAGAAGCTATCGATATACCAACATGTCATCCAGTAAAACAATTAAACCATTCTATCATGATAACTGGTTATCATCATTGCCACTACGCGTAACTGTACTAATCTTAATACTACGAACTTACGAGTAACTTAAGAAAAAAAATTTAATCAAAAATAATAAGGAAAATTTAGAAAATATGTAATAAAAAAAAAATATAAGAATTAATAAAGAAATTGTGAATGGTCTACTCACCAAAACGTCTATGGTGATGATGTAGTTATCCAGTGATGTGATGGTTGTTGACCGCTGAGTACTCGATGGTATCACTCGTTCATTGACAATTGTATAACCATCATTTGATGAGAGTTGCTAAATCGGCCGGATTATTATACTGGATGATACATGTCGCCATAAAACTCTCTTATGTACTTCAATGATTTGAGATGTTCGGTTGGCCACAAATGTTGTCCAACGCCTTGCTTGGCTGGATAGCCAGTCTAATGTTTAAATCTAAATCTTTGAGTCTGTCCACATTGTTACCGATGAAACCCTGATTGTAAGCATCTCTGTGATTTGATTTACTAATCTGCTCAAAAGTACTGCACCCATTAACTCGAGCCTCGGAATGCTAACTTGTTTGAACGGTGAAATCTTGGTTTTCGCACATATCAGACGTGTAACAAATTATTGACTGGTTTGTGCTCGAGCATAAACTTCCGCGACGTATGCCCATTTAATTGCATCACAAAATCCGTGTATGCTTATATTGTCTGAGGAAGCAACGCATCGTGGAATTCTGGGGTTTGACAGAGATTGTTTCGAAGATCGATCCATGCTGCTTTTGATTCTGGCGGTAACTCTTCATCCCATTCAACTTTTTGCAGCCATAAGCTTTGGAAGAGTATTTTAAGTCTTATAGTTATTGGTGATAAGAGTCCCAAGGGATCAAAGATTTTTCCTGCTTCAGACAAAAAACTTCGCTTTGTATGCACTTGGCATCCCATGCTAATCCTAACAACTTTACGGGCTCTGGATGATCTGAAAGTATTTTTAGATTGGTATCGTTTGTCTTATTCAATAAATGCCGCATTTGTAAGTCGTTGGATGACATTTTCCTTAAATTGAAGCCTCCGCTTCTTAGAATCTCTACTACATTGTCTTTCAATTTGATTAGTTCTGGTAATATTGACGCGCCGGTCATTAGATCGTCTACGTAGATGTCATATTCAATCGCTCGACTTGCTTCTGGATGTGTTTCTGTATGTATTTGTGCCAATTTCGTTAAGCATCTGGTAGCCATAAATAGGGCAGATGCCATGCCATACGTTACTGTATTTAATGCGTACGGACGTATACGTTGCTGATCATCTCGCCATATAATTAGTTGATGTTTAGTGTCTTTTTTGCTGACCAAAACCTGCCGGTACATCTTTTCGATGTCCCCCACTAATACATATGGATGTTGCCGGAATCGCGTGAAAATTTGAAACAGGCTCGATTGCATGTTTGGTCCTACCAACAAATTTTCATTCAGTGAGACCCCTGTCGTGCCTGACTTTGCAGACGCATCGAAAACTACGAGCAATTTCGTCGTACTACTAGTGGCTTTAAAAACCGCATTGTGTGGCAGAACATAAGCCTTATGGAGTTCTGCATTGCTTATATTGATTGGTTCCATATGTCCTAATTCTTGATATTCTCTTAGAAATTCTGTGTATAACTGACGGAATTGGGCGTGTGCATTGAACCGTTTTTCCATTGCGAATAACCTTGAGATAGTATGCTGATAGGTCTATCCGATTGGTTTCAGTGTTTCTTTAAACGGAAGTTCGGTGATGAATCTTCCATCATCTGCTCGGGTTGTCGTTGCCTTGAACCAATCTTCACAGCTTTGCTAATTTGATGAACCTCTTCGATCGCCCAAAATCATTGTAACGTCGCATCGATGTCGACGATGGTCGTAAATGATTGCGTGGTCTCTGTACTATTATTGGAGTCGTATCTACCTCCTACGATCCAGCCCAATTTAGTTTCATGTGCTATTAAATTCGTATCATCTAATTTCATTCTAGCGTGCCCAAGCAGTTCAAAAACGACGTCTGCGCCAATCAGTATGTCAATGGATCCCGGCTTATAAAAATATGGATCGGCCAGATTGATTTTCAAATTCAAAAGAGGGTAATGGAGATGTGATCTTCGGAATAATTAAAGCCGTCAAAGTTACTGGATGCGTGTTGAATCTGGATGCTAGCCGAAGTGTAGTACTTCCATGTGACTTTCCGCTGTTTGTCTCTCCAATGCCCGCTATTAAATTTCTACAATTAGTTCGAGACAGACCCAGTTTCTGTACCATGGCTTCGGTTACGAATGAAGCTTGAGAGGCCGTGTCTAGTAAAGCACGACAGGGCCTTGGAATGCCGAGACTCTCTGTTACATTTACTATTGCTGTCGGCAATACAGTTTGCGATGTGCACTTTAGCGTTGTAAAATTATTCTGCTGTTCATCTAAACTCGTGATGTAAGATTTAGTCGCATCTTCTTCTGCGTTATCTATTGACTCTTCTGTATTTGCTACCAATGCACTCGGTTTTGTGTCAATATGTAAGAGCCTATGGTGTTTATACGAACATTCACGACACCTACCACAGATCCTACAATCATATAAGGAATGACCAGGATTGAGGCAATTGAAACATCTTCTATTGGTACTGATTAATTCTCTGCGCTGTTCGACTGATAACTCATTGAACCGATCACAATCAATCAGTCTATGTTGTTGTTTATTACATGCTATACGGTTAGAATTAGTTGTAATGGCAAAGCTGTTTCTTGATCTACTTGCGGTATTGGATCTTGTTGGACGAATGGCGTGTGCCTTGATGGACTCAAGAGCCTCGGTTCTCTTTATTAAGAAATCGAAAAATTCGGTTATCGTAGGGAATTCGTTGCTGGTATTATTTTGTGCCCACAAACTTCGACTTTCATCATCTAATTTTTGTTGTAGCAAGTAGATAAGCCATTGGCCTCTTGCTTCAGCTTGATCGCCAAGTGCTTTCAGGCCACGTATAACCTTGTCTGATGTGTCCAATAAACGGTTGGTTGGTCTAGAAAATTACGGATAAATGCGTTGTCGGTGTGCCGCTTGCGATCATATATTTGCCTCAATTTATGAGTGCTTCAATGTAATTGGTTTCAGTTACTTTAAAATGTTTCACTAAGGAAAATGCGTCTCCCTTAAGCAATCCCATTAAGTATTGAAACTTCTGTACAGGATTGATGTCTTTACTATGAATACTGGAGTGAAATAGATCAAAAAAGCTTTGCCATTCGGTGTAATCACCGTGAAAATCGGGAATTTTTAGTTTGGCCAGACGTACCTCTGGCGCTGTGTTCTATACCTCGTTTCTTGATCCAATTGTTTAATGTTGCTATACGAGTTATTACCTAGAGGCCCGTTGTTTGATGGATCCCTCTTTTGGTACCAGTTGGTTGTTGGTGACCTTTTGAAGGGGCATTTTTGTTAGAATTCAGAACTCAGAAAACAAAATGTATCAAAATGTCATCATATGATATCTCAATTATGAATTCATACATTTATCATACACACAAACCAAATGGGATACCAAAACCAAACTGCCCATTCCTCCCACGCTTGAACTCACATGCTAGAACTTTTCATATTATATACATATGAGTATCAAATCATAAAAATCTATAGCATAAAATATATCATAAAATAAAAACGATTTCGTTTTTTATTTTATACATAAATTTATGTATGTATGTATATGTGCATGATGAAATGCTATTTTCATTCTTTGGTTGAGTGAAAAATAAAATTGCATTTATAAAAAAGGATAATAGATGATAAAAATCCGTAAAAATGAAGAAGCCATCATCCCCAAAGTTAAACTCATCTCATTCTTCAACCAGAGCTACATAGTATGTATAAGTACAACAATGTTGGCGAGCATACAAAATATTTTTATATTGCTTTCATCAGGACTCAGGAGCTGACTTCATCGTAGTTATAAAATATAAATTCATGTTGTTTTGAATGTATACAGCTTGGATAATCGGTAGATAATCCTTAAATTGCTTATAAAAAACACAAAAATATGTTATAGGTTATGGGTTGGAGTATTTTTTTTTTTGTTCTTGTAGAATTAGAATGTTTTAATGTCGTTTAACCGTATAAACGAGAATGATAAATTATAATCTAATGCACTGTTGCACTTCTGTATCATCATGGTGAAGCTATAATTGATTTAAACGAGTAGTAACATTTTATATTGGCTTGGAATGTGCAGCTTTTAATAGTTAAAAGGTTCTTCAAAATTTATTAAAATCCGAGATCTGTCAGCAAAACCGGTGTTTGTTACTGTTTTAATCTTTTGAAGTTTCAGCGGAAGCCCCTTCAAAATTGTTATACTACAGGTTTTACATTTCAATGGAGCTTATCAACTTTTAAACGGATTTTAGTGAAATTTGAGATATGCGATGGAAACTGGATGGAACTCTATACTATCGTTAATTGTAGCAATTATGCTGCGGATGTCCGCCACACACTATTTTTAAACATACCAAACTCACCGCTCTGACAGCAATTACTCAGAAAACCTAGCTCAAAGTTTAGTGTAAAGGATTGGCGAGGAACGTTTCTAACCAAACTTGAATCTATTATTGGAGATAATCTAGCAATTGAAATAGTCCGTTTACGATGTCTCAAAGAAACCTCAACAGCTGCATGATTCACAGAAACCTCAAAAGACAACATTATATAAGCCATATAATGGCCACCAAAAATAATTTTTGGGCCATATTTCCTTGTGTTCGTTAGAAACGTCAAAATTCAGTATAATCGGTTAAAAATAGCTAAGTTATATCCTTATTGACGGTTGAGAAATAGGCAAGTTCCTTCATACTTAGCCATATTCCAGATCTTCATCCAAAAATAATTTTAGAACCCCATTTCCATCGCATATGTCAAATTCGACTAAAATCTGTTAAGAAATAGATAAGCTCCATCCTAATGGGCCATACGTAAAATTTGGTAAAGGTTAAACAACTGATTATGAACTGTGATACCATCCATTTGCCTATACAACAGTGTTCGACAACTGTGTAATATATTTGCCACCCATATTGAAATAAGATATGGAAAACGCTTGTTCAACTTTAAGAACTTAGGGAACAAATAGTGGATCGTTGGTGCATACCTCAAAGTTGAGCTCCAGAAATTTTATTTTACAGGATCTCAACAGAGCAAATTACGCCTTGAGTTCTAGTTCAAGGATTTGCCGATCATGTAGGAAACGTTGCGGATGTGGTAGGTGTTAAGCTGAACGTCATGTTATTTTAACGTCTTCTTTCGAAATACCACCACGAAGCAAACACAAGATATTTTAGAATGCCACGTCGATTTTCGGCAATTTTAGACCTCCTGATACCTATACTCATCAGTTCATCATGTTTCAAATTGGTCTGAAATCACAGCCAATTTAAAACCAGGTGAAACCGAAACTGTAAATCCGCCTTTATTATTTGTATCGGCGGCAAGTATAATGAAAACGTTTTAATGAGAGAAAATTATTCACACTCGAATGCACTAATAAAGTGCACTTTAGTGCGTAGTATAAACGGTATATAATGCATTGTTGGAAATTGCATTGTAGAGTATAGAGCACTTTAGTGCAATAGTGTAAAGTGTACTTAGTGTACTGAACCTCGGCACTAGTGCAAAGTGCACTGCAATGCACCAGTACTAAATGCAGTGGTGTAAATGTGCACCATTAATTGGCAAAAATAATATTGAGTTTATTGTTATGAAACTTCAAACCAATTTCCTTGATTTCAAACAGGAGAGGTGAAGGAGAAAATAAATTCAACCAGAGGTATTTGTTATTAGAATAGAAAATTCGCTATTAACGCCTGACATTGATCATACTATTTAACAAAAACATTGGTGATTCATGTTGATCATAACAATGAGATTTCAACAGCGCAAAAGATGAAACCCACATTGGTGGAACATATTAATTTATAGTAACGTATTTTTGCTTTCTGGGATTTTCTCTTTTATGCTGTTGGGAAAATCAACTTGTGATTGTTTTTTTTGTGTTTTATTAATTATGGGTGAACCAAACACACTTGTCTCACCTCCAAATGACAAGAGCCATATATATTTTCTCTCGACAAAGATGCCAACTTATAAACAAAAAAAACTAATCACAAGTGGATTTTCCCAACAGCACAAAAGAGAAAATCCCAGAAAGCAAAAATACGTTGCTATAAATTAATATGTTCCACCAATGTGGATTTCATCTTTTGCGCTGTTGAAATCTCATTGTTATGATCAACATTGGTGATTCAAATTTGTTAAATGGTATGATCAATGTCAGGCGTTAACATACCCGTGACCTTGAAATCTCTATGAATTTCAACAAAAAATTTATTTATTATTATTATTTTTTTTTTACAATGATAATTACATATTTAATCTAATTCTAATTACTTAACATAATTGTGCCTTACATTATAATCGTGATTATACTAAAGGTTACCAAATATGGAGTTTTGAATCATTACCCATACAAATTGAACTGTTCGATAATGCTAGTTTGACTATTCATCAAGTGGCAAAACACTGATTCGATTAACTGCCCGTTTTAATACGGACTGCGCAGTTTTTATGCTGACTACCCGAACAACCCCATCTTTACCCGGATGAGTCTCTACTATACGCCCCAAACACCATTTCGTAGGTGGTAAGTTTTCTTCGTGTAATAGTACCAATGAACCAATTTTGAAACTGTGGTTGCCCTTCTGCCATTTATGACGACGTTGGAGGTCAGCCAAGTATTCCACATGCCACCGTTTCCAAATCGACTGTATAGTTGATGTTGAGGTATTTGAAATCTAGACAGCCTATTATTCCGTAAATCAAGAAGCGAAGGTTCTGCTATTGAAGTTAAAGGGGAACCTATTATGAAATGACCAGGAGATAATGAGGTTAGATCTGCTGGATCGCTAGACATGGCAGTTAGTGGGCGCGAATTCAAACAAGCCTCGACCTGTGCGAGCAACGTATAAAATTATTCAAGTGACAACGTCTACGATTTTCCTATTTCTCTTTTCATGTGAAGCTTTGCACTCTTGATTGCTGACTCCGACAATCCTCCAAAATGGGGAGACCTAGGTGGAATAGTGAGCCATTCGATGTTATGTGATGTGCAATAGCGGATTGTTTCATTTTGAAATTTTTGAGACAGAAAAAGTTCTCTAAGTTCACGAAGTTTTGACCGCGTCCAATAAAATTGGTAGCGTTGTCCGAATAGATTTTTGAGCATAGTCCGCGACGAACCGACGAAGATAAGCAAGAAATACGTCAGTTGATAGATTCATGACTATTTCTATGTAGATGTACAGCCTTTGTGGTAAAACATATGAACAGGCAAATATGCATCCTAGTATTCAATTTTGATCTGACCAACTGTTTTACGAGGAAGGGTTCGCAAAAATCGACTCCTACAATAACAAATGGTTTTTCCGATCTGGTTACCCGATCCGTTGGTAAATTACCCATTACCTGGTTTATCGTACGAGGACGCTCATGGAAACATCTTATACATCGGTTCACAAGTATCCTGCATAAATTTCGGCCTCCGATGATCGAGTAAACCAAACGGATGTTATACAATAACGCTTGTGGACCTGCATGAAGTAGCCTTAAGTGTTCATGTCGAACAATTAGTTTGGATAGCATTTGATGCCCTGGAAGTAGAATTTGATGTTTCGCGTTATACGATATTGACGCATTTTGAAGACGTCCGCCGACTCTTAGTATACCGTCAGCATCTAGGAACAGTGACAGAGATCTCAACGAACTCTGATGAGAAATTTGCTTATTAGGTGTAGCAATGCATTTAATTTCATCTCCAAACTCGTGGGACTGCACTAGTTTTATCAAAATAGTTTGAGCGTGAGTAATCTCACTTGGGATGAGCTCAACGGAGGGTTATGATCTGTGTTTAGTTTTAGCCCTGTTATAAAAGCGAAGCATGTAGGCTACAATACGAAGCAATTTAATGAGCGAATGAAACCTTTCGAAAATATTCCAAAGTTTGGTTCCCGTGAGTACTGACAGCGGCGTTGGACGAGTTTCTAAGTTCATTTGATCGGGGTTAAGTTGAAGAATGGTGAATTTGGGCCACTCGGTTTCATTTTTGGACAAGTAGCCAGGACCTGACCACCACATTGTCGTGTTCAAGAATTCGGACGGCATAAGACCCCTGGATAGGTAATCTGTAGGATTGGAAGACGAACTAACGTAATGCCAATTATTCGTTGAGGTATAGTCTTGAATTTTTGCTACCCGGTTAGCTACAAATGTTGCATACTTATGTGGTTCTGATTTAATGCGAAATAATGTGACTTCGGAATCAGACCAAAGAAAAATTGAATCGAAGGATATTTCAAGACTATGCACGAGAGTGTTTTTCATTTCAGCCAACAGCAGAGCTGCACACAGTTCCAAACAAGGAATGCTTTGTTTTTTAAGTGGTGCAACTCTGGACTTGGCGCATAATAAATTTACGTGATGCTGATCGGATTCGTCGGTGACTCGAACATAGAATACACATCCAAAGGCCTTTTCGGATGCATCGCCGAAGCCATGTAACTGAACTCGTTCACCATTTGGTACTAAAATGCATATTGGTAAAGTTATTTGTTTCAACTCTCTTAGCTCTCTCTTGCAACTAAGCCACTTGTGTGTTATCTGATCAGGAACCAGATCGTCCCAACCAATATCTTTAAGCGTCCACAATGCTTGTATGAACAATTTGGCAGTAATAATAATTGGTGCACATAATCCCAACGCATCGAAGAGTTGAGAAATTTCCGACAACATGTTCCTTTTTGAACAATGTGATGATAAAGATAGTTTATCCAAGCGCATCTCAAAATTGTCCAAAGTTGTGTTCCACGAGATACCTAACACGAGCGAAATTTGTGACGGTGAGTTTTCTTCCGACGAAAGTAATGAGTTATTTGAACAAAATTTTCGTAGTTCAAAACCACCTAGGCTCAACAAACTAATTAATTCCGGCTTTAAGCTTAATGCTTCCCTAAGCTTTGGACAACCCGTTAAAACGTCATCAACGTAAAAGTCACTGACCAATACTTTTGACGCCACTGGATATTTATCGAATTCGTCTTTGGACAGCTGTTTGAGTGTACGTGTTGCCAAGAATGGTGCACTTGCCGTGCCGTACGCTACAGTACATAATTTAAATAATTGTAATTCATTTGAGGAATGGTTGCGCCACCAAACTCATTGTAAATCTGGTTGCTCGTCATTTAATCGAATTTGGCGGTACATTTTTGCGATATCACTACAAAATGTTTGCGGAATCTAAACATTATTGTAAAAATACTCTGTTGTATGGTAGGTCCAACCATTAAGCAATCATTTAGTGAAATTTGGGACGAAGTTTTGGCCGATGCATTGAATACCACTCGCATAGCTTAGTGGTGGTACTACTAGCTTTTAGCACGTAATGATGTGGTAAATGGTATGTTTTGGATTCGTTTGCATTAATGACTGGGATCATATGGCCTAATGTGACATACTCTTACTTGAATTCTATATATTCTTGATAAATGTCATGTCTGATTCGAAGACGTTTTTCGAGTACATGAAACTGTTGAAGAGCGGATTAATTCGAAAATCCTAGTTAATTCATTTTGGTGTTTAACTGGAAGTGAGACCGAATATCTACCACAAGGTAATCTCTTGACGGTTCTGCTATAGTGGTCTTCACATAGCTTCTCCTCCGACGAATATGTGGTCTCACGAGGAGGATTTTCTATTTCCCAGAACAATTTAAGTTGTGACTCGAGGGTTTCAATATTGCATAGCCCGACATATGATTGCGGTTCTTGATGCCCCGAAGATATAAATTCTGCCTTGCCACAAACCACGTATCCTAAGTCTGTTTTGTAGAATGGAGGAAGCTCCATAGTTCGTTTCATAGACTCACCCGTCAATAATTGGTTATAAACTTCAGCCCCGATCAGCAAATCAATTCGATCGGATACATTAAAATGAGGGTCTGCAAGCTTTATGTCGACGGGAATATATGCGAGGTCGATGTTTAACGGCAACGATGGTAAATCATTAGCAATTTTTGGAATGACATAAAATTTTAAATCTACAGTATAATTGGAAACACGCGACAATACAGTGAGGTAAATTTTCTGGCATATTGTAGATTCCTTACCACCAATGCCTGATATAGTTTTAACGGTTGGATATTTATGAGCTTGTAAGTGCTTGCACGCCTCATTTGTTACAAAATTCATGTGAGACCCACTATCAAGTAAGGCTCTACACAGTATTTGATTACCGTTTACAGGTCTGGCATTTACAAGAGCTGTGCCAATCATTACTACCGTCTTTTTAATTTCGTGATCGACGGGCCCATTTGCGTCACCCTGCTGTTGGTTAATTCGATTGTGCAATGAATGACATGATGTGTGAACGTTTGGCATCCAATTCACGAGACCGTTAACAATTAAATCATTCTGTTCTGAAAGAACTTCAGTTGAATTAGTATGACATGAGGAATGGCCAACTTTGTTATTCGAACCATTGTAGTGATTAAAATGAAGCCTGTTATTATGTTTCAATGAACACAGCTTACATGGTGGATTTGAACAATCACGGACATTGTGTGTCATAATCAGACAATTGGAGCATAATCTATGCTGTCGAATAAACTGAAACCGCATCTGCGGCGTTAATTTCTCATCGTTGAATACTGGACAATCAACTATTAAATGAAACCCCGAACAATATCTACACCTATCGAAATTGGTTGTTAAGACGGTTGACCTGCCAGGGTTCGAAGACTGTTTTCTAGGAACTTTCTGTTGTCGAAAAGGTTGGCGCGCAGAGTTAGCTTGTAATGCTTCGAGTAAATGTACCCGATTTTTTAAAATTTGAATAAATTCTTTAAAAGCTAGAACACGATTTGATTTTGAACCTTTAATTAGATCTGTTCGCGAAGAAATCCAAATCGAACATCGGAAGGGAAATGCACACGGAAATGCCGATACATTATCAAGACGGCCGTGTCCAGTAGACTGTAAACATTGTGGCCATTTTGAAGCAAAAGAAGGCATCATCGACGTGAGGCTTACGCAAGTGCTGCCTAATGAGGCGTGGACCGACGAAATGATAAGGAAAGAGCAATTGGATGATACGGATTTATCAGTTATAATGGAATGGAAGGAAAAGAAACGCCGGCCAACTTGAAGAGAGATCGCGGACAAAATTCCCATTGTCAAGGCATATTGGGCTCAATGGGGTAGCCTCCGTCTTGAGAATGGGTGTTTAAAACGATTGTGGGAAAGCACGGATGGCAAAGTGAAGCAATTGTTGCTGGTGATACCAAAGTGCCGGATTGCGGAAATCCTGAACGAGTATCATGGAGGAGCAAGTGGGGGCCACCTAGGAATTAATAAAACACTAGCAAAGATACGTCAACGATTCTACTGGTCAGGATGTAGGCAATCAGTGATAGAATGGTGCCAAAAATGTGACCAATGTGCGGCGGTGAAGGGACCCGCACGCAAAAGCCGTGGAACCATGAAACAATATAACGTTGGAGCACCATTCGAAAGAATTGCAATGGATGTAGCGGGGCCATTTCCCACCACTGAGAGCGGCAACAAATATGTGCTAGTAATCATGGATTATTTCAGCAAATGGCCGGAGGTGTACCCCATTCCCAATCAGGAGACGCCAACAATAGCTGATGCCGTAGTAAGCAACTGGATTAGCAGATTTGGAGTGCCGATGGAAGACGGAATTTTGAATCGGTGGTGTTTTAAGAAATATGCCAGATGCTCAGTATAAATAAAAGGAGAAAAACGCCTTTGCATCCACAGTCTGAGGGTATGGTGGAAAGATTCAATGGTACATTGGAGGAATATCTAGCAAAGGTCGTTGAGAAAAACCAACGCAACTTGGATCGACATATACCGATGTTTCTGATGGCCTATCGATCAGCAATACATGGCACAACCGGAATGACACCAGCTAAAACGTTATTTGGAGATAACCTTCGATTACCTGGAGATTTAAAGTTTGGGGCTGTACTGTCCGCGGCCTTATGTGGACAGGATTACGTAGACAGGATGCAAGAGGAACTTAATGAGATTCATCAATTTGTACAGAGAAAAATACAGATGTCAAGTAACCGGATGAAGGCTCGATATGACATACGAGCAAATAACCAGGGCTTCCAGGAAGGACAATTAGTATGGCTTCACAACCCGCAACGGAAAAAGGGATTATCACCGAAGCTGCAACCAGCATGGGAAGGACTGTCATCACAAGGAGGAACGACGTGGTTTATCGGACACGAAAGGGACATCGAGGTAAACCAAAGGTGGTGCATTTGGAGAGGCTGACCCTATACAGAGGAGGTGATTTGGGTGCTTTTCGGGACGAACAGGCTTAGGTGGGGTAGTGCGACGGTGACACCTAATGTGTAATAGAATAAGTTTAATTAATAGCTCAATATTTAACTGTTCTAAAATAGAATTTTCCATGATAAAAATTATTACCTAATGTTTCTAGACTATTCTAACTAGAAAAATCATGAGCTTCCTGAAGCTTGGTTTGTGTATATAAAAAGGCGAACGAAGTCGAATTGGATTAGTAATATTTGGTAAGCGATAGTGTAAAGATTAAAAGGAATTAAAAAGTGATTTAAAAAGTGTTTTAGTGTAAAATAAAAAGTATAAGTGATCAGTAAAATTTGAGAATAATTTATACAAAGTGATTTCTTGAATTTTTATTGATAAACTGTGTTGTAATAAATTTTGTGAAATAAATAAATTCGTTGGAGATAAATTAAATTGATTTTGTATTATTCACAATCCAGTGATACGAACCTTAGTTGACAAGGCAAAAACGTAACAATATTTTGTTGGACCGCCATCTGCTTTTATTACAGCGAAGACATTCGTTGCTAAGCCTCTCGCGAGGTTCTCTCCTTACGAGAATTCTTCCATCTCCAACATGCAGCTTTAATTTTGGTTCATCGAAAAGAATCACATCATTCCACATCTCTTGAGTCCAAGAAACATGCTCCTGAGCCCAAAGCAAACGATTTTTTTTCAATCGTTATGTGAACTCATGCTTCTGGACTGGTTTAAGAGCTCTCAAACCAGCTTTAACAAGTCTTTTTCTTACTAAGCTGGCTGAAATTTGTTTTCCCGTTGCTCGCTCAAGATTCCCTCTTATGTCCGATGAAGTTTTAAAACGGTTCCGACGACGCTATAATATTAAAAAATGATCTTCCACTGGCGTTGTCTTTCTGGACCGTCCAGAGCCTTTCTTTCTTTGTGTACTGCCCATCTCTCGGATTTTTTTATTATTCCACGCGACAGCACTTTTAGGAATGTTTAATCTTTCTGTTTTTTCACTCATGGTTAAATTTTCTCGCGCCAAAATCAACATATTGTGCTCACTAACTTTACCAATTTTTTTAAACTAAAATTGAACTTCATTCCTTATTTGACTAGGATCACCTACAGATGAACTTCATCTAACAAAATATGCACTATTTATACTCAATAAAATACTTGCAGGCAGTAAAACATCTGCACCGTAATTACGGCCAAGAACGGTAGACGTAAAATAAACTAATTGCTTGACCAATTTTTTTACACATCAGTTGCGGGGTGAACCGCCGGCAATAAAGGCAAAAGGCAGTTCAACAAAATATTAATTTCCATTTGTTTTATACATGTGAAGTTTATCCTAAATTTCTCCTAAATAAAAAAAATAGCGTTTAGTATTATTTTAGAAAAAAACTTCACACGTCTATATAGAGACGTGAAGTTTGGACTAAATGTTTCGAAATACAAAAAAAAATATCACTGGAAACGAATATTTTTACGAATAATTGTATACCTATATATTTACGATTCTATTAGGCGCAAAATTTTAGAGCAATACTAATTACAGTCTCAGATTTTTTTATTGGTTTCCTTGGTACAAGGACCAAATAACGATACCACCTGTCCGAACAACCAGTTTCATGAACCAGTTTATCTCATCGGTTTCCTCAACGGTAATATCTGTTCAGCCAGGCCGATTTATGAAGTTCTAATGAATTCTACTAGCTCAAATTTAGCCTGGACTGCACCAGCCACACATTTCTTTAATCACTCAACTTTGGAGTAGTACTAAAAACAGTTCTAACGTTTTCTCATAGGTTTCCCTGATGATGGTATTAACTGTCCGAATTACTCGTTCTAGTACATGTCACCCCTAAATTAGGACATAGAAATGATGAAATTTTGGAAAAATTCAAATCCTATTGTTAGGTAATGAAAGGGTAACAAAGAGTTTGGCTATCTGAATAAATCTAATATCCTATAGTTAGGTTAACGTCTGAAAAAACGGAACCTATGAAAAAACCTAGGTTAATTCCCAGGTGACCTCCAGATGTAAAATCTTTACATGTGTATGCGGATCTCTCTCTATGTACAGGCAAATCTTGTTTTATTATATAAAGAGTAAGTGTGTGGTGGCCAGCTTTTGATAAGTCAAATATAATAAAGTAGACATTAGCGGGGCGCTAATAATAACACATTCGCACACAATACAAGTTATTTTCCATCTTCCGGTCGACATTTTCACGGAAATATCTCCATACAGGACACTAGAGTATAACCGAATCGCTAACTGAGGAGCAACCGAACCTTTATTACTGTTCATTACTCCTCGGCGGGTAGTCCGTTTATATATATATATATATATATATATATATATATATATATATATATATATATATATATATATATATATATGTATATATATATATATATATATATATATATGTATATATATATATATTGATGTTTATTTGAGTATCTGAAATCCATGACCAAATTCTAAAAGTTAGTCAGTTGTTAAATTAGGTTTACAACTTATCACCCAATAAAGGAATTTGATGTGCAATGCCTATAAATGCGTTCAGTATCACGTCAAAGTTCGTCAACTAGAATTATGGTGTGCGGCCCTTATATATTGATCTCTATTTGCATATCTGAAATCCACGACAAAATTCTAAAAGTTAGTCAGTATCCAAATTCGGCATACATCTTGAACAGGACATACCCCTAACTACATCTGAAATCCTTGACAAAGTTCTAAAGGTGGGTCAGTTATATTATTAGGCGTACATCTCATCACCCAATAAAGGAATCCGATGATTAATAAATGCGTTTAATTTTACCCTATTTAATTTTACCCACCTATAAATGCGTTTAATTTTACGTCATATTTCGTCAACTGGAAATATGGCGTTTGGCCCTTATTCATATATTGATCTATATTTGGATATCTCAAATACAAGCCAAAATTCTAAAAGTTGGTCAGCAGTTAAATTAGGCCTACATCTTATCACCCAATAAAGGAATCTGATGAGCAATGCCTATAAAAGGGTTTAGTATTACCTCAAATGACAAATTACGTGATTTGGAAATTTTAAAATCGGTACATATCGTTCTATTTTAATTTATCTTAAACTTTAAATATATTGTTACGTTTATGCCTTGTCACTCAAGGTTCGTAGCACTGGATGGATATAGTAGGAATCCCGGTTTACAAAAGCCTGGTTTCGAAAGCCTGGTTTTCAAAAGCCTGGTTTTCAAAAGCCTGGTTTTCAAAATCCTGATTTCAAAATCCTGTTTTTGAAAACCTATTTATTTTTATTAATTCATGCCGAAGCATTATTTTTGTATTTTAATAGAATTATAGAGGCTAACGGCTTCGGTAACTCTAAAGGGCACGCGGAAGGTCGCTGCGCTCCTTAACGCTTAGCTCTCCGAGGGGCTTTAGATTTGAACTTCGAGGGACGTAGGAGCCGGGATCAGCAAACATGTCGCACTGCGTGCCGCACGTTGGAGCGGATTATATAGAATTTATTAATGACACCTGTGGCGAGTGCGTAGTGAGTGATTGAAGTGGTCGGTGATAGGTGGCATTGACCAACTAAATCAATACTTTTTTGGTACAAATAAGTAGAGTGTACATAGTACAGTCTCATTAAGTTTTTTAGTAAGAAAAAGAATTTTTTAATATTTACGTTTTTTTTTATAGTCTGCGTGACCAGACATGTTTTTTTTTTTGAAAAGTTATCGCCATGTGTAATTGAATTTAAAATCTAAAAATAAAAATTAAAAAAATCCAATTATAAAATAAATAAATCGGAATATTGTTATTATTTGAACAAATCTCGAAGCTGATAAAAATATAGGAGTTTGGGTATGACGCCGACCCAACATAACCTATAATTGGTAACCAACCGACGTGATTGCGTATTAAAATTGGAAATACAATTATTCAAGTACAGCAGAATTACTAGGCGTACAATAGTGTTGTCAGCATTTGTTTTGTTTAAAAAAAAGTATCCGGATAAAATATATATGAAATATTAAATATCGTCCAAGTTTTGTGCACGCGGTAACACTGGACACTTAACCTATAAAAAAATATCAACTGTATCCCACCAAATTTATTACCATCTGGGGTACCTATAATCTATATTACCACACATAGAATATATTGGGAGTATATGAATATACAGCATATTCATTTATGAGATCATCGGGGAAATTTCAACGTGCAACATCCAGGAAGCAGGCATCCAGTATCGTCCATATAACCATATAATCAATTAATTGTATTTAATTTGTAACTGTAAGTACCACTTGCAGTTTTGTTTGTTCAATGCCATATAAGTAGCCGGTATAATGACCATTGCGAGTTTTTTGTTTGTGATCGCGGCGTTATTTTTGGGCGCGTGTTATTTCTTTCGCCGCGTGGCGAATTTCATCGATTCGGACGGGGATTTAGAAAAGGAGAATGAAACCACTCCAGCGGGTTCGGTTGCGCGGTCGGTGGGCGAGCCAGTAGGAGGTGCTATCACGTTGACACCTGAACAGTTGAGCACGTTGATCGAGTCAAGGGCTCGTAGTATGTTGGTTGCGCAGCAGGCCGATAGACAGAAATTCCCTTTATCCTCAGTCGGTACCAGTACAGTGGCACATGCGAATGCGACAAAAAAATAACCGCAAATCGCGCAAAGTATGCCAAAATTGCATATTCCAGGGGCAGGTTCCGAGGTTTCGCACGTTTCTTTCAAAGCATCTCAGCCATTGTTTAACCAAATTTCGGAGGTGTGGTTCGAAATATTGGAGCAGCAATTTCAAGTAGCGGGTATTACCAAGGAAAGCACCAAGTATTCGCATGCAATTAGTGCACTCGATGCGAGGCTGCACAATCAATTTGCGAGTTTAATTATACGTGAGAAAGGTGATCAGCCGTACTCAGTATTCAAACGTGAGGTGATCAAAGAACTGGGTGAGTCTGAAAAGACTAAATTAAACAATTTGTTTCACGGGCTAACCTTGGGAGATAGAAAACCGTCCCAACTTTTAGAGTTGTTTAGGCGCGATGCAGGTACTAGATTCGGCGATGATTCGATACGCCAGGTATGGTTGCAAAGATTACCCCAGCAGATTCAATTAGTTTTAACGCCATTTGAGAATGATCTGCCGTTATCAGTGTTGTCTGAACGAGCAGATAATCTGATCGAAACCCTGTCACAAGCCCAGATTCATTCGGTAGCTTCTCCGACTGGCGTTCCACCAGAGACTAATCAGTCAAATTCCCCAAGTCTAAACGCAATATTGGCACAAGTAGTCACCGTATTGGGTGAAGTTTCAACGGTAATGGCGGCAAATGGTAGGTCGCGTAGTCCCGGTAGGTCATATAATAATCATTCTCGGAATCGTTCCCAGTCGCGAGAAACCAGTCGTGGTAGTGATGAGTGTTTTTACCATCGTCGATTGGTGATCGCGCACTTAAGTGCGTGTCGGGATGTAAATACCACGCCACGTTTGTGCCTAATTCTGATATTCAGATAAAAGCAAAAAAATATTAGCACATCAGCATTCGGCGACGTATCTTGATGGTGCTATTTCAAGTCGCCTATTAATCCAAGAATATAACACAAAGCGTAAATTTTTAATAGATACGGGCGCCGATGTGTCCGTTATACCACCAAATTTGTCTAGAAACTCAAGCAAAGTATCGCAGTTTAATTTATATGCGGCCAATGGGACGCAAATTAAAGCATTTGGAACACAGCCTTTTCAGCTCGATATAGGTCTGCGTAGAAATTCCCATTGGAATTTTATTGTGGCAGATGTATCTATGCCTATTATTGGGGCTGATTTTTTGCAAAGCACAGGCTTAGTAGTTGATATTAAAAGACGTAGAATAATCGATCCTTTAACAAATTTATTTACTGTTAGTTCCATAATGGTGATTCAAATCCCAGTTCTTTCGGTTGTAGACAAAACGGTACTTCACGCGGAGGTTATTGAGTTGTTGGCCAAATTTAAATCTGTTACCCATGAATCATTGAGTTCATCCGAGGTAAAGCATAATGTGACGCACTGTATTGAAACCCGTGGACCACCGATATCGAGTAGAACGCGTAGATTGGCGCCGGATAAATTGGACATCGCTAAAAAGCATTTCGAAAATATGATGGCACAAGGCGTTTGTAGGCCAAGTAAAAGCTCGTGGGCTAGTCCGCTCCATTTGTTGCCGAAGAAGAACGGTGAATGGAGACCTTGTGGCGACTATAGGGCATTAAATAATGTCACAATCCCGGATAGATACCCTATCCCTCACCTTCAGGACTTCTCTTACCAGCTGGCGGATTGCACGGTGTTTACGACATTAGATTTGGTATGATATACCAAAAACAGCCATCACAACGCCATTCGGACTCTTTGAGTTTTGCAGAATGACATTTGGTTTGCGAAACGCAGCACAATCGTTTCAGCGATTGATGCACACAGTTATGTTTGGTCTACCATTTGTCTTTGTTTATTTGGATGACATATTAATTGCATCAAAGTCACGGACAGAGAATATGAGTCATCTTAATATGGTATTTCAAAGGTTGCACGAATACGGTCTGATAATTAATGTAGACAAATGTGTTTTCGCGGAGACAGAAGTAAATTTTTTAGGACACTTGGTGAGCGCCGGTGGTATTTTGCCGTCATCAAGCAGAGTCCAGGTTATTGCAGAATTCGAACGTCCATCTACGGTACAGCAACTAAAAAGATTCCTAGGAATGATTAATTTTTACCGTCGTTTTGTACCGGGAGCAGCACGAGACCAAGCTGTGTTGAACGATTTTTTAAAAGGGTATCGCAAAAATAGTAAGGTCCCTGTCGCGTGGACTGACAAGTCCATTAAAGCTTTTGAGGATTGCAAGTCAAAGTTGTGCGAAGCAGCAGTATTGGTTCACCCAGCGACAGCGGCGTGTTTATCCATAATGGTTGATGCATCTGACACCGCGGTGGGTGCGGTTGTTCAGCAGTGTGTAGTAGATCTGTGGCAGCCACTTGGTTTCTACTCAGTGAGACTAACTGAAACCCAGCGTAAATACAGCGCTTATGACCGGGAGCTGTTGGCCGCCTATTTGGGGATTAAGCACTTCCGATATTTGTTGGAAGGTCGTAGTATTACCTTATACACGGATCACAGGCCACTGATATATGCATTCATACAAAACGCAGATAAAGCATCGCCGAGACAACGTCGTCAGCTGGACTACATAGGGCAGTTTACGACGGATTTACGGCACGTCTCCGGTGTAGGCAATGTGGTAGCAGATACACTTTCCCGGGTAGACCAAATAGATATTCCAGAGTCCGTCGATTATGCGAAAATTGCTGAGTTGCAAGTTGGCGACACGGAACTAAACGCGTTGTTGCAAGATCAAAAGACTACGCTAAAATTCAAAGAAATTCCCTTGTCATTTAATTCAGATACAAAATTGTATTGCGACGTCTCTACCGGTAAGCCCAGGCCTTTCATTCCAGCTGAGTATTGCAAGCAGGTTTTCGAAACGTTTCATAACCTGGCACATCCGGGGGTAAAAGCATCTGTTAGATTGTTGACCGCAAATGTAGTTTGGCCAGCTATTAAAAAGGACGTGAAAATAATGGCTCAAGAATGTATCACTTGCCAAAAAGCCAAAGTTGCAAGATATACAAAGTCTCTCATAGGGAATTTTAGTCCAACTTTCGATAGATTCACAGAAGTTCATTTGGACATTATAGGTCCACTACCTGTTTCAAACGACCAGAGATATTGCGTCACGATGATAGACCGGTATACCCGTTGGACTGAGGCAGTGCCTGTGCCGGATATAATGGCATCAACAGTGGCGTTTGCAGTTTTTTCCGAGTGGATCGCGCGTTTTGGCGTTCCTGAGTGTATAGTGACTGATCAAGGCTCTCAATTTGAGTCTTAACTCTTCTCAGATTTGTAAACCTTACTGGGTTTTAGTCGAAAACGAACCACCAGTTACAATCCGAGATGTAATGGGATGGTGGAAAGATGGCACCGCACATTGAAGGCTGCCATAATGTGTCACAATCGGGAGGATTGGACCACAGTATTACCTTTGGTTCTTTTAGGTCTACGGACTACGTATAGGGAAGAATTGCAAACTTCGTCGGCAGAGCTAGTGTATGGTGTATTGCGCGTACCCGGGCAATTATTAGAGAACAAAAAGGACATTATGCCTCACGCGACCTTAGAATGAAAAGGTTCTATCTAACATTTTTACACTTTTTGAGGTTAATATCGATTTTACATTTTTCGAGGTAGCAGAATTCAAAAATGTCGTTTAAATTTGCTTTACTTTAATATGTTCGGAGATAATACAATAGAAAAGTTCTATTTCAATTCATTATGCACATCAATTAATTCAACAAGGTTCTAATTACACAGATAGAACCTTTTTCAAAGAAAAATCAAATAAGAATCTCAGTTTTACGTAAAACAATTATTATATTGTTGCATATAGAACCTTTTATCATGACAAAATTTGGTCAATAAGGTTTTTCCCCGTAAAGTTATTGTACGGTGTTCGTGTTGCGCATTTGTGTTGTGAATTTTGTCGAAGAAGATTGTAATTTTGGTAAGCTGAAATTTTATATTTTATTTTATCTTAATTATTACAGTGTTGTTTTTTGTGTTTAATTATTAGTGATTAATTAATAATTTTTTGGTGTTTATGTTTAATTAACATTTTAGAAAAATGAATTCAGAATACATTATTTTGCGAGAATTGTGCAGATAGAACCTATATGCTTAATTGATGACCATAATAATTATGAAAAAGGTTCTATCCAAATAATTAAAACCCAATTTACGGTAAATCAGTTGACCAAAACTATATTAATTTGATATTCTATTAAATTGTCTTGACTATAAAATTTGACGTTTGAAATACTTTTGGTATGACGTAAATAGTTTAAAAGATATCACGATTTAAAAATTCGTTTGGGTTTTACTCAGTAGTGAACTTTGTACAAATAGAACCTTTTCATTCTTAGGTCGCGTCATAGTGAGCTGTTGCAGTCTTTGAAGCGACACTTTAGCGAATTAGAACCAGCGTTGGCCTCACGACATAGTACCGAGAAAGTTTTTGTTAGTGATAGATTAAATACTTGTTCCCATGTATTTCTAAGAACAGACGCAGTGCGAAAGTCTTTGCAGCCTCCTTACACAGGTCCCCATGTAGTAGTCAATCGGTTTGAAAAGTTTTACGACATAGAAGTAAACGGTAAGGTAACGAGAATCTCGTTAGATCGTCTCAAGCCTTGTTTCAGGGAAAATTCAGAGAGCAGTCAGGAAACCGTAGCCGAGACACCTATGATTGTGCCAATGAGAGAGAATGGGGCGTAGAGTACGTCACGGTCTGATGCGCAAAGTAAGCGAGTAACTTTTTCCTCCGAGAAATCACAAGTAGAACTTCGTCGGGTAATGACGAGAGCAGGGCGCGCTACCAGGCTGCCGCAACGATTTCGGGATTGAGTTCCGTTCAATTCCGTTAGAATTTCGCTGGAGGGGGAGTGTGTGGCGAGTACGTAGTGAGTGATTGAAGTGGTCGGTGATAGGTGGCATTGACCAAATAAATCAATACTTTTTTGGTACAAATAAGTAGAGTGTACATAGTACAGTCTCATTAAGTTTTTTAGTAAGAAAAAGAATTTTTTAATATTTACGTTTTAGTCTGCGTGACCAGACATGTTTTTTTTTTTTGAAAAGTTATCGCCATGTGTAATTGAATTTAAAATCTAAAAATAAAAATTAAAAAAATCCAATTATAAAATAAATAAATCGGAATATTGTTATTATTTGAACAAATCTCGAAGCTGATAAAAATATAGGAGTTTGGGTATGACGCCGACCCCACATAACCTATACACCTACTTAAAAGAAAAATAATTGCAATATTTTATTATGCTCTGTTATGTTCTTTTCAGAATAACCAAACAAATATTAAAGAAAATAAAAATTTTATTAACATAAAAAATACTAAATTTAGAAAACCAGGCTTTCCAAAAACCAGAGTTTTTTTTGTTGCAAAACCAGGATTTTGAAACTAGGATTTTGAAAACAAGGCTTTTGAAAACCAGGCTTTTGATGCAACCAGGCTTTTGTAAACCAGGCTTATGAGTGGAACCCCACTGGATTGTGAATAATACAAAATCAATTTAATTTATCCCAACGAATTTATTTATTTCACAAGAATTTATTACAAAACAGTTTATCAATAAAAATTCAAGAAATCACTTTGTATAAATTATTCTCAAATTTTACTGATCACTTTTACTTTTTATTTTACACTACAACACATTTTAAGTCACTTTTCTTTTAATCTTTACAGTATCGGTGACCAAATATTACCAATCCAATTCGATCTTGTTCGCCTTTTTATATACACAAACCAAACTTCTCGAAAGCTCATGATTTTTCTAGTGTAGAAACATTACGTAACAATTTTTATCATGCAAAATTACATTTAGTACAGTAAAACAGTGAGCTATTAGTTTTACTTATTCTATTACACACTAGGTGTCACCGTCACAATATTATTTGCAATTATATTGTGACGGTGACACCTAGCGTGTGATAGAATAAGTAAAATTAATAGGTCAATGTTAAACTGTACTAAAATGGAATTTTCCATGATAAAATTGTTCTACACTATTCTAACTAGAAAAATCATGAGCTTTCTAGAAGTTTGGTTTGTGTATATAAAAAAGCGGACGAAGTCGAATTGGATTAGTAATATTTGGTAAGCGCTAGTGTAAAGCTTTAAAGGAATTAAAAAGTGATTTAAAAAGTGTTGTAGTGTAATATAAAAAGTAAAAGTTTTTAAGTGATCAGTAAAGTTTAAGAATAATTTATATAAAGTGATTTTGTGAATTTTTATTAATAAACTGTGTTGTAATAATTTTTGTGTGAAATAAATAAATTCGTTGGTGATAAATTAAATTGATTTTGTATTATTCACAATCCAGTGATACGAACTTTATTGACAAGGAAAAAACGTAACAGTATATTTCTGAAAAACGCCTAAATGTTACATTTCACACATCCTAGTAAACAAATTTTTGTTTTTGTATTTTTAGGATAAATATAGGATAAACTCCACATCCCTATTTTATTCCATTACTTCCACGCCCTAAAGTACCAACTTGGATATTTTAAGATATACACAAAATATTGTAACGAATAATAAATTTCTAGTAAAATTATAATAATTTTAATATCTTAAATAAAATATGTTCCAAATTTATGTATAAAATTAAATAAATAAATTTAATAAATCTAACTATACCAAAAACGTTCACTCAATAGTGGTTAAATTAATAATTATAAAACGTGAATATTACAAGACCAGTCTATGATTTTTAAACAACAACCCATTTTCGTAATGCAAATGCAATTCGTCTTTACATCTGTCTACTGTCCAATTGCTTCATTTGCAATACATTGTGTTCTATTTTCCTAGAAAAATTCTTTCACAAAAAAAACCTCAAGTTACAGACCATTAAATCTTAGTTATAAAAAGGGCTAATAATTTAATGATCCACTCAGTATAAAATACCAAATAAATTACAATTTTAATTAATCATTTAATATTATCAAAAAAAAATTATTTTTTATAAATTTCATCAAATTTCCTCGTTTTGAAAATAAGCAAATATTTATTTTATTTTTGATTTTCTACAATTAAAAATGTTATTTTGTTTATTTTTTTAATAAAAACGACAGATAGATATTTTTAATTAAAAATATATTTCATTTTAATACTTTTATATAATAGAAAAACAGCAAAATAAAATTAATTAAAGTTAAAAAAAAAAAAAGTGGAAGTTGAAATTTTTATGTACAGAGCGATTATTTTTATTTGTAAAATGATTATGACAACAACAACAATAAAATAATGTTTTATACATATATAATTATGTAGATAAAACCTGAAAATATGTTAAAACAACATTTTTTTTGTTTTGTATATTTATTTTTGGAAAATGATTTGATAAGCTCAACACAAAAACAAATTTTAATTAATTTTATTTAATTAGTAGGATAAATAAATTATAACAATTATAACATTTTAACAAGTAATACGCCTTATTTTTAATTGTCAAAATTCAAGATTTGGAATATGAAGGTTTTTGTTTAAAATTATTGTAGGTAAGAAGGCAAGAATAAGGGAATTTAAAAACGAAGGAATTAATTAAGGAAGAATTAAGAGAAATCACCAAGCATACAGCGAATCGGTCCTGTTATACGATAATCACTTCAAACTATTTTTTTTTAAATATGCTTAACAAGCCTGTACAATGATAAGCATATTACGTATACACGAGTACGTACAAAAAATAGAGCCCAATAATTCTTATGGGGATTTCCGTCTTTGTAACTCAAATGTATATCTCATTATAGTATTTTGTATTAAATCAAAATAAATGTTTCAGTTCTCCAAAATACTTCAATTGCATTAGAGGATTTTGAAAATGTTGCCATTATGCCATCTTGGAATAGAATATTTTTTTAAAGAATATGTAAACTGCTACAAAACACATCCAAATTGTTTATTGAATGTTAACACAAAACAATATCAGGACTTAACCCATCAGATATCAAACGATGACCTTCAAGTAAATATGACAAACGTATCCCGCTCAGATACTTGCATTGGACCTGGAGTAATTTGCACAGCCGAGGTAAACTTATTTACTGAAATATTAACTTAATAAATTCTAAATTACTTTATTTAATTAATTTGTTGTTTAATTTTTTTGTTAATAATTATGTTCACTTGAGTCCAGTCGCCATGCGGCCTGATGAGATTTAATTTTTTTTTTTGTCATGATCATAGGCTTATCTGCTCGGAACTGGACATTATTTCACTTACAATATTCAGAAAATTAACTTCTAGAATTAATTAAACTAAAAATAAAAATTTTCTAATAAATACAAATGACATTCTAGGCTGTAAAATCTCAGTTTTTTACCAACCACACGAATCGTTCGTTTAATAAAAGTTCTTCAAAATTATATTTTTAAATCGCACTCAACTCCCAAGGGCCAATATCGACCATTGCCAAAAATGATGACAAATGTTTGGCTAGCACATGGAATAGGCCTCTAAATTACTAAGCTAAACAACTCTAATCCATACGAATCGTTCGTTTAATTAAAGTTCTACAAAATTATTTTTTGAAATCGCACTCAATTTCCAAGGGACAATATCGGACATTGCCAACAATGATGACAAATGTTTGGCTAGCACATGGAATAGGCCTCTAAATTACTTAGCTAAACAACTCTAATCCATACGCATCGTTCGTTTAATAAAAGTTCTAAAAAATTATTTTTTGAAATCGCACTCAACACTCAAGGGCGAATATCAGCCATTGCCAAAAATGATAACAAAAATTTGGTTAGCACATGGAATAGGCCTCTAAATTACTTAGTTAAACAACTCTAATCCATACGAAGCGTTCGTTTAATTAAAGTTCTAAAAAATTATTTTTTGAAATCGCACTCAATTTCCAAGGGCCAATATCGGCCATTGCCAACAATGATGACAAATGTTTGGCTAGCACATGGAATAGGCCTCTAAATTACTTAGTTAAACAACTCTAATCCATACGAATCGTTCGTTTAATAAAAGTTCTACAAAATTATTTTTTGAAATCGCACTCAACACTCAAGGGCCAATATCGGACATTGCCAACAATGATGACAAAGGTTTGGCTAGCACATGGAATAGGCCTCTAAATTACTTAGGTTAGGTTAGGTTGGAGTGGCTGCTTACGCACACTTAGACCGGTGACGGTCCATTGTGATACCACAGGATGTATCCCCTTTTACCCCTATTGGAACCATTTCGAGCTACTTATGTAGCGTAAGACGTCCCGCACTTTAATGTTTTCGAGATCCGAGAGGCAGTCCATCCTGAACTTACCTAAGTGTTTGTGCCTTCTGAGAGCCAATGCTGGACACGAGCAAAGGAAGTGGACCAACGTCTCTTCCTCCTCTTCGTCCAAGCAGCTTCTGCAGAAGTCATTAGCCTCCAGATCCAGCCTTCTTGCATGTTTTCCAAAAAGGCAGTGTCCCGTGAGTATTCCTACGACCGTTCTTAATTCACGTCTGCGTAAGGATATTAATGCCCTAGTGCGCCCCAAGTCCAGCTTTGGCCAAACTTGTCTTGCAACTCTACAGGTTAGGGTGTTAGACCACCTTTCCCCCGCTGAGGATAGCGCCTGCTTCCCAAGTGCTTGTCTCAGCGCTGTGATAGGCCTCCCCAGACTTGCCCTTTCCGGTTGCAGCTGGAGAGTCGTACCATGCCTAGCAAGTTCATCTGCCTGCAGTTCCCCATGACGCCCGAGTGACCTGGGACCCAGACTACCTGGATGTTGAAATGCTCACCCATCTCATTTAGAGATAAGTGACAACTCAACGCCACCCGTGACGCCAAAGACACCGATTCTAACGACCGGATCGCCGCTTGACTGTCCACATAGATTGTGATATCGTCTGAGGATAACACATTATGCTTCAACCACGTCATGACCTCCTCAATCGCTACGACTTCAGCTTGGTACACGCTGCAGTAATCAGGGAGACAAATAGAAATATTTACATTTAATTTGTCAAAGAATACTACAGCTCCTACTTTGCCGTCTAGCTTGGAGCCATCTGTGAAGAATTGCAACGCTTCAGTTTCCGATGACGGTCTATCCCTCCAGAATTCCATTAAAGGGAAGGAGGTCCGAAATCGCTTCTCGAAGCGTAGAATACTACTAAGCTTACTACTAGTGTTAAACTAGTATTACTAAGCTAAACAACTCTAATCCATAAGATTCGTTCGTTTAATAAAAGTTCTACAAAATTATTTTTTGAAATCGCACTCAATTTCCAAGGGACAATATCGGCCATTGCCAACGATGATGACAAATGTTTGGCTAGCACATGGAATAGGCCTCTATATTACTTAGCTAAACGCGAATCGTTCGCTTAATAAAAGTTCTACAAAATTATATTTAGAAATCGCACTCAATTTCCAAGGGCCAATATCGGCCATTGCCAACAATGATGACAAATGTTTTGCTAGCACATGGAATAGGCCTCTAAATTACATAGCTAAACAACTTTAATCCATACGAATCGTTCGTCTAATAAAAGTTCTACAAAATTATTTTTTGAAATCGCACTCAACTTCCAAGGGCCAATATCGGACATTGCCAACAATGATGACAAAGCTTTGGCTAGCACATGGAATAGGCCTCTAAAATACTTAGTTAATCAACTATAATCCAGGCGAATCGTTCGCTTAATAAAAGTTCTACAAAATTATATTTTGAAATCGCACTCAACTTCCAAGGTCCACTATCGGCCATTGTTAACAATGATGACAAAGGTTTGGCTAGCACATGAAATAGATCTCTACGACTCCACAAAAGCGTAAGATAATAGGTAGAACCAATTATTTCCCAAATGCTCTTCTACTTCACCAAAAACAACTCTTCCAGTTTATATTCAAGAGATGTTGATAGACAAATTTACTCTCATTCTGTAACCATCTCACCGAATTTACCTGTCTGCTTTCGGAATAAAAACAACTCTATTCTTGGAAGGATTGGAGTACATGACTATATGTACATGAGTCAGGGTTGGTAAGTTTTAAACACTTTGTTTTAAACACTGTTTTAAACATTGTTTAAAACACCTTGTTTTTTTTATTTTAAACAGTTGTTTTAAACAAAAATTGAAATGTAGGAATTGCAAAGGAATTGAAGCCAGTTACAGTGGCCCTTGACAAAATACAAAGTAATACCTGCAAATTAGCAGACGCTGTAGAGGTCTGGAAAGGGTTGGAGCCACATTTGACTGGAAATGGAACTGTTAAAACATTATATCAAAAAAGATACAATAAAACACTAACAAATGCACATTTTGCGGCATACCTTTTAAGTCCTAAGCCAAAAATATCAGTTATTACTACAGATGAAAGAGAAAAGGCAATGGATTATATTGAATTAAATTTTTCAATAAATTTCATGAATACCACATTTATGAAGTTTATCGCAAAATTAAACCCATTCAGGGATTTACATTTTAAAAATTGTGAGCAGCTCACGGATTTTGAATGGTAGATGTCGATGCAATCGCTTTATCCGAATATTATTTCCAGTAATAATTTGGTTTGATTGGTCAGCTGCATACTGCTACATCGTCATCAGCTGGTACAGAAGGATTTTTTCTAAATTTGGCTTAACGCAAACTGCTTTAAGAAACAAACTCGGAACTATTGCGGCTAAATTGGTTTTCGTTTCGCAGCAATTAATTAAAATAGGTGCATAGGTTCTTGCAGACTTTTAAAATTTTTGATTTTGTATAATCATAATGGAAATATTTTATTTATTTTTTATTTATCATGAAGATATTTTTTATTTGTGTTTTTTATATCAAATACATATGTGTTAGTTTTTTGTTTGCTATAAGTTTGTAACTCATACATACAATCAATAAAAATAGTTAATAAGAAACAGTTTCTCATTCATCTGAATTAATATGTGGGTGTTGGGTGCGTCTCAATAGGGTAGGGGTTGACCGTCTATAGCCATGTATCTCGTGGTCTATATTCCAACGCTGTAACTATGTAGAAACCACCAAATGTGTCTAGTATACCTCCACGTGGTAACACCCGGGCAACGATGTGAAGCATCGGCGAAATACTAGAGGCCAGTGCAATACACTATAAATGAGCAATGAGCAGAACAAATAAGGAAACTAATACCCCAGGTGGTACACCTGTTGCTCAGGTAAATCCACCCTCTTCGGAGGTCGGTCTCATGGATTCTGGGGGAGACCAGCCATTGCTATACTACAATTATTTTAACCAATCCCAAGACATGTTGGTGAATAAACAAGCTCATTTGAGTGAAATAGAAAAGGATAATTCACATCCCTTCCAGAGGAGTAACAAAGTCGCGTATTCTCCGAAAAGAGGCGGTAGTCCCTCCATTGAGGCCAGCAGCCACAACACTCGTTTTACAAACGAAGAAAAGCTTCACAATGAATTGTGTAAAGCTAATAATGCATTAGTTGAAGCCAACAATATAAATAAGCAACTGAATGTTACAATTGCATGGATGCAGGAGCGTATGAAGACGCTTGAAAACGAAGTTAAAGCTCTTAAGCCTAAGGAGGACATCGGTTCTACTCCTAACCAGAATACAACTCCACAAGAGTATCATACGGATGAAGAAGAACTAGCTCGAGAAACTGAGTGGATTAGAGTTAAAGGTGGGAGAAAAAAAAGGAGACGTAATAATACGCCCTCCCCACCTCAATTAAAGGATAATGTTCCAAATATTATCCAGAAACAACCAAAAAAAATACCTCTACCACCACCAATAGTAATAGATGAAGTCAAAGACTACGATGTACTCTATGAAAAAATAAAAACCATAACTGCTACTGATAAGTTTAATGCAAAGGTGATGAATGGAAACACCATCAAAATAAACTTAGAAGATGCTGAAACATACAGAAAATTGACAAAAATGTTAAATGAAGAAAAACGTGCTTGGCACACGTTTGAAGATAAACAAACCAGACCAATTAGGGTCATGGCTAAAAACTTACACTCTACGTGTAAACCAGATAAAATAATTGATGACCTGAAAGCAAAAGGATTTAAGGCAACTGAAGCATCGATTAAGCTAAAACGGAGAGGCAAAGTACCTCTCAACATGTTTATGTTGACCTTCGATACTGATGAAGATATCGAAAAAATTTATCAAATTAAGTACATCTTGGGGTGCAAAGTGGTTATCCAGCCTCTAAGAAGGTCTAAGCTTATACCACAATGTAAACAATGTCAAGCCTATGGACATACACAAAAATATTGCAACAGGGAACCTAGGTGTGTCAAATGTTTAGGTAAACATCATACCAAAGATTGTGTAAAAGCCCAAAATGTTCAACCTAAATGCGTTCACTGTGGAGAAAACCATCCGGCTAACTACAGAGGATGCAGCGTTGCTATTGAACTGCAAAATATCAAAAATAAGAACGTGATTGCTAAAAATCCAAGTTCATTCAGGAAACAAGCAGTTAAGGTGAACCGACCCGAAGTAAATCGTAGAGTGTCGGGAACTACTCAAGGACAATTTGGTAAAATGACTTATGCTCAAGTAATGATGAGCAACGGAAATCCAGGAAAAACTGCTCAAAATGACGATATAAGTCAAACACTTAAATTAATTTTAAGCAGACTAAATACATTTGATGAGCGATTACAGAAACTAGAGTACAGCACTAAGGGAGCCATCCCTAAACAGAAAAATGGCCCAAGATCTTAGAATCTTATGTTGGAATGCCAATGGACTGATGCAACATCAACAAGAACTGCAAGTGGTCCTGGACACAGAAAAAATCGAGGTATGTCTCATCACGGAAACACACTTCACTAGACAATCAAACATTAAATTTAAAAATTATCAAATATATCACACTATTCACCCTGGAAACACTGCTAAAGGAGGTAGTGCTGTTATAATTAGAAATAGTATTCATCACTATGAGGAGTTAAAATATGAAACGGAAGAAATACAAGCAACTGCTGTTATTGTCAAATCCAAAAGTAGTTATATTTGTATTGCTAGTATTTACTGCCCACCGAAGCACTCAATGAAAGAAAAAGATTATCTCGAGTTCCTCAGTAAATTAGGAAAACGATTTGTACTTGGAGGAGACTTTAATGCAAAAAATGTCCACTGGGGATCCAGATTAACAACAACTAAGGGTAAAGAACTCCTAAAAGCTATCAGAAAATGCAGTTGTGAAGCCCTCTCAACTGGAAAACCAACCTACTGGCCAACTGATCCAAACAAAGTGCCAGATCTGATTGATTTCTTTATAATAAAGAACATATCTGTAAATTATGTACAAGTAGATAAAAGCCACGACTTAAACTCTGATCATTCACCAATACTTCTAACGTTAAGTGAAAAAATCATTCAGAAAGAAAGAAACCCTTTCCTAGTAAATAATCACACTAATTGGGCATGCTTTAGACTATCGCTAGAAGAAAAAATTAACTTAATGGTTCCATTAAAGACTGAAGAACAATTAGACAAAGAAGTTCACAAATTTGTAAACGATATACAGCAATCAGCTTGGGAAAATACTCCTGAAATTAAAACGAAAATCAAGGGAAACAATTACCCTATGGAAATTAGGGAACTCCTCGCAGAAAAAAGAAGAGCGAGAAGAGTATGGCAACAAACAAGGGCCCCCCAAGATAAAACTCATTTGAACAACCTCACTCAACAATTAAGAAGAGAGATCAAAGAATTGAAAGATGAATCAATCAGCAACTATTTAAGAAAATTAACTAATGATAACAGTACTGATTATTCTCTTTGGAAAGCAACCAAAAGAATCAAAAGACCAATAATGCAGATTCCCCCAATAAAAATAGCAGGTGAGAAATGGGCTAGAAATAATGAAGACAAAGCTCGAGAATTTGGCGAACACCTCGAAAAAATATTCCAGCCACATGAAGACCAAACGTTGGAAGCCGAGATAATAACTGAACAAGCTGTGCAAGAAAGTAAAGAAATCCTACCCACAACACCAAAAGAAGTCATGCGTGAGATAACAGCTAATATGAATACGAAAAAAGCTCCTGGGTACGATCTTATTACTGCAGAAATCTTAAAAGAACTGCCAAGGAAAGCTCTGGTGAAACTCACCAATCTTATAAATGCAGCATTTAGAATCAAATGTGTACCAAGCTTATGGAAAATTGCAGAAGTAATTATGATCCCAAAACCTGGGAAACCACCACACATAACATCGTCTTATAGGCCAATTTCGCTATTGCCAGTCATGTCCAAACTCTTTGAGAAGCTTCTGGTAAAATGATTAAATCCGATAATCGAGAGTAAAAACTTGATCCCAAATCATCAGTTCGGTTTTCGCAACCAACACTCAACAATTGATCAAGTACACAGAATAACCAGTATAATTGAGAAAGCATTAGAGGAGAAAAAAGTCTGTTCAACAGTATTTCTAGACGTTGCACAAGCGTTTGATAGAGTGTGGCATGAAGGACTTAACCACAAGTTAAGGAATCTTCTACCAATGCAATTTGCTAAGATACTAGAATCATACTTGAAAGATAGGTTCTTCAGGATTAAATTAGATGATACATTTTCTGAATTTAAAGAAATCAATGCAGGAGTTCCACAGGGCAGTGTATTAGGGCCGGTTTTATACCTACTATATACTTATGATCTTCCTATATTAGAAAACAACACAGTGGCAACTTTTGCAGATGATACGGCGATCTTAGCTGTTGGAAAAAGCAACGAAGAATCAACACAGAAGTTACAATCAGCTATAACTCAAATATATAAATGGACAAAAAGATGGAGAATACAACTAAATGAAGCTAAATCAGTTCACATCAACTTTACAAACAGACGAATCGAACATATTCCGATTACCATAAATCGGGAAATATTACCGCATGCGAACACAGCTAAGTATCTTGGCATGACCCTGGATGCTAAACTACGATGGAAAGCACACGTCAAGAAGAAAAGTGAAGAATTAAGACTTAAATACAGAAAAATGTATTGGCTGATGGGAAGGAACTCTTCTGTATCAACATACAACAAGCTTCTACTTTATAAGCAAATATTGAAACCGATTTGGACTTATGGTATTCAGCTTTGGGGTTGTACCAAACAGAGCAACGTAAATATCATCCAAAGATTTCAGAATATGGTATTAAGGAACATCGTTGATGCACCTTGGTATGTTAGGAACAATGACCTTCATAGGGACCTTAAAATGAACCTCATCTTAAATGAAATCCAGGAAAAAGCACGGAGACATGAAGAAAGGCTCCGCCAACATGTGAACATTGAGGCAACTCAGCTCCTAAGCATCACGAATTTAGTTCGCAGACTTAAAAGAACCAAACCTTTTGAGCTGGTGTGATTGTCAGTTTAAGCAGCATTATGCTGATCTAAAATCCACAACAAAGATGTGGTTTACATCAATTTACCAAACACTATGGAATGCCAATGGGAAGAAGCCATAGATTAATTTAAGTTAGTAAATTAAGTCAGAAACAAATTGCTAATTAGTCCAGGAGACTAGATTGTAATTACATAAAATAAATAAATACAATTTATTTTAAATTAAAAAAAAAAAAAAAAAAAATTAATATGTAGGTACCTTACCTTTATTTCTTACTAACCAAAAACTGTTTAAAACAAAAAAAAACGTTTTTTTTGTTTTTTTTATTTAAAACATGTTTTTTACCAACCCTGCATGACAGCTGGACCAAGCTAATTCAACTGACAGGATAACACATTTTAAGTTGAACTTCAGGAGTGACTAGCCACTACCGCCCTTTTGACACCAAGGCGACAAGCATCAATTTTAGGAAATGTGCTGTTAGGCGGTTAGAAAAATTAGTATACAGTCTTTTTGAGCCACTATAGAAGAAACATGACCAACCGCCAATAAGATTAGTTATTTTGGTCCTGTTGTTAAGCCTCCTGCCAGCCTTCCTTAATTTTTTTCAAATCAGAGTACCAAAAAGGTTTGTTTCGAACTTCCCCTTAAAGAGCGATGATCGTTAACATCGCATCCAATTACCAGAGGCAGATGCTTCTTCTGACCCCAATCACACTACTCTTATGGATGAGATTTACGTTTTAAATTTGTGTAAATTTAATTTGTATATACAACGAAAGACATAAACATAAAAGAACAGCAAGAAAAACACAAGAAGGGTTCAATCTAATTTGTTGGTAAGTTCAAAAGGATTATCGTCGTTTATACCTTTAAAATGCGATTGTTCTTTTGAACAAAAAGATCGAAAAACATCGAAATAATTCTTTGAGAAAAATTTAAAAAAACGTTTCGGCGGCCATTTTGAAAAAGAAGAACTTATAGATACCACTCTATATTACAATTTTCTGATCATGATTTTATTCGCAGAAATACAACACCATATTCACCAGATTTGCAAAATATTTGTATATACAATAACAACAACAACAAATCAGGTTCTACCAATTTTTTTACTGAAAACTTTACATTCAGAGGGTTTATCATGGAATTTGTCGATATCGAATTGTTCGATAAAATTGAATTGCCGCCATATTAAGAAAAACAGGCCTTTTATACGCGAAAAATACGCTGTCATGGCAAAATGGCTTGCGGTCTCCATAAATTGAATTTGCGATTTCACACATTTTCTACCATGTAAATACATATAGTAGCATACATAAAGGCGAATTTAATAAAAAAAAATTTTATTAAATGAGCACCTGGAAATGGTACTTGTTCCTCCTATTCTTACTTAATGGCTGTTTGGATAGTTAGTTTGCAACGATAAAGGTTCTTTTAATACCGATTTGTTCTTTGATGTTTCTACAAAAATAGAGCTGAATGCGATAAAGCAACGATTGATAGGAATCGGCAACCAAATGCTTAGGCTCTTTAAATTAATACATGTAATAGTACATCTGCTCAAGAACACAAATAAAATTCGTGGCGTAATACATTTGGCCGCGCGTATAACCATGGTTGCTAACTACAGTTTTAGTACATCCACATTGGCCATTTTTCGAAAATGCCGATTCCTCTTTACTATCGAGCGGTCGAACATTACCTCTTCCACGGCCACTCGCAAACGCTCCTGACAATTGTGTGAATTGAGGAACTCCTCGAAACGATGATGACAGATAAGAGTATACCAACATTAAGTTTGCTTGGATCATAACTGGATCGTACTGTTATCGGACGTCCATCAGCCTACACTAAATCATCAAGTTCTGTACGCATTAACAGCTAGTAAAGCTAATCTACAATAATTGTATGGTAATTAAGCAACTTCATCTCTTTTGTACAATGTTTAATTTAATGTATTTAAACGGTCCGCTTTCGACAAAACATGCGCCGCCTTTTGGATTAGAAAATTTACTAATTCATCAGAAAGAAAAAATCTATGAAATTTTATGATATTTGTCTCATGCATTTTGCTATTGTCCAAGAAAATTAAAGAAAATCATTCTGCTAAAACTTGATAAAAACTTTTTTAAACAGCAGAAGCAGCCAGCTTTGCCCATATACAAATTAAATATCCTTCAATTTCATTGAGTACTTAAAAGTTTCAAAAGTTGTATTAATTAAGTTGTGAAAAACTATTTATTTTCAAAAAGTTATCACCTTCCATTGAATCTTCTTTAAAAAACAAACAAAAAAAACTTTAAAGCTGTACTATTAACTGGCAACCCCTGGGGACACAACATTTCCATAATTAACACAAAACATAAAGAAAATTTTTAATTACTGCTCATTAGCTATTTTACATAATTACCAGTACAATTAATATCGTCTTTATCTCCTCGTATAATTTAATATTGTCTTCTCCTTAAATATCCTTTATGACAAAATAAAAATTAAAAACTGCTGGAAAAGTTAAAACTCAAGAAATAAATTTTCGTCTATTTTATTTCCTATCACATCTGTATTTCTTCTCAACTGTCATACAGTACTACCTCACGATTTATTAATTTTTGTTGTAATTCCTCGAAAGGCAGGAATATAACAACAAAATCAACAACATAAACGGAAAATACAAATTTGTGCTTTTATGTAAACACACAAATCTTGTTTTCCGTTGTACAAATATTTCACAAAACTTAAAACTTTTCAGTTTTCCGTTTGATGGAATAAAAATCGAAAAAGTTAAGCGCAAGTTGCAAAAAATTTAACATAAATAAGAAAATTGAAGCAACAACAAAAATGTTCATTGTTTTGTTTCTTGCATAATGAGTTTAAGTGAAAAGTACTGTAGAATGTCCTGTACATGATTTTCTCGAATTTATGCCACATTGGTATTTAAGATATACTCTCTATTTCAAAGGCAAATGCGGGATATACTGGCACGTGAACCTTATTGTTTTTAAATAAAAATTTCTTTTGTTTCCTAAAGTTACATTAAAATGAATGAAAATGAAATTTACATAATTTATTATCTAACCCGATTGTTAGAATATTGTTTTCGCTTTGAGTAATTGCAATCGATTTCATGATAATTTCATTACATTGGGCATCACACTTGCTGGATACATTATTTTTGAAATCCATTTGTGAAAAAGAGTTTGGTTTACAAATATTTTATAACGTCTAAAAGAGAAAGCATCTAAAACTATGTAGTTTCGAAGTGTTGCTTACAGTGGAGTCACCAATATGCGGTAACAAATTGTGAAAATTTTGTCTCGTGCGATTACGGCTGTTAGAATAAATATTGTGGTTGTTAAACATTTCGCGTCTCAAATTTGCGGTATGCAAAAAATGAAAAAAAAATTAATTTATTTTGGTGTAGTACAAGAAGTACTGAATGACGTATTTTCCTGTCTCTTAAGACTAATAACTCCCTAAGATCTCAACCGATGCAAACGTTTGAGGTATCGATCAATTGAACTCGTTCAACCCAAGTAATTTTATGTGAAATTTTTTAAGAGAAGTCGGGCACAACATTGAAACAAAAAACGTGACTTTTCAAAATGCATCGATATTTATACAGAAATTTGTTGAGGAAAGGGTGCGTTTGGGGAAGTGGTGAATTTCGGGGAAGGGGTCAATTTCGTCTTCGATTATCTTTAATTAACGTCTTTATTTTTACCTTATTCATCTTTTATTTTGATAATACATATCATCTTTATGGCTTAGAACTGGGTAGCGTAGAAGTATACATTTAACGCTATAAAATTATTTGTCTTATCCTTCCCTTTATTTACAGATTGTCTCTTCATCGAAGATCATCTCACTAGGCAGCATGGATACATCGGCATTGAACTAGTTCATCTTCTATAATGTCATTTTCTGGGAATTGATTTCGATTTCTTTAAGCGGTGTTCGCCATGCACTTGTTGTTGATTTGCAGAAATAATTTGTAAGGCTCCTCTTGAGCAGATTTTTTTTGCCCAGCTCCAAATTGGATTTTCTTGATAGCTACGAAATCGTTCAATTTGAATATGGTCCCTTTTTTCGTTTTCTTTTAAAATTCCTCTTGTTATCTAATTGTAGGCCTAAGCGCTCAACATATTTGACTAGATGCTTCTTTCCACAACCCGGAATGCTTCTCGTGAAAACTGTGGGCTATCTTCAATGGATTGAGCTGAAATCATCTTTCTTTCGCATCAGGACGCCAAATAAAGAAGTTATAAAAATTTCTAGAGTATTTGTGTATTCCAGTTTCCATCTGAAACATATTTTCTAAAAATTTTCAAGGTAAAAGCGAGCCTCGATCTGTAATCATTCTGGCTGGACTTCCAAAATTTGTTTTTTGATGTTCAAGCTTCAAAATTTCTTCGTTTGTTGTTAATAAATTCAGAAAGTATATCCAGAAGTAGATATACAATTCTGTATTGCAATAAAGGCTAGTTTTTATTTCAAACCAAAATCAAACTTCTCGTCTTTTTCTGCTTTTGATACATTAGTCATCCAATTTCAGAGAAAACTTAAATAAATTTGCGACAATAACTAAACTTTGGAGAGAATTTATATTTTGCGGTTCTGTCCACCGAAGGTTATTTGGCCCCTTGATGTCATTGCCTAAATACTCGTTGCATGTCAAAAAAAATTCACAATTTTCTACTTAATCCTGTGCTTTAAAGGTTGAATTTATACAAATTTTTTAATTTTATATGGGCTTTTCATTCAAACAAATTTTACCGAGCTCCCCACATGAAACTTGCCCTGATAATTTTTCTTGGAACAATTGTTGGATAGGCACATTAATTGAAATACTTTCCACACATGACACTTTAAAGGTTGAATTTATACAAATTTTTCAATTTTATATGGGCTTTTCATTCAAACGAATTTTCCCGGGCCCTCCACATGAAACTTGCCCTGATAATTTTTCTAGGAACAATTGTTGGCTAGGCACACTAATTTAAATACTTTCTAGATATGACACTTTAAAGGTTGAATTTATACAATTTTTTTAATTTTATATGGGCTTTTCATTCAAGCAAATTTTCCCGGGCTCGCCACATGACACTTGCTCTGATAATTTTTCAAGAGATAACTGTTGGATAGGCACATTAATTGAAATACTTTCCAGACATGATACTTTAAAGGTTGAATTTATACAATTTTTTTAATTTTATATGGGCTTTTCATTCAAACGAATTTTCCCGGGCCCTCCACATGAAACTTGCCCTGATAATTTTTCTAGGAACAATTGTTGGATAGGCACACTAATTGAAATACTGTCCAGTCATGACACTTTAAAGGTTGAATTCATAAAATTTTCTAATTTTATATGGGCTTTTCATTCAAACGATTTTTCCCGAGCTCCCCACATGAAACTTGCTCTGATAATTTTTCAAGGGATAACTGTTGGATAGGCACATTAATTGAAATACTTTCCAGACATGACACTTTAATGGTTGAATTTATACAATTTTTTTAATTTTATATGGGCTTTTAATTCAAGCAAATTTTCCCGGGCTCCCCACATGAAACTTGCCCTGATAATTTTTCAAGGGATAATTGTTGGTAAGGCACACTAATTGAAATACTTCCCAGACATGACACTTTAAATGTTGAATTTATACAATTTTTTTAATTTTATATGGGCTTTTAATTCAAACGAATTTTCCCGGGCCCTCCACAAGAAACTTGCCCTGATAATTTTTTTAGGGATAATTGTTGGCTAGGCACATTAATTTAAATACTTTCTAGATATGACACTTTAAAGGTTGAATTTATACAAATTTTTTAATTTTATATGTATTTGCTTTTGATTCAAACGAATTTTCCCGAGCTCCCCACATGAAACTTGCCCTGATAATTTTTCAAGGGATAATTGTTGGTAAGGAACACTAATTGAAATACTTTCCAAACATGACACTTTAAAGGTTGAATTCATAAAATTTTTTAATTTTATATGGGCTTTTAATTCAAACGAATTTTCCCGGGCCCTCCACAAGAAACTTGCCCTGATAATTTTTCTAGGGATAATTGTTGGCAAGGCACATTAATTTAAATACTTTCTAGATATGATACTTTAAAGGTTGAATTTATACAAATTTTTTAATTTTATATGTAATTGCTTTTCATTCAAACGAATTTTCCCGAGCTCCCCACATGAAACTTGCCCTGATAATTTTTCAAGGGATAATTGTTGGTAAGGAACACTAATTGAAATACTTTCCAAACATGACACTTTAAAGGTTGAATTCATAAAATTTTTTAATTTTATATGGGCTTTTCATTCAAACGAATTTTCCCGAGCTCCCCACATGAAACTTGCCCTGATAATTTTTCAAGGGATAATTGTTGGTAAGGAACACTAATTGAAATACTTTCCAAACATGACACTTTAAAGGTTGAATTTATCCATTTTTTTAGTTTTATAATTAGCTTTTCTAATGAAATTTTAAATATAATTCCTATGGTAAACAGTGACAAACCAAAATGAGCCTTTTTTCAGCTTTAAATTCACTTCATGAAAATACCAGTTTCGAGGTTGTTTTGTTATTTTTTCATTTTATTTAAAATCTGTTTCGGCTGAAATATGTCGGCTGGTAACTTTCGTCTTATATAACCAAGACACTATCTGCATTACCGACATTTTATATCTTTCGGTTGAAAACTTTCGGCTAACTTTAACAAGGTCAAATGTTGACGAGTTGAGAATCAAAATCGATATACTTATCAAAGTTATATTTCTAACCAGTTACAACCTCTGTTTGCGAGTCTTGAACAATATCAGCACAAACATCCAAAAACTTACTGTAACTGAGCATCAGATTATTCTCGGTCAAGGAACGATTGATAAAGCTGACATCATCGGATTATTCGTTTACAAATCGTTCCACCAAACGGACCTTGGAGTCGTCGGTACCAAAGAAATTAGGACCACACGGGAGACCACCTACCCGATGGATGGACGACGAGATGTAGCGGAAGCAGATAAAATGTATTGCTCTCATAAAATCCAATTTTCCACCATGTATCTTTTAGGTTTTAATATTATGATTTTTACTAGTATTTGTTGAATTGAATTTAGTCCATAAAACTATTGTGCTGATGCTGTATATGGGGTGGATGTATGGGCATTTTTTAGGTACATTTCACTTGAAAAGAACAAAGCAAAAATTTTGTTTAAATATTCTCTACATCTTCCCACAAAGTTATCCTATCCGGTATAGGTAAATATCGTACTAATCATAAACAAATTATATTTTGTAAACACAACATGCATAAATTAGCATTAAATTTCATATTATATACATTAATATTTCTCACATAGCATTTTAATATCTCACCTATAAAAACTAATCTAAATACATGTTGTTAACTTTCATATCTTTGTACCAATACGTCTACATAATCTTCATACCATAAATACATTGTTAAATATGTAATATGTGTATAATGTCTTGTTGTTTATACGAAATTATTGTTCAGGGATATAAATAAATGTTACTTTGTAATGTAAACATAATTAGATGAGTACATTAAATTAAAACAGACGTGTGCAATTGTACATCATAAATTTGAATTCCAAATCTCTTCTCGTTTAGTCAAATTCACTGAAACCTCGTTTAACGGTAAAAGTAAAGTGTAAGACTAGGTAGTAGACATTTCCATGCTTCATTATCAATAATCCTAGAGAGTTTACGGTGAAATAAGCGGTTCAAGTTGAATTGAGTCAACAGGTCCCGAGTCGGTTGTTTATCAGTAGATATTGAAATGTATTTTACAAAAAATCGTTTTAAGCAAATACCGGCGGGCTCTTTTAAGCACATTTTAGATAACATTTTGGCAGACTTCCGGTGGTGCAGCATAGAATTACTCTACAATAGCGGCTATTCAGTAAATATGCTTCCTCGCTCATAATGATTTGTTGCCAAAAAATGCTGATCGTCTATACCGAGCTGTAAAACTCGGGGACTCTAACTGACACTCGGAGACAGTCTGTCAGTCTGTCTTCGTCTGCTCTACAGCCCGGATGGTTCAACCAATCGAACTGAAACTTCATATTAAAGCTTTTTTTCATAAATTGGGAGGTCCAAGTGAATATTGGCCACTCCTCCATTTTTTGTCCTTTATTCAGTCGAAGAAGTATCAAACAATAACATTGATTAATCAAGTAATATCAATAAAGAGTAAATCAATAGAGTCCAGTATCGTGCGATTAAATCCAATATTAACAATTCAATCCTTCATTAAATATTAAACAAATACATGACAATGAATAGCTAATAAGTATGTAATTATAATCCAATTTCGCGCCTGGTGAAAGCGTTACAAAAGCGTATAAGATAGACTATCAAAGAATAAGCAACAGGAGTAAAAATATGGCAGGGTGTTGAAAGTATATATTCGTTTTTATTATTTTATATTTCTTATAAGGTTAGGCTAAGATGGGCTGAATTAATCGCTTAATGATAATTCTAACAAATTTATTTGAAATAAAACGTTAACCGTTAATAAACATTTTATTGTATTAAAGCTCTATAAGAATAAGGAGTTCATCTCAATATGTAAAGCATTCATAAAGAACAAATTTTTGTAAGGTTATGCTAATAGTGATACTTACTATAAGATTGTAAATAAAACAGAGGTGATATGAACAAGCAGTGAAAAATGTTTAGTATTTCCTCGGGGCCCTCAACGTTCGACGTTCGAATTATAGGCTTTAATTTAATTTAGTTTAGAATAAAAATGGATTTACAAACAAATATTGTTGGTGAGCTTATAAGTTATGACACGTCTTTTTCTTTATTTTTAATTAAAATCATTAATAAACTACTCTCCATTAGAATCTCCAAGCAATTAGAAAAAGTAACAATTAAAACATAGACCACAATAAAAAATAAGTTTGACTCACCATTATTTTCCGACTTGAACGTTCTTTCCATAAAAATGTATTTTTCAATTTTTTTTTGCACACTGTCTATGTCTCTCTTTGCCAAATAATAACTCTGGCCAATCACTTCATTCACTTAAATCACATAACCGCACCGTGAATTTAAAACATTTAGTTTTAGCAAGATTTTAGCAAATTTTTTTATTGTTAATTTTTTTTAGCAAACACTTCTTAATTATTTTTTACGGTTGAGTCACTTTTCTGTCATTATAATTTGGATATTTTTGTTTTCTATTTATTTTAACCCAAACAATATAATAAAATCGCTTTTATTTTGCACATAACTATGTTTTATACTGTAAATTTGTGCTTCTAGTTTGACTGTAACAGTCACAATATTTTATAAATTGATTTAAATACACAAATTAAACCGAAATCGATTAATCCGAATCGCTTCTCCTGTTATTTGGTTAAAATTCAAAAGTTGACTATCGATTTTTTTTTCGATTTATTATTTTCACTCAGAAATATTCAACAAGCACCAACTCACTCTTTTAATTACTGTATTACTGTAAATACCTTCATACCGGTTGTAATACTACTAAGAATAAATGTTTATAGTGAAGGAAACAAATTTTTTATATATAGTAATGAAATTCTACGTTTGATGCGGCATATTTTATTCCCTTTACTGTATCTGCCGCTTTAAGAGAACACATAAATAAAAATAAAAATATTTCATTGTTATATTCAATGTTTGATTTTGCAAAGAATTTTTTATGTAGCTCAGCCTACCAAATTCTAACAGGCCTTCCTGATAAATATACTACGAAGTGTGAAGAAGTTTAAAAAAGTGTACAGCCTAAATGGAGACTACACAGAGAGAACACTTTGTTTGGTGGTTAAAGCTGCGGCGGTTGGATCGGGAGGTACCGGGTTCGAATCCCTATAGGGGCGTGATGCAAAAGTGATTTTTCATCATCTGATTACGATCGGTGATGAAGATGAACAAATCTATGACCGCCTGTTGAGAGTGCGGAATCCATGGGCCGACCCACCTTTCATGTCAGCACTATAGGTTGGCATGAAGCAATGCAATGGGCAGGTGGTTTAAACGAAGAAAACGGGTCTATATAGCCGTACGTCCTCGATTTGGCTACTAAAGGCGTAATGTAGAACGTAAAAAGCGAACTTGCGAAAGAGTTGGGAGTACCTCGAGCCCCAGAACAGATTGCAGGGATAAAAACAAAGAAACAAACACTTTGTTTGCGGCAACTGAATTGTTGTGAAAAAACAGTGAAAAAACCCATTTTTGGTTGTGCTAACTAATAAAAAGTTTCTTTAACCTTAATATTAGTATTTCCAACTGAAAAATCGATCGTGTGAACTAGAAAATCGTTCCTGTGTTCAGAATTACCACAAAATTTAGTTGCGTCTACTGAAAATTGGCTGTCACAACCGAATGATTTTGTTATAAAAGCCTTGTATAGTAACTGATTTTCTGCTTGCACAATAAGAAGTCATTTGTAGTAATGGTAAACAGTGTTTGTTTCTACTGTCTTAAGTTTAGGTTAAATGCGTACATATTTGTTGCTTTTGTTGGTTTCTGTTCCGGTAAACACCATATAATCTGAATTTTTTTTTTTTTTTTTGTTAGTTAAAATAAAACACTTAAACTTCAAATATTTATATTTATTTATTTTAAACATTTAAAATTTTAATATTTACGTTAACATTTAAAGTAGTTATATGTATTAACTTAATAGTCCCAAATTATAAAATGTTGACCATTAGCAGCCTTACTTATATAAGAAATGTGATTACATTTTAGTGAATATATGTCATATACAAAGAATATGTTTTGCAATTCAACCTTATATACAAAGTAGTGAGTACTAAAATATAATCTCTCATCAAATTGTAAACTAACTTTTTACTTTTTATTAATTTTTTGTTGAATATTAATTAATTCATGTAATATCTAATATGCTACCGGTGATTACACCATTTTAAATGTATTTTTATTAACACGTAGAAGTATATTAGTATTTACGAACATTCAACAAAACCGACTAATAGACAGAATTCTATTTATTTAATTATATGATTTTAATACGAGTATGTTCCGAAGATTGTAAGAGAATTCAATCCAGTTTCGAACTGATGAGCTTATGATTATGAAAAAATCCATCTTCTCATCAGGCCGCGGCGACTGGACTGATTATACCACAATTTAAATTCTAAATATACAGAATGTACTTGTGCGTTAAGTACTGCAAGAAGGAAAAATTGTAAGAGAATTTATCTGTATTAGTATGATTCGCTAGTACATAACGCGCAGCACATTCGGTATATATAGAATGTAAATTGTGGTATAATCAGTCCAGTCGCCGCGGCCTGATGAGAAGATTGATTTTTTTCATAATCATAAGCTCATCAGTTCGAAACTGGATTGAATTTTCTTACAATATTCGGAACATACTAAAATCATAAAAAAAAAAAATTGTTTAAATATTCTCTACATCATCCCACAAAATTATCCTATCTTGTATAAGTAAATATTGTACTAATCATAAACAAATTCTATTTCATAAACACAACATTTTTATCATTAAATTTCATATTATGTACTGGGTTGATACTCGTAGGTTAATCAACGTTTAATTTGCCAAAAATGAATTTATTTTGGTATATTACAAGAAGTATAAATGCACGTAGAATAGCTCGCCTGAAACTGACGTATTTTGCTGAGTCTTTAAAAAACGTGAGAACTTGTGAACTTTTCAGCGAACGCCATTTCACTTGGCACGTTTGAATGTTGTATGGTTAAGATTTTATTGAATCAATACCGATGTCTTTATAAATGTGTAGTTTATTTTTCATATCCTACTTACGACCACTTTCAATTCTTTTTTGAATTTTTAGATAATTTTAGTGGTAAACATAGCATCTCTAATCGTGATATATTGCTGCTTGGGGATTTTAATTTAGGTTCCATTTATTGGGATATTATATGTAGTATATGACTTAGGACAACTGTTTCCTTCAAGATATGAAGGTCGATCTGCGGAGCTGCTCGTTGATTCTCTTAGCTATTTGCTAACCCTTACTTATAAGCTTTACTGTTACATTAAAGAAGTTTCAAAAGAATCGAGTAAGTGATGTGATAAATTTTCGTTCTATTAAGTATGATCGCCTTCGTAGTGACCTCGACCTAATAGACTGGGTCGGCTTATTTCAGGGTCTGGATGTTAATTGTTGTGTCGATATATTTTATAGTCAAATTGTTGACATTATAAATAAAAATGCATCTTTGGTGATTGGGAATACAATTCCGTTTTCCGTTCCTGTACAATGCTGAGGTTTTATCGAAACCGGTAAAAGCATGAAGAACTGGAAGCAGGTCGCTTAATGAAGACAGCCATGTCCTGTCTGCTGCTATATTATACACAGTCTTCGATTTGGGGCAAAGAAGCCAAATTGTTTGACGTGCCGGTGAACATAAAAACACAAGCAGCACGAGGATGTGCGAGTCCTCTGCATCAACCACCACCTGATCCCCACGATTTGCAAAGCTCTCAGCTATATTTGCGATAGAGGTATCTGCATCATCTTCCGCCTAATGTGTTGGTATGTTCAAGCAATATAGGTGTTGCTTCAGTTTGCCGATGAATTTTGATTTATTATGGGTGTTTGCGAGGAATTCGCTTTGAGAAATTGTGCACGTCATAATTTCCTCTCTACTTCGATGTTTGCTGAAATTTTGGCAATGACTCTTCTCTTTTGTTCTTCTCCTTTCGTGGTGGCGTAATCCGAATAACTATCAAACCCTACCGTTGTGTTTCTGCCATAATGTTTTAAAACATAATTGCTGGTACAAACTCTTCACCACCATTTTTGATATAATCGAATGTTGGATATACTGTTGTATCATAAATTTGGGACTGGATGTCTTCTTTGATAATTGCGGCTGCTGCTTTAATAGTTCTAACGCGCTCTTCTTCAATAGAACTGCATTTGTATGAGTTCCAATTCTGCACTAACAATTCTTCGGGTAACATGTCCTTTAAAGTTAAAATTATGGAAATTTGGTTTATTAAATTTGGTTTAAAATGATTTATAAGCAGGTCCCTCAAGTAGTAGTCACACACTAACTTGCTTGTACCGGCTTAAATTTTTGGAGTCAATCTCTTGAATCACAAAATAAACAATAATTTTAAAATCAAATGATGGCACACTTGATCTTAAAATTTTTTGCTGGCTGCAATTTGACGATGATAGTCCTGTTATGGGAAATTAGTATAAGTATCTGATATATTCATTTATATTAATTAATTAGTCTTACCTTGCTCACGTGCTCTTTTGCAAGCAACAATACTACCTTTCCTCGGGAAGTTTGCAATAAAATTTCTTCGACGTTCTCTAACTTTTTCCACAAATCATCATTTCTGGATTTTGAAGCTTCGATTAAGCTACCAATTCCTTTTTCACCAATGTAGAGTACTTTTTCTGCATACACTTATTACTTACAAATAATACAAATATCTTTATTTTCCTGCACTACAAAATTTACACTTTTTCTGACAAATTCACACTTTTCTGACAACTTTACTATTTGATATTTAAAATTACACTGAATAATATTGCCCTGAATCCATACATATATATGTATATAGATTTAAATACCTGCTAGCACAAAGGTAACAAAAAATTTTCGTATAATTCTGAAACCGGTTTTCTTTACTGAAAGTAACCCTTAAAAGATTAGAAAGGTCTTTTTTTTCACACAGCCAAAGGAGAAACCCGGAAAGCGAAATCGCTTACAAATCGGACATAGGAGCATCAAAGGCAATAAATAAAAGGGGAAAATATTTATCCCAAATGAATCCACCTGCAATAGAAGCCGGTATTCAACTAAAACATGTGAAGTTGAATGATATTAATAAATTATTATTGAAGCATTTCTGAGAAAATTGGTCTGAAAGGGAGGAATTAACATTCTATAAAAATTTAATAAACTCAAATTCAACTAACTCTGTAAATGTAGAGGATCAAGATGTTTGTGAGGAGCAGGATCAATATGAAGGGCTGGGGATTTAGCAATCTTAGTAGGATTATTAGATTATTAATAGCGTTATTAGGATTTATAACCCAAGAAGGGTTTTTGTGATATTATAATTTTGTCAGTTGCAATTTTGCTACCACTGAGTAAACATTTAAATAATTTACTTATTACTTGTGTGAAAAGTTGAATCAGCAGTTTAAATTTTTTTTTTTCCTATTTTTAAAAAAATATTGTGATGTGAAAAATAAGTGAAATCGTGATGTTCTTATCTCCGCCTCAAGTAAAAAAGGCTGGTCCAAATCAACAGATAGCGATGTCTTCAAGCGATTTGCCACCGAACGTCACGACCTCAATTTTTAATAAAAATACAAAAGTGCAGCATAGTCCAAAGCGACGACAACTTTTAAATGCTCAAAAAAATTACCTTACCCGGCAATTTAAATCAAAGTGAAATTATTAATTTAAAAAACATTGGTGTGTTGAACCATAACGAAACCAAAAGTGCATCGTCGCCAAATATTGACAATAAAAAAAACAATGAGAGTGCATCGTCATCAGATGACAATAAAATAAATCGTCGAATTACCGTTCGTAAATACTAAAATGTTTCTACGTGTTAATAAAAAACACATTTAAAAGTGTCGTAAGACCGGTAGCATATTTAGAAATTACAAGAATTAATTAACATTCAACAAAAATTAAAAAGTAATAAAATAAACAGTGATGTAGGTCAGTGTTTAGTGCAAACGGGAATAGACCAGTATATTACTGTCCGATCAAAACGAAGAACAAGCCCTAGATCAGCGGCCAGTGCAAGAGCGAATAAATTCACTAAGCTAGCTAGCGTTGATATAATGCATGGTAATAGGTATTCTTGCTTAGTTGTTGACGAGCCGACGCCCGAAAAACTTCAAAAGCTGAGAAGCCACCACCAATCTATTTGAGGGAAGAATCAAATAGAGAGAACTTGCTAAAACGATCGAGTTTATTACTGAAGGTGCATTTTATATTTCCGGGATCAAAAGAAGAGATATAAGAGAAAAAAAAATTCAACCGCTCAATATTGATGCTTACAGAGCGTTAATTAAAAATTTTAACCAAGTTGGTAAACATTACTACACGTATCAACTAAAGAGCCAAAAAGGATTGGTTGTTGTGTTAAAAGGAATAGAGAGTTACGTGGATGCAATCGAAATTCAAGCTGCTCTCGCTGAAAAAGGTTTCCAGTGCAAAACTATTACCAATATTTTTAATCGGGAGAAGGTTCCTCAGCCATTGTTTCGTCTGGAATTAGAACCAGGCAATAAAAAGGTTAAAGGCAACCATGCAATATTTGACCTAAAATATCTACTGCACAGAAGGGTGACCATCGAGGAACCCAGGAAAATAAATGGGCCGGTACAATGCGTTAAGTGCCAAGAATATGGCCACACTAGAGCATATTGCACTTTGAACGATGTTTGTTTTATATGTGGTGAACTCCATAATTTAAAGGTTTGCAATAAAGCAAAAAAGGAAGCATCAGTGAGAAAATGCAGCAACTGCGATGGAAATCACACAGCTAATTAAAGAGGGTGCCCAATTTATCTAGAATTGAAAAGGAGAATCAATCCAAAGCTGCGAGCAGAACAACGAATGCTTAATCTTCATTCTTCAGTTAGAAAAGAAGCACGGCCAGAAATTGTAAACAGAAACGCTCGAAATGAAAATCAGTACGCAACTGAAAACAGCAGCGTGCACCAAGGGGTTTCATACGCAAGTGTGCTTAAAGGTACCGCTCCTAAGGTGCAAGCAAGTGAAGAGGGAAACATTACAACAGCTTTAAACAAATTTACTAATATGATGCAAAGCTTCATGGCGATTTTTCTTTTTGAACTGGCCCACGGATAAAAAGAAAATTCCTGATCTAATTGACTTTTGTGTAACTAAGGGGATTCCAGGTACATACGCGAAGGCCACCGATTGCTATGATATGTCTTCTGATCACTCACCGATTTTGTCCTAAGGAACGAAATACCGAACCGTCTTACAAACAACAAAACTAATTGGGATCAATATAGGAGGCTATTCGAACAAAAGGGTCTACTTAATATTCCTCTGATCACACCAACTGATATTGATACGGTGGCAGAAAATCTAAAAGATGTGATGACATTATCCGCTGAAAGGGCTACACCCGGCATAAGTAGTTCGGAAAAAGTTAATAAACTGTCACATAATATACAAGAACTAATCCAGGAAAAGCGAAAATTCGCCGTCAATGGCAGCAAACAAAATCACCGTTATTGAAATGGAAATTAAATCGAGCTATTAAGAACCTAAGATTTGCTTTGAGCGAAGAAGAAAACCATCGCGTAAAGAACTATTTAAGTGATCTCTCGGCAACCGAGAGGACAGATTATTCTTTGTGGAAGGCAACAAAATATTTAAAAAGGTCAACAAACTCGAATCCACCGATTAGACTACCAACTGGAAATTGGGCGAGAAGTGATGAAGAAAAAGCCAATGCTTTTGCTGCTCATCTAGCAACAGTATTCGTCCCACATGAAGAAGATAATTATTTCGTGCTACCCCAGCCAACGGATGATGGTTTATCCTACAAACCTATAAAGTGTAACTAAACGAATGTTAAGAATACAATTAAAAGCATAAGCCCGAAAAAGGCACCAGGACATGATCTCATTTCTGGAGAAATGATAAGGGAATTGCCAGATAAATGCATAAAACTAATAACATTTGTATTCAACGCTATAATGCGAACCAGTTATATTTCACAAAAATGGAAGATATCTTTGATCACAATGATACATAAGCCAGGGAAAAATGAAACGCAAATCTAATCATATCGTCCAATAAGCATGCTGCTCACAATCTCAAAGCTATTTGAAAAAATGTTACTAACGAAATTGAAACCAATATTAGAAGAACGGCACGTTATTCCAGACCATCAATTTGGGTTCCGAAACCAACATGGTACTACAGAACAAGTACACAGGATTGTAAATGCAATCAAAATCACCTTCGAGGAAAAGAAATATTGTGCTGCTGCCTTTTTGGATATCGCCCAAGCTTTTGATAAAGTTTGGCACGATGGACTAATTTACAAAATTAAAGAGCTTCTACCGAAGAAAATTTACTCAATTTTGAGAAACTATCTTCTTCAAAGGCAATACATGGTCAAACAAAACAGCGCAACTACTTGCTTAAATGATATTAATGCAGGTGTCCCGCAAGGCAGCGTTCTAGGACCAATATTATACTTGTTGTACACAGCTGATATACCTGTAACAAACAAAGTATTAATATCAACATTTGCCGATGACACGGCCATCCTGGTGTCTCACACTAATCCTGAAATTGCCTCAAAGGAATTACACAATCATTTAAACAAAGTCGCGGACTGGCTGAAGGCATAGCGAATAAAAGTGAACGAAAACAAATCAACTCATGTCACATTCACGCTAAACAAACGCACCTGCCCACCAATGAAATTAAACGATAAAAATATTCCTCAACAAACGAAGGTAAAATACTTAGATTTGCATCTGGATAGAAGATTAACGTGGAAAAATCATATTGAAACAAAGCGCAACCAAATAAAAATTACATTTTTCGAAATGTATTGGCTTGATGGGAAGAAATTCTCAGTTGTCATTAGCCAATAAAGTTCTACTTTACAATGCGATAATCAAACCCATATGGACATATGGTATTCAGTTATGGGGATCCACCAGCGCTTCAAACAGAGAACTCCTGCAACGAGCCCAAGCGAAAATACTTCGCAGCATTACCAATACTCCTTGGTACATTCGAAATAGTAATATACATGACGACCTTGGGATTAAAACCGTTAAAGAAACAATTAAAGAATTCAGTTCGAAATATTATTCACAACTAGAAGCACATCCCAACGAATTGGCCAGGAAAATACTAAAACAGCCGCGATTTAGGTGACTGAGAAGAACAGATCCACTCAGACTTATGAACCTGTAAATTTACTAAATGATTTTGTAAATTAATTAAATTGTGAGCACTAACAATAAGTATTATAAATATGTAATAATTTTTAGCTTAAGATTTGATTACTTCTTGTGAGTTTCTTATGTAGCCATTGGCAACATTTAAAAAAAAAAAAAAAAAATTATAATTTTGTGATTATTAATTAATTTACTTAATATTTACTTATGATAGTTTTAACCATGTTAAGAGTTACCTTCGTAAAATGTAATAAAATGAAATAAAATTATTTTATGAATCTAGAAGAATTTTTTTAACATTTATTACAATTAAAAAATTGTACGGCTGTTGAAAATTTAACCGATCCGTACGAGAAAAAAACTTGTGAGTATTTTATACCATAATGAAGAGCAAAACCCCCTATAAAATAAAGTTAGTTGCGAAACTCGTTATTTACAATATTAAATCTGCCCCAACGCCCAAACAAAATCAAATTCGATTATTGTATTTCTACGAAATGTACAGATTAGCTTCACCAAAGCGATTAGTTAAAAAAAAAAAATTGCGACGGGATTTACATTGCCCGCAGAAAGTTTATTGCAATTTACAAGAAACAATCTGTAATGCAAATAACGCACTTTGCATTTGAAAGCTACATATAAGAAACGTCTTTTCTTAGAAATGGTTCATATTCTGGGTAAACGAGACACTTTCGTTAGTAAAAAGAGTGATACAAACGATCTCAGCAAAATGTATTCCGGTTTTATTGACACAATTTTTAAATTATAACAAGAAATTCCTTAATATGTATAATATTTTGATTATTATGTAGTTACCCTGAAATGTTTTGAAAAATCCTGGAATGTCTTTACTTTTGACATAAGAGAAATATTTTTTAACACTATAAAATAAACAAGACAAAAATTTGTATTTTTATTGGTTTTAATAGTTTTTTGGGTATATCATACACGAGTATACGCAAGAAATTTATATTGGGTGAAAAATACGTCAAATCACAAATTTTTGGAAGTCATGTTTTAATTTTAAGATTTTTATGTTTTGAATTTATAGCTAGTCTTGATTAAAATAAATTTTGTAGAACGTGATTTTTTTGTTGTTGTTGTTTAAAATACAGGGTGTCAAATTTTGAGAAAAATGATAAACATGATGTTGTGTTTATGGCTATAAAAGGAAAAATAAATATCCGATATTTATGATATAGTTCTCGTTTTAAAGGTAGGTTAATACGGATTAATAAAAAAATATGTGCGTCTTATGCTAAATAAATTACTAAAAATATATTACTAACAAATTTACTAACTATCAACTACTTAGGTGTCTGGAACCGGGTTGAGTCTTTGTTGCTAACATTCCTTTCCCATCCCCCTCGATCTTGTGTTATATGTAAAAAGGTGTACGACGGCGGCCTGGCCAGGGGCGGATATCACAACTATTAGACTTATGTGGTTATCGATGTGGCGCCTTTCTTTACGGGGTGAATATATTGTGCTATGTTTGGCTTGGTACATATGTACGGTACATATTTCCTTGGTAAGGGAGAGTTATGGTGTCGTGTTGCAACATTGGGTATAGTTGTGTGGTATTCGCATTTATAATACGAGAGACTTGCTTAATGCTTGATCGTACATCGCAATCAATCAATCAATCATAAACACAACATCATGTTTATCATTTTTCTCAAAATTTGACATCCTGTATTTTAAACAACAACAACAAAAAATCACGTTCTACAAAATTTTTTTTTTAATCAAGACTACAAATTCAAAACATAAAAATCATAAAATTAAAACATGACTTCCAAAAATTTGTGATTTGACGTATTTTTCACCAAATATAAATTTCTTGCGTATACACAACAAAACAACAACAAAAAATTATTTTCTACAAAATGTTTTTTTTAAGTAGTACTACCAATTGAAATCATAAAAAATAAAAAATTTAAACACGACTTCCGGTCCCATATAGCAAATTTGTGATTTGACGTATTTTTCACCATTTATATTATTTTCATTTAGGTTCAAAACTATACATCAGTTGGAAAAAAATTTCTATGGCTTTCTAAAACTTTCTTGTAATTGGTTTTTGCAAACAGACCTGAAGAAGGTAATAAATTTACCGAAACGTCCGTCGGATTAATTGAAGTTTGTCTTATTTATTGGCTCACAATATAGAACAATAGTAGGAAAGAACATTGATAAATTTTATCGTATTTAATTTTTGTTTAATGTAGCAAACATTTTTTTATTTTTATCATTGTTAAATTCTATTCTTTAAATGTTATCTGTTTTTGGCCTAAATCGATTTTTAAATAATTTAATTCTTCTCTGTATAGTGCATTTCTAATAAATTTCAGCACCTTTTATCAGCCCCAACTAAATGGTGGATTTTTAAAGAAGATTTTATTGGAAACGAAGGAAGGCCCATTCTATCAACGTTGTATTAGAAATTATAGCTAAAATGAGTAATCAATTTTTTTTTAATTGCTTAGGACATCTACAGGAATTTAATCGGGCACTGAGTACATAAGTTATTTCATTATTGAACAAAAGGCGTTCGTCCATGTTATTACTACCTACTGTGCTATTTGACAGCCCAACATAAATTAACCAAGACAATAAAATAAACTTAAGCACCAAAAAAAAAAAAAATTTGCCAAAACTAATAAGATAATAGATTTACTGCAAAAAGATGATGTTAAGATAAACAAATAGTTGGCACTCTAATTTGGTTCGAACCTTCATAAAACTAAATTGATAAAGAGCAAGAAATTGCCCCAAAAAAAAAAAAAAAAAAAAATTGCGAAAATAAAATGGAAGATTTATATAGATACGTTCACATGTATTCCGATTATGATTCGATTGTATCCCTAAATAATTTAGTAGCAGGACAAAGCAGCAATAACAAGCAGAACACACAACCGAAACGAATGAAATTTATGATCTTAAGACTTTAACAAGCACAATAATAAATAGGAAGGATATAGAAATTCCTTTAGGCATTATAAATTTTTAGTTAATTTTTTTTTTTTTATTTATTTATTTTCTCCTCCAGTTCGGATTCTTAACCATCATCATCATCATCAACACAGTATAGTAGCAACAAAAGTAGGAGCTCTTTTTGGAAATGGAAAAAATATAAACATCACAAAAGATAATTGTCCCTGGGAGAATTATCAAAATCAATTATAAGTCGTTGAAATTTTGTTATTTCATTTCATAATGTTTGGTTGTTCTTGTTGTTGTGCTGTTTAAATTCAATTAAATCGCAATTCATTTTAGCCATTTTTACGATCCCAAAATAAATAAATATAAATTAATGTATGAGTTAATTTGTGCTTTATAGTGTTGGTTTACGATTTATGTGGTATAGTATACCGCAGGGGTCATTTATATTTTAGTTTCGAATAAAAACTAGCATACATCACCGACATTACAATAACAGCAAACAGGTGTCGTTTATTATGTGTATTAACAATAGATAATTATTTTTGCCACCTCATAATTAATTCATATAACCTATGTACATAAATTACATCTTATTTACTATTATTAGTACATATTTTACCACAATGTAACACATAACAATACAGAATATATTTTAGATGATAAATTTCATCGTAATCCTTTTAATATTCCTGATTATATCCTTTTGTTTATGCAATGATATATAAAATTCTTCACATATCGTTCAACATATTCATTATCTTTTGTCTAGTTTGTTTGTTTGTACGATAATACAAATATAGTATGTGAACGTATGTATAACAAATTATGTTAACTAAACAGCTCGTACTTTAAGATAAATCAATCATATCTGAAGAAACATGTACACTCATGTAAACTTGATTATGTGAAGACAAATGGTAGCATTCTAGAGATGTCAAAAATAAAGTGTAGCTAGTTATTTTCTACAGAATTAATATCTTTCTTGAGACAATATCTAGCTGTATAAAAAACTTCATCTAATAAATTATGTAAACCATATTGAGACATAATTGTCTTACAAAGCTCATTACATTAATATCCTTCATTTAATGAAACTTTTTGTAATTCTTTAGTTTTTTAAGTGTGCAGCACAATAAATGGACGCTGAAACATAGGTTTAAGCCGGATTTTACTAAACAAAAGACCAAAAAGCGTCTGTTTTGGGATATTGCAGCTCTTCTGGCACGAGTTTTATGCCCAATTGTGCAACTTCATTCAATCTTTGGTACCAATTTGGCAGATGCAACGACCATCCTCTTAAAAAAGATCGATTTAGAGCTATTTCTTCTATACTCAGCTACATTCAATTAGGCAGATATTGCATAATGGTAAAATTGTTGCTATAACTCCGCAACCCATCTCAGCAGCCCCATTATGGTTATATGTTATGGTAGTCCTCTATCCGCCTTCCATGAAGAAGGTTTCGGTTTGGAACTATAGGGGTTAAAACAGAACACCCCACTGGGAATCGAGTGCCGAAGTGGCCGAGATCAGCAGATTGTTTTAGAATGTTCCAGACAGAATGTTCTAGAATGTTCCAGAATATTCTAGAATGTTCGATAATGTTGGAGAATGTTCCAGAAGGCTATAGAATTTTCAAAGTAATTCGAGAATGTTCCAGGATATTCGAGAATTTTCTAGGATGTCCCAGAAGGTGCTGGACCCTCGAAGGGAATTTCGGTTCCGGAATGTTCGAGAATATTCTAAAATGTTAATGACGGTTCCGGACCATCGAAGAGACTTCCTGTTCGCCAAAAGCCAAATTGTTCCTAAATATTCTAGAAGGTCCCAAAATATTCCCAGAATGTATTAGAGTATTTCAGACAGAATGTTCTAGAAAGATCCAGATAGAATGTTTTAGAATATTCCAGAATGTTCGAGAATGTAGTGTATTCGAGAGTATTCAGAATGTTGGGGAATCTTGCAGAATGTTCTAGAATATTATAGAATCTTCCAGAAGGTTCGAGAATGATCTAGAATGTCTCAGAATGTTCTAAAATGCTCTAGAATATTCTAGAATGCCCCAGTAGGTTTTGGACGTTTCAAGGGACTTTCGGTTCCGGAATGTCCGAAAATGTTCCAGGCGGATCTGGATCATCGAAGGGACCTGTGTTCACCAAAAGCCAAAATGTTCCAGAATACCCTCAGAATGTTCTAGAATATTGAAGACAAAATGTTCAAGAATGTTGGAGAAACTTGTAGAATATTCCAGAATGTTATAGGATCTTCCAGAATGTTCGAGAATATGCTATATATGCTATATAATCTTCCAGATTGTCCGAAGATATTCTAGAATGATCCAGGATATTGGTAAAGGCTCTAGAATGGTACAGAATACTCTGGACCTTCGAATGGACTTCCTATTCCGGAACATTCGAGAACATTCTAGAATGTTCAAGAAACAGGCAACGGAAGTCCAGAATCTTCTGAAACATTCTCGAATGTTCCATTATCCTGTTGTGGTGGGGTTACGCAAATGGCGATACACATGCGTCAGTATGCTTTTGGAAATCGATTAGAGCGGAACAAGGAAAAGTGAAAGCGACCGAAAGTGAAATAAATTTCAGTGAAAGTAAATTGGATGATGTAGTAAACAGTGTATTAAGTGGAATTTTAGTGTTTTAAGTAATATTAACTCTTAACAGGATGCCAAAATGTAAAAGAGGACGAGATCTTTTTAGTGGCAAATCAAAAAGAAGGAAATAGACAGAATAGCAAAGAAATGAAACATATGAGGAACGAGAAGCACGTTAAGCTTCACAACGGAAGAGAATAAATAGATTAAGAGAAAACTTAACAGATGAATAACGGGAAAAATTAGACAATTGGATCGAGTGAAACACTCTGCAAGCAGACATAGAGCAACTGCTGAAGAACCAAGATTACGAAATGAACTAAGAGGAGTTTCAATAGTTCGTGGAAAGCAACGATCGCACGCGCATGAACAAACATTAATGTACGAGAAGTGCAAAGCAGAAAAAGTAGAGACACTTTGGCAGATAAGGCATTTGTTTATGATCTCCCTAAAAAGTACAACAAACTCAAACACGTTGTCATTGGCAAAATATATCAAGTGTCTCAGTTCTGCAGTTCCAAGAAATTCAGTGGAGACCAGGAATGTGTTGCATGAGTGGAAAAATTCGATAAATCCTATTGGAAGTGCATCCACCAAAGTTATTTCATTATATGCCTGGAAAAACTCTGGAATCAAAACATTTTCTACAAAATATAAGAGCGAATAATGCTTGCTTTCAAATGACATCATTTGGTGATACTTCCATCAGCAGAGAAAAACATCAACTCAATCTTGTTATTGTGGATAGTGGGTACAGAAGATGTGATATAATTATTCACTGAAGAAGAGAAGAATTACAACGTAGCGCAGAAATACATCTTTCCTACGATGTATTGTGAAGGTCAGGTGTGAAGTTGCTCCGGGGATTCAAGTTGGCACTTGCGGCCAACTCCGTAACTTGCAACTTCCACAAGTGCTCGTGTTACCTCCACGTGGTGACCGCTGGTAACTAGATTGCTGATTCTTTGGCTTCTATGCTAAAACACGGCGCTAAAGGAGTCAACCATAAACAAATCGCTGGGCTGGGTTAAGGTGTTAATCGTACATTGCCGATTATCGAAGACTGGGGTAATAGCTCAGTCGCTAACGGTGGATCCGGATACTTGGCGCCCTCCGGATTAAGTAGCCTTATCTGTGTACTGCGGATCTCTGCACAGATGGACATTTCTTTCTCCGCTACTCGTGGGACCAATCATGGATCCAAACAAAAACATACAACAAAACGAGTCCGGCTCTCTAAAATATCCGGAAAATGTGGACAATGAGACTCGGGCCTGCCTCTAAGTCTACAAATAATCGACGGGACATAAGCTCAAGCGAGGCTGGTCCCTCCACTCGGGTCACCAAATCTGAGTATACAAATACAAAGCGGAACCAAAGCACGAATGAAGCTGGTTCCTCAAAACCAACCTATAATACTAGGAGGAGGGCCTGGAGGGCCCAGGTTAAGATCAATAACACCCCGCCAGAAGGCAGAACCGATAAGGACAAAGCCACGCTTGCGTGGGCAAAAACAGTCACCGAGAAAAAGTCGGAAGGCCCTTCAGTCGGCTCACAGCTTAAAAGAAATAGATCTCAGCAGGAAAGTCCTAAGAACGCAAAGCGAACGAAACTCCAGGCTACCACTATGAGGATTAGCTGGTTGGGCAGTTATTGACAAATCCCAAGAGGATGGCAGTATCACGCCCACCAATTGGAGGAAGGTGGAAAAAGCCTTAGCCACCACCTACCTGAAAGTCCTGTCGGAAAATCCAGGACCTGCTCCGACTTGTCGGGATGCGGGCAGGTACAGGAATCAGGTGAAACTGACTGCCTGTTCAGATCAGAGGTCCCTGCTGCTTTATAAGAAGGCAGTGGGGGGGGGGGGGACTTGGTGAGGTATGGCCCGGAGCCTGCCTTGCTGTGATTGTTAGGGAGGAGATCCCCTGCAGACCAAGAGCTACGATGTACATCCCTTCGGAGCCTAGTGATCCGAAGGTGATACTCCAGTTGTTGCAGGTTGGCAACCAAGATTTGCCAACGCACAATTGGAAAGTTGCCAAGCTCGAGGAGACAAAGGCTGACTATAGGTCAGCTGTTATCATCTTAAACAGGAAGTCACAGACTACACTGGAAAAAATCAACGGTTTAATCAACTATGGTTTCAGTGCAGTTACACTCAAGGTGCACAAGAAGGACACGAACAAGCCGGAGGCTCCGAAGTTATCTTCAGAAACTACCGCGGTGCTTGATAGCTCATCTGCATGCGCGGAGGAAGCCAGCCAAGCGGAAACTCTCAACGTGCATTCTCATTCAAAATAACATAAATTGTTTTCTGCTATCAAATTTCAGTAATGGAGATATAGCAGCGGTCAGCATTGAGGTCGATAAACGAAACCTCTGGCTAGTATCAGCTTACCTGGCTTCTGATGAAGTGGATACTCCACCAATCATTCTAGGTGAGCTAATCTTGGAGGCTCACAAGCGCAGGTTGGAGTCATCCTTGGGAGTGATGCAAATGCTCATCACACGATCTGGGGAAGTATGTACACAAATGAACGAGGTGAGTTACTCCTCGATTACATTTTAAGTACTAACCTTCATATATGTAACATAGGCAATAAGCCGACCTTTATAACTAGTAATAGACAGGAAATTTGGATATTACTCTTGTCTCAAGCTTTTTGACGATTAGTCTATTAAACTGGAGAGTGTCGGAGGTCCACTCCTTTTCTGATCATTCTTATCTTCAATTTGAAATGAACTTGACTTCTCCAAAAAGTCCAATCTACAGAAACAGGAGGAAAACCAACTGGGATACCTTTAGAACTATTCTAGGTAATTCACTACCAGTGCCGGTGCTAAAACCTCCAAAAACTGCGCAAGAGCTCGATGGCTTGGTGGGCGAGTTGTCTAGCGCTTTTAATGAAGCGATACTAGGCTCTAGTTCCCTTAGCAGGCCTAAGAGTAAATTTCGGCCACCCTGGTGGTCCAAGGAGATTCAACAAATACGTCGAAAATGCAAAAGACTCTTCAAAATAGCACGGAAAACAAAAGCTGCTGTAGACTGGGACTCCTATAAGGAAGTCCTCAAAATTTACAAATATCAATTGAGAAGTGCCAAAAATAGATCTTGGAGACTATACTGTGGCAAAATTCAGGAGTCTTCGGAGATGTCTAGGCTACGCAAAGTACTAGCAACTGGTCCTTCCATCCCAAGTTATCTTCAACGGCCGGATGGGATATGGACCACTAATAGTGCGGAATCGCTGGAACTTCTGATGGAGACTCAATTTCCTGGTTGTTCCGAATCTATACCTAGCACATCAGTAGGTAAAAGAGCAAGTAGCCTCCAAATTATTAGCAGAAAAAAAATCATGTGGGCGATAAACAGTTTTAAACCATATAAGTCTCCTGGCCTTGATGGTATTATCCCTGCGGACATTCAACAAACTACGGATCTAACAATTTCCTAGTTAGAGGTAATTTTCAAAGGCAGCCTAGAACTATGTCACATTCCTAGTAAATGGACAGAAGTGAAGGTTGTTTTCATACCTAAGGCGGAAAAACGCTCACACTACAATCCCAAAGACCTTAGACCGATTAGCTTGTCTTTCTTCCTTTTTAAAACACTGGAAAGACAAATAGAAGCTCATATTAGAGGCACGATTGTGTCGGAAAAGCTGTCTAAATCTCAACATGCCTATTGCAAGGGGAGATCTGTAGATACTGCTCTTCATTCTCTTGTATATTTCATTGAAAAATCTTTCGAATATAGAGACTTAGCAATGGTAACCTTCTTGGATATTGAGGGGGCTTTTAACAATGTGCTTCCAGGGGCTATAACTCGGGCACTTGCAGATCTGGGAGTGGATGAATCACTCAAGGACTGGATAGATCAGATGATAAGAGAGGCAGGATCATAAATGCCAGTTTTGGGGAATCCCCCTTCAGAAGGTTTGCAAGCAGAGGTACGCCACAGGGTGGCGTACTGTTCCCCCTACTTTGGAACTTGGTCATAAATGACCTGTTGCTGAGACTGGAGGACGGTAGCTTCAAGGTGGTTGCCTATGCGGATGATGTTGCTATTGGGGTCCGTGGTAAACATCCCGGCACCCTTAGTGAGCTTATGCAAAATGCCCTGGGCACTCTTTCATTATGGGCCAATGACTGCAGGGTGAATGTGAACCCACACAAAACCGAATTGGTTCTCATCTCTAGAAAATATAAACTTGCTCACATCGATCCTCCCACTTTAAATGGGTTCAGCTTGACTTTTAAAGTTGAAGCGAAGTTTATGGGTCTCGCTTTGGATAGCAAATTATATTGGAAACCTAATATTCTGGAAAGGATAAAGAAAGCTAAAGTAGCGCTTTACTCTTGCAAAAATGCCATTGGGAAAGGATGGGGTCTGAAGCCCCGCATCGTACATTGGCTTTATACCACAATAGTCAGACCCATACTCTTGTATGGGGTAATAGTCTGGTGGCCTGCTCTGGAATAGTCTGGTGGCCCGCTCTGGACAAAACTGTCAACCTAAAGCTGTTAACAAAAGTTCAGAGAACAATCTCTCTGTAGATCAGTGGTGCACTGAGGAGCACATCCACTCAGGCACTAGATACTCTGCTAGTTTTGACTCCTCTGCATATCTTGGGGAAACAGTTGGTAGCTTGTACTGCCATACGGCTGAAATCCATCTTAATGTGGACCTGCAACAATACAGGGCACTCATCTATTTTGTGTAACAAACTAATTCCCAAGAACACCGACGATACTGTCCCGTCACTATCTTTTGACACAAAGTTCCGGATTAGGATCCCATCCAGGGAGGACTGGATGATGGGTGCCGTTTTGGAACCAGGAATTATAAACTTCTTCACTGATGGTTCAAAACGGAACGGGAAAGTGGGGGCTGGAGTGTTCTGCGAGGAGCTTCTGTTAAATCTCTCCTTCCGTCTCCCCGACTATTGAAGCATTTTTCAAGCTGAAGTAACTGCCATAAAGGAAGTCGTAGACTAGTTGAGGTATAATTTAATATCAGCTTGTGATATTCGCATATATACGTACAGTCAGGCTGCCATTAAAGCGCTTCAATCACACCTCCTCACGTCGAAAGTAGTCCAGAACTGTCTCTCATCTCTTAACGAGATGGCAGATCAGTTCAACATCCACATTTTATGGGTGCCAGGACATTTCATAAGTACAGGGAATATAAACGCCGATGAACTGGCTCGACATGGTACAACGGACCACTTCTCAGAAAGTAGAAATGATATTTAAATGCCTCTTGCGGTATGCAAACTGCTGCTTCAGGAAGAAGCTAGCAAGCTGACGAATGACAGGTGGTCAAGTATCACCTCTTGTGTAATAACTCGGCAGATCTGGCCAAAGTTGGACTTGGCGAAATCCAAATAGATGATCTGACTTCAGCGAAGTCAGATCAGTGTGGTTGTTGGAGTGATTACGGGGCACTGTCTCATAGGGAGACATGCGAGTAGACGTCGTGTCTTCTCACATGACTACTGTCGTAGTTGCGAGGACGAAGAGGAGGAAGAGACAGTACTTCTTCTTCTTTGCACCTGCCCTCGTCCGGCATGAAATAGACTAAAGTTTCTAGGGGCACCCTTCTTCAAGGATGGAACCTCTATAGGATGGACGTCAGGAGTATCCAGCAATTTGTTAAAAGCTCAAAATGGTTCCAATGCGTTGGAGCAAACAATTAAACGTGGTATGGCTACGGACCATTTTTGTGTCTATGCCTGGTCCTAGTGGACCGCTACCCAAACCTAACCTAACCTAACCTAACCTACGATGTATTGTACTTCAATATCGGTTAATTTTTATAGGAGAAGAAGAAGGGTACCATTTCAAATACAGGTGCAGAAATAAATAGGAAAGTAACATCGAAGGAATTTTATGCGTATGCCATAATGATCAGAGTATATAACGAGGGATACAATCATATTACCAATTCCCGTCATTTATTTTAACAGATTTAGTTGACACGTACGCAAAAATAGAGGTAAAACGAATGATATTCATACGACAGAACCAAAATAAATTGCGTTCAGACGAGTAAATTCAACATCAACTTACATAGGAAGTCCACGACACAAGCACTATGTACTCGTAGATGATATGACCTTTGTAAGAAAACATGGTTGCCCTAATCTATTCATAATATTCACTTCCAATTCGTCATAGCTGGATATCAAAGCAGATTTGATTTATGGGCAAGTTCCCAAAGACCGTCAAGAGATAATAGCTCGAGTTTTTCGATAGAAACAAATGAAATTCATGGATGTCATCGAAAAGTATCATATTTTTCGGAACCATTAGATGCTGGATGTACACAAACGAATGGCAGAAACCTCATTCACACAATTGAATTTTGTTACATGAAAAAATCCGTCCAAATCAAATTGATCAAATACTTCGAGCTGAATTTCCGAATCCAGAATTTTACAATATAATATAGTCAAAAAATGAATTATGGTCCATGTGGAAGATTAAATATGAATTCACCATGTATGAGTGTAGGCAAGTGTACAAAGAGGTATCCAAGACCATATTTTAATGAGACACAACCAGGAGAAGATGGATATCCTAAGTATAGAAGGTGATCTCCGGAAAACGGTGGTTTCACCTCCAAAATACAAATGCGAGGTAACCAATAGATAGAAGTAGATAATCAATGGGTGGTGCCATACAATCTGCTTCTCTCAAACATATTCTCAAACATATAAACGTGGAGTACTGCAACTCAGTGAAATCAATTAAATATGTGTGCAAATATGTTAACAAAGGCAGTGATATTAAATGGGAGCGAGTAAAGAGTAATGATGCGGTTTGATGAGTATTGGGTTTCCCAATATATAATCGAGAATCAGCAGTTATTTATTTGGCAGTGGATATAGAACATGGTCAACGAGTATATTTTACAATATAAACTGCAGAGAGAGTAAGCAGTGAACCACCCATGAATATGATATTAACTACATTTTTTCAACCTTGTCAACGTGATCCATTTGCAAGAACGTTGCTATATACGGATATACGATCATATTACACATGGAATGCAACAAGTTGAAACTTTCAACGTAGAATGCAAGGAACTACAGTCAAACGTCACGAAGGAGTCTGCAAAAAAATGATGTGTGCTTCTATCTCCGAATGCTACTAGATGAAATTCATCAACCAACACGTTTCACAGATTTAACAAAAGTCGATGCATGTGTGTGCATGAGAACTCGAACTGTCCAGTGAAGCATGTCAGCGTTCAGGATTACTGGAAAAGGACAACCATTGGGAGTTGGCACTTCGAGAAGCTGCATTGACAGCAACCGCAGAACAAGTGATTGATCTATTACTATTTGCAATAATATTGAAAACGTCTAGTCCATCGAACCATCGAAGTAATGCATCAGTTGCGACAAGTTTATCTGGAATTAAATATCGAGTTCAATAAAGAGATATTTAACCAAGCATTTTAATCGTTTGGAAGACAAAATGCTTAGCAATAATAAATCAAACTTTAGTTGAACTCGGAATGCAAGTGCCACGAAGAAATGGACAAATTGAATTATTGCAATACATCGCTTAGAACAAACCATTGTTAATAGAAATTAAATAGAAGGTTAATAGCAAGCTTATGATTTCATCATGGATCATGTGAATAGAGGCCCAGAAGGTAGCGGAAAGTTATTTTTGATAAGATTGATGGCATCATCTGAAATTGCGGTAATATTAAAGCAAGGAAGACGAACTACTCATTCTGAACAACACAATAACAAGAATTTCCAGTTTGTACTGTAATAATAATATCTGGAAGAAGTCAATTTTTAAAACAGTGTAAAGTAATTATTTGGGGCGAATACACGGAGTTACATTAGCTTTACTTCAGCGTTACAAAAGCGACATTCGTCTGTCGTACTTAACGTAACCTGTGAGGAAGTCGATTAGTAGCCTCAACTAAGGTTTCCTAAGTTCAAGACACTCCTTTACCCTAACTGATGAGTGATATAAATCCCTTCGGCCTGGAATTGTGCGTCAGTAGGAGGACTTTTCACGTCCTCCCAGAGTAGCATTGGCAGTCCTACTCCTTTATATTCCTACACCTGCCAAATCTTCCGTTTTTTATCCATCTGTAAATCATTTCGGTGGCTCTCGATGAAAGAACGATTAGCCTGTGCTCTACATATTCCGGCCAGATAACCCAATACAGAATGGTTTGTGGAAGCCCAGTTTAGTTGGTATACAGTCGGAAGTCATTCCTATAGGAATGTTAGGATCTGTCTGAAATTCGTTAAGGATTTCCAGATGACCCACATCTTTAGGGCCATAATTGCGGCATCCTTTTTAACATCCAGTTGCAATAGAGACAGTCCTAGAAATGTTCCCATCGCAGCAGTTTGGTATGTGCTCATTGAGCACGTGACACCGAAGGAGATGATACGCTGAGCCTTATTCAATAAAGTTTGCGCTGCCTTCTGCTCAGATTTAGGCCACCTTTTTTTTTTTTTTTTTTTTTTTTTACCCTGCCCAAAAGCGGCTAGCACTACGACCTAAAAGATCTTTTGTGCTGTTGGGTACTGTTACTCCAGGAGCTTCTCCACCTCTCTAATAAAGGCGAGAATGCTGTTTATAGAGGCCAATTTACATTTCTCCGGGGTCAGATACCTCTCTTCAAAATGAATCCACCTCCGTGTGCACAGAGCAACACACTCACATAGTATGTGTTCTGCGGTTTCTGTCTCTTCCAAACAGAGTCGGCACTCCGTCTCTGTGGACAGGTTCATTTTGTTCAAATGATATCTCAGGTTACAGTGACCTGAGAGAAAACTCACAAGTTTCCTAATATTTTCTTTGCTGAAATTGATCGCCAAATTTTTGTGGTGAAATGGTCTGATCAATGATTTGGCTTGTCTAAGGCCGGGAATACAGTTCCAATAAGTCAAGCACTGTATTTTTCCCCATTTACTGATTGTGTAGGTTGCAGAAGCCCACGGGATACCACAAAAAGGCTCAGGGCCAATGAGTGTAGTCGACGAGCCTGCCCGTGCAAGTTCGTCGGCTATCTCATTTCCAGTGATGCCCATGTGACCAGGCACCCACCACAACCTTACTTTGTTTTGACAAGAGAGAGATTGTAGCAGTTTATAACAACTTTGAACCGACTTGGAATCCAGGCAGTTAGAAGCCAATGCTTTCAGTGCTGCTTGGCTGTCAGACAAAATGTGGATGGATGCGCCTTTAAGACCTTTGGTCATAATAGTAGAGGCGCAGATTTCGATGGCGTGAATTTCGGCTAGAAAAACACTGGGGTAAGTACCCAGTGATTTCGATATTTTGTGATTGGGTCCAAAGACACCAATGCCGACTCCACTATCCATTTTTGATCCATCAGTGTACCAGACTAGGCTGTTAGGTTCCATCTGAGGTAACCCAGTATCCCAGTCTGTTCTATCGGGGATTGTTACCACGAAATTCCTGCCAAAGCAGAGTTCTTTCGGCATAACGTCCGGGACACTAAAGAACATATTCAGGTCTGGAAGTTCATTCAAAATGTCCAGGTGACCCATATGGTCATCATGACTGTATTGATTCACTAGCTTCAATCTAGCTGCACAGGTAGCAGCTGATTTTTTGACGTGGATATGAAGTGGAGTGAGCCCGATGAGAGCTTCCATTGCCGCCGTAGGGCAGGTGCGCATAGCACCTGTAATTCCGAGACATGCTAGTCTCTGTAATGAGGTCAGCTTGTTCATAATAACTTTTTGCTGTACCTTAGGCCACCAAACTATTGCCCCATATGTAACAATTAGCCTCACTATCATGATGTACATCCAGTAAATCATTTTTTAGTTCAGGCCCCAGGTCCTGCCGAACATACGCCGGCAGGCCCACATGGCCCTGGCCGCGCGTTCGGTAGTTGAAGTAATATGAGAGTTCCAAGTTAGTTTCTTATCTAGGACAACACCCAGATATTTGACTTCATTGGAGTATCCGATATTTATATCATTTAGACTAATTGAACCAAGGTTCAAATTACGTCTTTTGGTGAAGGGCACCAGGACTGTTTTGCTAGGGTTAATCGAAAGGCCCTCCCCAGTGCACCAATTCGAAATAACAAGCAAAGCCTGTTGCATGCTGGCGGACATCGTACGTTCATGCCCTCCAGAGACTATGATAACCAAATCGTCCGCATAACCAATGGCATCGTACCCAAGTAGATGTAAATTATCAAGCAACTCGTCGATCACGAGTGACCACAGCAAAGGGGACAGGACACCGCCCTGCGGACACCCTCTTGCTGCCGTAATCGTGACTGACTCATTACCTAATTTAGATGTAATATTCCTACTAACCAACATGGAACTAATCCAGTGGTTAGTCGGATCGTCAATACCTCTACACTTGATTGCCCTAGCAATTGAGTCGTATCCAGTATTGTCAAAAGCTCCCTCAATATCCAGAAATGCACACAGAGCAATTTCTTTCAAGCGATAGGCTGCTTCAATCTTGGTGACAAGTAGATGCAGCGCACCCTCTGTGGATTTGCCTTTCCTATAGGCGAATTGATTTGGATTTAGAGGTCTGGTTGCAGTTAACCAGTCTCTGATATGAAGATCTATAAGTCGTTCCATGGTTTTGAGAATAAACGATGTAAGACTGATAGGTCGAAAGGACTTAGGAAGTTCACATGGCCGATTGCCAGGCTTTGGGATAAAAACCACGTTTACTTGACTCCAAGCCTGTGGTATGTGACCCCAATTGAAGCTAGTTCTAAACAAGGCTACCAGAGCAGGGGTAATCAAGTCCAGGCCCCTTTGGAGGAGGGCTGGAAAGATTCCATCCCCTCCTGGAGCCTTGAAAGGCTGAAAAGAGTTAATGGCCCATTTGACTTTATCCGGAGTAAAAAGCTTACCGGATAAACTATAAACCCAACCCATATTTACACCCATGTGTGTACAAGATATGGAGTTAGTGATTGTATTTGTGTCGCAAACAGTGCAGCCCGGAAAGTGCACTTGAAGCAGGGTTTCGAGTGACTCTTTGCGACCTGATGTATAACTACCATCGGATTTCAGAAGAAGCCCAATCCCGTTGGACTGATCTTTAGCTAGAACTTTATGGAGTCGAGCAGCTGTAGGTATATCCTCGATATTTCCACAGTTTTTCCTCCACGTGAGGCGTTTGGAACGCCTTAGTTCTGTGTTGTAACTGGTTAGGGCTTGCCTATATTCATTCCACTCATTGGAATGCTTTGCCCTATTAAATAATTTCCTAACCTTCTTACGAAGTTTAGCCAGCTGTTCGTTCCACCATGGAACTTTGCGATTAACCACAACGTTACGCACCACACAGCTGCTTTCGTAGGAAGATAGGAGCACGTCATTAAGCAGACCAGCTGCGGTTTCTAGGTCACTAATTGAACTCAGAGATGTTGGCAGCATGTCTGCTTTGATAAATAAAATATCCCTATATGTTTTCCAATTTGTAAAATAAGGGATACGACGCTCTGTTGCCTGTATGATCACTCCCGGTATATCGAACCTGATGTGCATGTGGTCCGACAGAGAAGCTTCGCTTGAAACATGCCAGTTTGCAACAGAGTTGGAAATAAACTGACTTGACAAAGTGAGGTCCAACACCTCTCGCCGAGTCGAGTTTATGAAAGTGGGGTTCGAACCTTTATTTAAAATGTCTATGTGACTACTCATAAGATAATTTAAAAGGGACTCACCTCTGCCATTTGTATCACTGCTGCCCCAAATGATATGGTGTGCATTAGCATCGCAGCCTATGATGAAATGCTTGTTTTTTAGGTTGCAGTAATCCACCAGATCCTGTACAACTACAGGTGGAGCACTAACCGACTCACCAGGGAAGTACGCAGAGGCACATATTGTCTCCTGCATTCCCCTGCTAGTCGGAACCTCCAGGATTACTGCAACCAAATCCTTAGTGGTGAACTCTGGAATTGGTAGAACGTTAATATTAGATGAAACAAATATTGCTGCTCGGGGAACTTCCTCCCTTCGATCGTAAATCAACTTACATGACTTGAGGTGGAGGCCTCTGATTTTTCCTCCATTAACCCAAGGTTCCTGGATAAGGCCAAGGGTTAAGTGTTGTTTCGCGAAACTGTTGCAAAAGGTATCCGAAGCTCCTTTTGCGTGATGCAGATTCGCTTGTAGTACCCTAATAGTACCAGCCATACTGGATGATTAGGGTAAAGGAGCTCTACGCTCCTGGCTGCTTGCCAGCCGTCTGCTTTGCGGGATTTGGCCTGTTTCTGCCACTTTTCCCAGTAACACCCCGAGCGCCCATATGCTTAATTTTCGGGGTGAGTGCTGATTTACTCGATCCCACAGTAGGAGTTGCGGAGAGATCCGTTGATCGTGCTCCCGACGAAGAGATAGGCCACCTTACTAACGATGCCTACGTAACCATAGTCCTAATATTGTTAGAAATGATCAGTAAATCACTTTTCGTTGTAGCCCCCAGTAAGTCCATAGAGCTTTTGACAAGCCCAGAAAGCCTTGGTGGCTTTATTTTGAACTTTCACTGGAGCTCTTTCACCACTAAGAGCCATCACAGTAGATTTACCAGTTTAATAAGCAAACTGGCCCCGATGCGGCGGATTTTGGACGAGGATCTCACTTATTCACGTCGATTATAGAATCCGTGGAAGCGAATCAATCGCGGATCGAAAACTACATATAAAAAAAACGGGAAACAAAAATTTTATATCATAGTTTCATTGAAATCCCTTTGGATTTTTTTACAAACGCTTCAAAACTATTGCGTTTGTACGGTGAACCAAAAATCCAAATTGCATATAAATCAATACAAGTTTTCCAGAATACTTTGATATGCAGCAATTGTTTCCTTTTTTTATATGCAGTTTTCGATCCGCGATTGATTCGCTCCCGCGGATTCTATAATCGACATGATTATTTGATAATCGGAAATTTTTCCATCGTTACGATGTAAGACTAATTGGCCGATATGCCTTGAGCTGGGTGCACAGACGATCCCCTCCCTTTAGTATAAGAACCATATTTATCCTCTTCCAGAGTTTCAGAATATAGTTAAAAGCATAACTTGCCCGAAACATCTGAATCAAGCTAGGGAGTATTTCCTCAATACCTTTTTTGTAGTAATGCCGGAAGGATGCCATCGCCTCCAGCGGATTTAAAAGGTTTAAAAGGGACAATAGCCAATCTCACCTTACTAGGTGTGAAATTTTCCCATGGATGTGAAGTTTTCCACACTTTTTTCCACAGTAATACGTATACAAATCATATTGGAAAAAAACAAATCATATTGGATTCTAACTAATTTTTCTTATGTTGGTGCGTATTGTACACTGCTAAGAATCGGTATAATATAATGTTACTAAATTTCGATTTAAAAAACCGAATAAAATCAATGCAATATAATTTTTGTTCAAATACATAAATTATTATTAATGCAATACGTAAAACTAATTTAATTTGAGATAACGATATTTAGTATTTGATATTACTAGACAACGGTGTAATCTAATAAACTGAATTGTTTATTCTCAATTATATAATAAAAATATTATAATATCTATAATAAAAACAATTTTTAAGCACAGTAGTAACGGAATGTGAAACTAATTTAATTAAATTTATTTAAGTAATTATATTCGCCAGTTCGTTTATATCCGCTAGTAAGTGTACAAAAACGTTTATTTAGTTTTTTATATGAAGTTTTGCTAAAAACAAATGCCACGATATGAAGTTTAAATTAATGATAATAATTTACAATAGATTGGTGTCATGTATTTTGAAAAGGGAATAATCCATAACCCTTTAATATCCAGGAAAACGATGAAATAAAACAGACAATTTTAACACCTTTATAGCTGATTTATCAACTAAACTTATTATTAAATTTATATTTTTCAATGCAACTTACAAACTTCTCTTTATTTTCTGTTTTAAACACAAAATTTTGCTCAAATCTCATATTTTGTTTGCTAATAAATTCCAAAAACAACAGACATAACCTCATAAAAAACGAAAAATCACCTTATTTTATTTGCAATTTTCTTTGATTATAAAGGGTCAGCGGATTATTTAATTTAAACAAAATATGTTAAATAGTATTTCAGATTTTTATTATAACCTTCAGCGTTTCTTCAAGATAATTTTAATTAACAATTTTACAATTTTATTGGACTGGTATTTCATATAAAAAAATGTAATCAAACAATTTTGTATACGGACTAGCGCCTCTTGCGAAAATGTTTGTAAAGCTGATGTACTAAAACACGATCTATAGTTTTCTGCTACCAGTTAAGCTTGTTCAATCAAACATCGAAGTTTTAAAACTAGAAACCAAAGTTACAAACCACAAAAATATCAAATAGTTTTAGTTCAACATATTTATTATTTGGTTCCAATTGGAATTCAAATATACTGCATTCAAAATGAAATTTAATTACAAAATCTTTCGAATAAAAGTGATTTCCTGGGAAAATAAGACCATTCAGAGGCAATATTAGTGGAATATAGTCAAAATAATATATGGACCATTAGAAAATGAATCCAAATCACTGGCAAGTGGCATAATGACATTTAACAATTTTTAGTATTAATCACCAGAAAAAATGTCTAGTTTAAATTAATTCCTGGTTTAAGAAATCGTTAATCGGGATAATGGACAACAGTTTCAAGCAGCTACTACATGTACTATCGGATTCCTAGTTCAAAATTTTAATGCAATAATAATGTAACGTAATTAATTAATTACATATTTAAAAAATCGAGTTTCAGACATTTTTACAATAGTAAAACACACGTCCTCTTTTAAGCAAAACCAAATATTTCAGCATTTAGCAGAAACATTACTACACAATGTAGTACATATGCCCTAACAGAGATGTCACCATATCGACATACTATATTATAGACACATTTGTTTTGATTGCATAAAACAAACAAATGTAAATTAACTTGTATATGATAAGATAGACGAGTAGTAAGATGATAGAGTGGAGTGAAGAAGGTCTAGAGTTCGAATTTAAGCAAAGCCAACGAAAAATTTGTTTTTAGATGAAAAATTTTGAATTGGGGATAATCCGAGAAGATTAATCGGGATCGAGATCGCTACAAGAAAAAATTTGGTATGAAATTCGTGGAAATAAAAAAGAAATCAAATTTTTGCTAAAAAAAAAAAAATAAAGTCGGAAGTTTGAAGAATCGAACTACAAACCTTTCGCACACCACTCCTACATCTTACCACCCAACCACTCATCTCTATATTTTATACTCAGTTTTTCGTTTAAATGCTGATAAATTCGGACTTGGTGAAAAATCGCATACAAATTTTTGTTATTTTACCAGGCGAACAGAATTTAAAAAACAACATAATTGTCAGCAACGTGACATTATTTTGTATCAAAGCGTGCCACTTCAAGTTATGTGACACTTGAACATACAAAATAAAGTCATATTGCTGACAATTCTACCTTCTTGTCATTTCTGTTCGTCTGTTAAAATGACAAAAAAAATTTGCGATTTTTGATGAAAAAAAAAATTTTTTTTTTAAATTTCTGCTCATCTGGTAAATAAAAATTATTGTTTTTTTTAATTAAAAAGGCAATCAATAACTCTAGCCACCCAAATAGAAAATTTGGAGCTTTTTATTACAAAAAGAAATCCTTCAGTCCGCGAGGATCGAACTATTATTACCATAAGAGAGCAGATTAAAACCATAGAGGTTTCTCGAGTTCGATCCCCGCACCTGAAAGAATTTGTTTTCTAATAAAAATCTCCACATTTTCTATTTGGGTGGTTGCCTAGAGTTGCCTTTTTAAAAAAAGTTTATTTTTATTTACCAGGTAAGCAGAAATTAAAAAAAAAAAAAAAATTTCATTAAAAATCGCAAAAAATTTTTGTCATTTTAACAGACGGACAGAAATTACAAGAAGGTAGAATTGTCAGAAATATGACTTTATGTTGTATGTTCAAGTGTCACATAACTTGAAGTGGCACGCTTTGATACAAAATAATGTCACGTTGCTGACAATTATGTTGTTTTTTAAATTCTGTTCGCCTGGTAAAATAACAAAAATTTGTATGCGATTTTTCACCAAGTCCGAATTTATCAGCATTTAAACGAAAAACTGAGTATAAATTATATAGAGATGAGTGGTTGGGTGGTAAGATGAAGGAAATTTTTTTATTTCCACGAATTTTATACCAAATTTTTTTTTGTAGCGATCTCGATCCCGATTAATCTTCTCGGATTATCCCCAATTCAAAATGTTTCATCTAAAAACAAATTGTTCGTTGGCTTTGCTTAGATTCGAACTCTAGACCTTCTTCCCTCCACTCTATCACCTTACTACTCGTCTATCTTATCATTTACAAGTTAATTTACATTTGTTTGTTTTATGCAATCAAAACAAATATGTCTATAATATAGAATGTCGATATGGTGACATTTCTGTTAGGGCATATGTACTACATTGTGTAGTTATGTTTCTGCTACGTGCTAAAATATTTGGTTTTGCTTAAAAGAGGGCGTGTGTTTTTAACTATTGTAAAAATGTCTGAAACTCGATTTTAACTATTGTAAAAATGTCTGAAACTCGATTTTTTAAATATGTAATTAATTAATTACGTAACAATATTATTGCATTAAAATTTTGTTTTTAAACATTATTGTTTGTTGTTAAACATTATTATTGCATTAAAATAATATGGATTAGTTGTACTAAATATTCTGGTAACGAAATCGCCATAAATTCAAAAAGCAACATACTCATAAAATTTAGCAAGAGTAGCTGCGTGCAGTCAGAAGTACTTGTGTGTACTTTGCCACGTTAAATGGAACCCAGCAATTAGAAAATATAAATAATTATTGATGAATACGGATATGAAACTGATAAATTGGCCTTAGCTCTCCTTGCCAGAGATTTGAATTCACTTTCCGATAGTACATGTAGGAGCTGACCTACTTCTCCGTTCATCGAGCCTAAAACCTACCCCCTATACAGGGGAATAAATTAGTTTGGAAACTCTAGGTATTGAGATTTTAGCTGAAACTGATAAATGGGCCTTAGCACCATTTGCCAGAGATTTGAATTCACTTTCCGATAGTACATATAGTAGCTGGCCTACTACTACATATATCGAGCCCAAAAACTTCCCCCTATCCAGGGGAATAAATTAGCCTGGAAACTGTTATACCAATTGAGATTTTAGCTGAAACTGATAAATGGGCCTTAGCACCACTTGCCAGAGATTTGAATTCACTTCCGGATAGTACATATAGTAGTTGGCTTACTACTTCATCAGTCGAGCCCAAAAACTTCCCCCTATCCAGGGGAATAAATTAGCCTGGAAACTTTATATACTAATTGAGATTTCCGCTGAAACTGATAAATGGGCCTTAGCATTCCTGAAATTTAGCCTGCCAGAAATTTGAATTTACTTTCCAATAGTATATGTAGTAGCTGACCTACTACTCCGTTCATCGAGCCCTAAATCTACTCCATATCCAGGGGAATAAATTATTCTGGTAACTTTTTATACCAATTAAGGTTTTAGCTGAAACTGATAAATGGGCCTTAGCACCCCTTGCTAGAGATTTCAATTCACTTTCCGATAGTACATGTAGTAGCTGACCTGCTATACCGTCCATCGAGGCCAAGAAATACCCCCTATCCAGGGGAATAAATTAGTTTGGAAACTTTAGGTATTGAGATTTAAGCTGAAACTGATAAATCGGCCTTAGCACCACTTGCCAGAGATTTGAATTCACTTTCCGATAGTACATATAGTAGTTGGCCTACTACTACATCCATTGAGCCCAAAAACTCCCCTTTATCTAGGGGAATAAATTAGCCTGGAAACTTTTTATACCAATTGAGATTTTAGCTGAGAATGATAAATGGGCTTTAGCACCTCTTGCCAGAGATTTGAATTCACTTTCCGATAGTACATATCGTCGTTGGATTATTGGTTTGTCGTAAACGCCAATTTGACTTTTTTGAGCTAATAAGTTATCTATAGGTTTACAGTTGCGCTCTTTCCAATTTTGTAATCGGTTTTGCTTTACCTTTAACCGTTTCTAAGGTATAGAATATGATTTTGTCGTATATCCCAAAAATTTCGAAGTTTTTAGTATTGGTTTATCGTAAACCTCAATTTTTGCACGTACGACAAAAATTTATATGAACAATTGAACAATGCAGTTACTATTTTCTTAATATTGGTTGTCGTATGTTCCTAAGTGTTAAATTAAAACGATAGAGACATTTTTTGCAAATTAATGTATTGGGTTGGCTTTTATATGGTTTTGTTACATTTTTTTCTGTGTATGTGTATAATAAAGTATAAAACAAAACAAATAAGGCGATTGATTAGTAGAAGAGGAACAATAAAAACAATAGAAACATCAGTCATAAACGTGTCGTTAACTCGTCTCGTGTGGTAAGGAAATTCTTTATTACAACTAGCTATTACTTTTATTTCATTTATTTATTTTAATTTTTAAGTTTATCTTGAAAGCTGGCATATAAAAACTGAACAGAATGAGTAGTGACGCTTCATCACGTTCTTCAGAACGTTATTTTGGTATTTATCATTAATCTTTAACAAATAAAAATGTATTACAACTTAATTGCTGGTTTATAGATAGTGACGATTCTTTTGCCGATCCGAATTTTCAATTTGAAACCAATGACAGAAGTGAACCTTCAACGTCAAGAACCTTGTTTGCATTAAATCCGGCGGAAAATAGTACGAAAATAAATGAACCGGTGGTGAATGAAAATCTAAGAAATATTCCCTCGGAATACCAGTCATCTGGTAAATTATACTACATACTATTATTTAATTTATTTATATTAATAAGCTTTTTATAGACAATTTACTTTATTAATTATATATTATTATTATTATTATTAATTTTAATTTTTGCCCAAATATTTCGACTTGTTAGTCATCTTCTGTGGACTTATTTTTAAACTAAAAATTACAAAAAACAATTTATCACTTAATACTAAAAACTTAACTTTGGTTGTGGCATACCTTAATAAAAAAAATTTTTTTATATAAAAAAGCAATTAAATTAGGTATAGAATAAAAAATAGTACAGGAATGAAATTATTCGTACAATTACATAAAAACACTGAATTTTTTTCACGAAAAAAACAATTATGTTTAAAAAGTAAAAACATATAAAAAATATGTTTTTACTATTTAAACATAATTGTTTTTTTCGTGAAAAAAATTCAGTGTTTTTATGTAATTGTACGAATAATTTCATTCCTGTACTATTTTTTATTCTATACCTAATTTAATTGCTTTTTTATATAAAAAAATTTTTTTTATTAAGGTATGCCACAACCAAAGTTAAGTTTTTAGTATTAAGTGATAAATTGTTTTTTGTAATTTTTAGTTTAAAAATAAGTCCACAGAAGATGACTAACAAGTCGAAATATTTGGGCAAAAATTAAAATTAATAATAATAATAATAATATATAATTAATAAAGTAAATTGTCTATAAAAAGCTTATTAATATAAATAAATTAAATATTAAAACAGACAAATTAAATACTATTATTTGTAAATCGTCATGCGTAATTTTTATTAATTGTTTTTAGAAAGTGATTCAAATTCTTCACCACTGCCAAAAAAGAAAAAACGGAATCCAGAATTGTGGAAGCAGCATGTTCGCCAAAAATTACGTGAAACTGGTCAAAAGTACGTTAATATTGATGGCAAAACTATGCGACCGCGAAATGTTAAACCGCCTTGTAACAATACTTGCTTTTACTATTGTAGACAAAATTTTACTTTTAGTGATAGACTAAAACTGAACGCAACGTTTTGGAGACTATCTGATAAAGACAAGACGTCATTTTATTGCAAATTTGTCAAAAAAAAATTAGTTAAACGAAGAAGAGTACATGAATCAACTAAAAAGAAAAATACTTACAACTTTTATTTGCAATTGGAAGAAAGAATATATCAAGTGTGTAAAACATTTTTTTTGAACACTATTGATGTCAGTGAGAGAAGAATCTATTATTTTCATAATCATTTGAACGATAACGCTACCGGCTGCCCTATTACATCCAATAAAGGCAGGAATGTTAAAAAAGTAATCCCACCTGCAAAAATCGAAGGTGTTGTGAATCACATTAGTAGTTTCCCTACAATTGATTCGCACTATTGCAGATCAAGCTCAGAAAGGAAATATATTGACTCAAATTTAACAGTCGCTAAAATGTATTCTTTGTATAGAGAAATCACAAACGATCCGGTGAAAGAAGCGATTTATCGGAAACAGTTCAAATCATTTAATATTTCATTTTATAAACCGAAGAAGGACCAATGCGATAAATGTATTATTTTCAAAAACTGCCAGAACCCGAGTGACGCTCAGATAACAGACCACAACGTACATCAAGCAGATAAAATGGCTATGAAAGCTGAAAGGCAATTGGATAGGCAAAACATTGAACCGAAACACGCAGTAATTTGTATTGATTTACAAAGTGTATTTGCCCTACCGAAAGTTAACGCATCAGCATTTTATTATAAGCGGAAGCTAAACATTTATAATATGACAGCAAAATGCATTGTTGTTGATAAGCCAAAAATAACATACTGCGCTATGTGGAACGAAGCACACAGTGGACGCTCAGGCGATGATATTGCTAGCTCATTCATAAAAATTTTGAAGCAAGTAGTTATTGATAATGCAGAATTAGAATATATAACCCTTTGGAGTGACTCCTGCATTGCACAAAACAAAAATAAAATTTTAACAACGGCCTTATTATATTTTTTGCAAACAAGTTCAAATATACGCACTATAATTCAAAAATTCTCAACTCCAGGACATTCATTAATTCAGGAAGTTGATTGCGTACATAGCGTAATCGACAGGCATTTAAAACATTTAGAAATATTTAGTCCGTTATCGCTTTTAAGGCAACTTAAGAATATGTCATACAAAAATGTAACACTAAAAATAATGCAAATGCAAAAATCTGATTTCTCCGCATATTCTATTAAATGCGGCAGATTAAATTTTGCACAAGTGCAGTTTATGAAAATAAAAGTTCTTAAATTCGAAAAAGATGATATTTTCAAACTGCAGTTCAAAACAAACGCTCGACAAGAATTCCAAAGTATTACATTAAAAAAACTAGCCACCAAAAAAACATTACCAACAGCGGAAGATTTATTTTGCCAAAAGATCAACTCAATTCAGAACAGAAATAAATCAATATCAAAGGAAAAAGTGGATGAGTGGCCAACACACGACTTTCTTTTACGAACAGAGAATTTTGAGAAATTTTATTTTTTTCTTAATTTTTTTTTTTAAATTTTAAATTTTTAAATTTTTTTTTAATTTTTTTATTTTTTATTTTTATTTGTTTTTAATTTTTGGAAACATTTTGTATTAAGTAGTTTTTTGTAAACCTTATACTTTTTAAGATATTTGCAAAATAAATTTTTTGGACCAAGGGAGTGGCCACTTCCGGTTAGCCGATTTGGAGTAAAATTCACTGGGACCTCCCAATTTATCGAAAAAGCTTAAATCTGAAGTTTCAGTTCGATTGGTTAAACCATCTGGCCTGCAGAGAGGACACAGACAGACTGACAGACTGACAGACTGACAGACTGACAGACTGACAAACTGACAGACTGACAGACTGACAGACTGACAGACTGACAGACTGACAGACTGACAGACTGACAGACTGACAGACTGACAGACTGACAGACTGACAGACTGACAGACTGACAGACTGACAGACTGACAGACTGACAGACTGACAGACTGACAGACTGACAGACTGACAGACTGACAGACTGACAGACTGACAGACTGACAGACAGACAGACACCATTTCGAAATCGACTTTTTCGGACTCAGGGAACCTCAAAACAAATAAATCGCTAAAAATCTCAAGGTCCAAAATTTTCATGATTACTATACTTTATTTTACTAGAGTTAAAGAAAGTAAAAGTGGCTGACATTAAAAGTTTATTTGCATTTATGCCGCAAGTTGATCAGGAATATTACAAAGTACTACTCAAAATAAATTGAGATTATGACAAAATGTCTAGTATCGAACTAAGACAAACTAACAGGACTCTCGTGATTATCTTTTGTGATAAAGAATTTATGAATAATACATTAAAGAATTATTAGTTTAATTATTAATTAGTAAAAGGCTTAGTTAAACTTCGTCTAGAAAGACTTCTTTTTTCTAATATTTATTATAACAAGATTAATTAATGAATTAATTTTTGTATTTTATAATTTTGAACCTTGTTTTTGTTTATTATTTAATAAAATAAAATAATAATGATAACAAAATGTGTTATAATTTGACTGTCGTACGTGTATTTCTGTTGTCGTACGTGTATGAAAGGAATTTTTTTTTTTTTATGGCGTATACGACAATCCCATTCTGAGATTTTTAAGACACAATTTATGTCCTGATTCAGTCGGAAGTCTGTTTCAACTGTATTATTAGAGAATACAAATCAAAGAATAACTGTTTGTAAAAAAAAGAAAATCTATCGGCTAATTATTTTTTAATCGGCCTTTAAACTTTGACGTACGTTTTCTAAAAATGTAAAAATGGCGTATACGACAAACCAATAATCCAACGACGATATAGTAGCTGACCTACTACTCCATCTATCAAGCCCAAAAACTTCGCCCTATCCAGGGGAATAAATTATTCTGGAAACTTTTTATACCAATTAAGGTTTTAGCTGAAACTGATATATGGGCTTTAGCACCCATTGTCAGAGATTTGAATTCACTTCAGGATAGTACTTGTAGTAGTTGGCTTACTACTCCATCAATCGAGCTTAAAAACTACCCCCTATCCAGGGGAATAAATTCGCCTGGAAACTTTAGGTACTAATTGAGATTTCGTCTGAAATCGTGCATTGACCGTTAATACCTACTACTAGATATTTGAACTTGGGATCCGATAGTACATGTAGTAGCTGCTTAAAATTGTGGTCCTTTATACCGATTAACTATTTCTTAAACTAGAATTAATTTAAACTATAAATTTTTTCTGGCGATTAAGACTAACAATTGTTAAATGTCATTTACGCCACTTGCCTATGTTTTGGATTCATTTTTTTATGGTCCATATATTATTTTGACTAAATTCCACTAATATTGCCTCTGAATGGTCTTACTTTCACAGGAAATCACTTTTATTCGAAAGAATTTGTAATTTAGTATTAAATATTTCAATATGAATCGTAATTTTTCCAATTGGAATTTAGTTTAGCAGTGTGAAACTAATACATATATAGAATCAGTTGATTTGTGGGAAACTTCACATCCATAATTTTCCCCGAGAGAGAATTCAGATCTTATTGTGTGGTACCTCCCTTGGATGGTCATGCGGGTCCTCTTGGGCTCCTTCCACTGGAAAATGGGATGGAATTCGGAAAATGGGTATCTAGTAGCACCTCTAAGGTTTCCTTCTGGTTCTCAATGAACCTCCCGTGTCCCTTCTGAAGAAGTCCTAAACCATTAGACTGTTCCCTGGAAAGGATTTTCTGGAGACGAGCTGCAGAGGGTAATTCATTGATTCTCTCGCAGAAATTTCTCCATTTTTAATTTATTTAAAGTTAATATTTTCAAAATTTGTAAGAGAATTTAATCTAGTTTCGAAGTGATGAGCTTATGACGAAAATTCAATTTTCTCGTAAGGCCACTGAGGAAAAAATTGTAAGAGAGTTTATCTGTATTAGTACGATTCGCTAGTACCATAACGCATAGTAAATTCTGTATATATAGAATACAAATTGTGGTATAATCAGTCCAGTCGCCGCGGCCTGATGAGAAGATTGATTTTTTCATAATCATAAGCTCTTCAGTTCGAAACTGGATTGAATTCTATTACAATCTTCGGAACGTATTAAAATCATATAAATTAAAAAATTAAATAAATAGAATTATGTGTATTAGTCAATTTCGTTGAATGATTGTTCGTAAATACTAATATACTTCTCGTGTTAATAAAAACACATTTAAAATGGTCTAATCACCAGTAGCATAGTAGAAATTACCTGAATTAATTAACATTCACAAAAATTAAAAAAGTAAAATCAATAAAAAATAAAAGAGGCTTTATCTCTTCATGAACTCTGAAATGGGAATAAAATTAATTTGCGAGCTAGCTAAATGGCCACTCTGGGACTCTCAGAGGCAGGCGATGTGTCCTCATCTATTTAGAGGATTTCTTGGAAGGCCTAGGTTAGCCTTCTTCACCGCTCCGTCGTCTTCATTTCCTTCAGCTTTAAAGGCAGATTGTGGACCACTGCCCTCAACCTCCTTAACATAATTTGGCACAAAGGGTATTAATTTAGCCAATTTATATTCCATTCTAATGTGATATCCATATGCAACATGAGAACCATAAAACAAAGAATTTATTTCGGCATCAACACAAAACAAACAATATTCAGTACAGTATTTAATTGGATGGTGAAAGGCTATGTATTTTCGATCATAAACCAAACTATAGGCTACACAAAAAAACTGAATAAAATAAATGAAAAACTTTTCCAATCTCTAGAATTGTATTCTATATCCTATAAACTTATATAAAACTACAAAAGCTTTTATTAGTTTTCGGTCTAACGATCATTGAATATTTTAAAAGAATAGGGAATAGAAACTGAATAATAATAATAAAAATAATTAGAAAAGTTTTGTGTATTGTTTATGTATATTATTTTGCCTTGAATTTAATGACACATTATCCACAAATTGTATTACCCACAAACACACACACACACACACAGAACCACAAAAAAGAATCCTTAAAATTCATTTAAGATTTTTTTAAAATTTATAAGTTATGTAAAAAACCCATTTAAAGTTCTTTTGTTCTATAATACTTACATGATATAAGAACTTTCTTGATTTTGAATATTTTATAATTTAAAACAAAATTTGTACACATTATAAATTTAAGGATTTAGGTTTATATAAACGAAGAAAGTTTGGTAAGTATATGCCTTAAACATAATCGTGTATATTATTATGAATTATAGGAGAAATAATATGTTTTCTTATTATAGTGTTCTATTGAATTACATTTTGGTGTACAAAAGTAGTTGTATTATACCCCCCGTGTGTATATAGCGAAACAGAAAATTAATAAACTACCTTGGACTCGAGACAAGCATTATAATTTTTTTTTTTTTGGTATTTCTAGAATTGAGCATATAAATCATAAATATTCCACCCAGTAAAACCTACTTACCTAAATATATTTAGTTACATAATAAAGCCATTATACACCTACAGTAAATATAATGTAGGTACATATGAGCCAAGGAGGAATAGTTAGATATTAAAAATTGATAGTTTTTGAGAAAAATTTTTAAAGGAAGAACAACAACAGTATACAAATTGTAATATGTAGTTAATTTAAAAAGAAAAAAGAAAATATAAAATTTCCAAGCACATACATAATACATACATATGTATATAGAATTTTGAATAGAAAATTAGAAAGAACAAGAGTTTATGTAGATTTTCTTCTTCCTGTCTGCTTTCAAGATTTTATTACCATACTTACTTACATATTAGAGAAAAAATTTCATAAATAATTTATGGTGACAAAATATGTGGATATACATTCTATCGTATCGTATATATACTTACATCTTTATCTAAGGAATAAGATACAAATACGAACAATAATTATTATTCTAGATGTGGGAATATGTGATTTAATAGGATTAGTATTTAATGGATTATGGTATTGGATATACTATTATAACAAATTAGTGACCCTCTAAATTGAATTTCGAGTTTTATGTAAATTCGTATGGTTGAATCGATTCTTTATACAATCCATAAGATTCATTTAAACCTGATGCTGCTTTTTACCTAATATAGTCTTGTGCCCTCCCAGTGAGAAACTACCTCCTCATATAGGTATTATACGAGTAAGTCGATAAAATATCAGCAATCAACATTAAGTCCTGATTTCTTTCTTGTTGTACACACCTTTTGCAAAAAGTTCTGCTGGGCGAAGATATTATCTTCCAAACAGAATTCAATTGCATCAAATAATGATCTTTAACCTGATGACCCGGCAGTTTAAGCTCGAAAAATTTAAAAACGTAGCGAATAGGTTATAAATGATTTGGATAGCAGAATAAAAACGAAGTAAAGTACTAAAATTAGTGTAGCTCCGAACAGCGGCGTCATAGCTGGGACGGGACTTTGATGTATAAGGTTGACAATTGGCCGGTTTTTACACACAATAAATAATCCGATCATCGGTTGGACCGCTCGCCGGCAGAGAAAATTACCGGTTTTCAATGGAACCCAGTTAAATCATCATTTTATATGTATCAAGAAAAAAACATCGATTAATTAGCGTGTACCCCTAAAAATGAAATTTTTCATAGTGATCGGATAGGATAACAAATTCGTTAGTAATTAATAACAATAACGCGGTCCATTTCTACGAATTTTTGTTATCGGGTCAATATATGTAGTTTATCATTATACCTTTTCGGAAATCGATCATAGTAAGTTCAGTGCCGTCAAATAAGGCCGCAGGCAAAAATGCCCGCAAAATTAGAGCTTAAATTTGCTATTAAAGTGTATTAGAGCCCAAAATGTTTTTTGGGCATTTTTTCACTTTTATGGGGTTAATACACTTTGATTGTTGACCCTAATTTGTTTTCGGGCTTTAATGCCTCGATTAAAATCGAGTTGATTAAAATCTCGATTATAAATTTGTTGACCCAGGTAGACAAGTGGATACCGTAACAAATCCCGTAAACTTTTACTTCCGGCACTAACTGAATTGACTGGAATTCTAAATCTTAATGTGGTATCTAATGTTCTACAAAATATTGAACTTTAGGCAAAACGATCAAAATTTATCATCAAATAACTAATATTTCAGTGCCTAGTAAAGACAACCTAAACAAGATCTTTAATTATCAATCTACTCTCATACTCGTGAATATAATCGAAATCGATCTTAAGAAATCGAAACATCAAAATAAAATAATTAGATTGATTGATTGACTGATTGATTTCAATGTACGATCAAGCATTAAGCAAGTCTCCCGTATTATAAATGCGAATACCACACCACTATACCCATGTTACAACACGACACCATAACTCTCCCTCACCAAGGAAATATGTACCATCATACTCAGGTTTTCATGAAACCAAACATAGCAATATTCACCCCGTAGAGAAAGGCGCCACATCGATAACCACATAAGTCTAATAGTATGATATCCGCCCCTGGCCAGGCAGCCATCGTACACCTTTTTACATATAACAAAATCGGGATGGGAAAGGAATGTTAGTGAGGACAGACTCGGCCCGGTTACAGACACCTAATAAAGCCGATAGTTAGTGTTTTATGACAGCACAATGACAACACAGTTAAAATATTAATAATAAAACGTTGGAACCTGATCGATCTGAAATAATATTTTAAACTAGAATTTATATTTATATAATACTCTAAACTTCCGATTAACAAAATTGATGATAAAATATATTTCGATGTTCTTCTGAAACCAAAAAACAAATTAGTTATTTATTTCTACTCTCACTTAGTCCAACCGCTCTATAATTTCAAATATTTAAGTATTAGCTTTCAACAATTAAGAGAAATATTAAAACAGCAATAAATATAATATAATCTAAATTCAAATGTAAAGATGATCCTATCCCTAAAAATAACATTACCATTTATTAATCATAATTCAATTCTAAGTCTTAAGGCATTAATTACATTAAGGATCAATTGTTTTAAATTCTTCTTCCTCCAGCATACCCCATCTGAATTAAAATTTTGAACCATAAGTACACTCCAACTAGTTCTAATACGAGTAGATATCTCTCCGCTCATTATTGATGAAATTTGTTAGTTGTTATACCTATCATCAAAAATCTTAAACAGTAAATATTTGCTATATAAAGCCCTTGTTCATCCACAACCTCACCATTTGCCTTTAATCGAAATTTGTGAAAAAAACAAAATTACTCGTGACATTTGATAAATAAAGTTTAAATTTAAAAGTAGTGAAGTGAATTTAATAAAATTGGAAATATAGTGCAGTGCCAGTGATAATACAATAAATAAATAAAATAAATAAATATACTAGTGTAACAATAAACAATACAAAAATAGTTGAAAACGTGCAAGTGAGAACCGTTATAACATTACAGAAAACGCGAGATATTATCAATTAAATCCCAACACAATAATTCAATAAAATTACTTCATTTTTAAATAAATTTTAAGATTCAAATTCAAAAATATTTTTCAAAATTATTACTAGAATAATTCTATACCAACAAAAACATAGTTTGAAACTATTCATTCCGGAATGAAAAACACGGCATTGTTGTTGTAAAATTCCGCAGGTAAGACTATACAAATATATATAATCCTATAAAGCCAACACAAATGTCCACCCAAGCCGCAAACCAATTTAAAATATGGAGAGACACCCTACGAAACGTAAGAGAGTATATTTAGATCTATACAGCCATGCACATAATACATATACACAAACATGGAGGTCTATATACATCCAACAGACAAACATTCCTCCTCATATTCTGTTCCATGATTACGTCATCAAACCAACAAACAAGAAACAAGAAAAAATGCCTACACGTGCCACCATATCCACACAAACGCAAACAAAACCTACTCAAATCAGTTTTGGGAACATATGTACATACATAAAAAACCGCTATCGGCTCTAATTATACACAACCCTTATCATAGCAAATCATAATATGTATAATAAAAAGAAACAAAACATTTTTACACAAATTCATATCACATATGTACATAGACCAGTACATGTGTGAAAATACCTTGAACGATAACGCGATAGTACCGTTATGATATTTTGAACACACCTTTGTTGATGACTATCCTTCAACTAATTTTTTTTTCACTTTCACAATATTATTCGCACTACACTAATTAATTACTACCTTAACACTTTCACTTAACACTAGCTTTTATCAATTTAATTAATTAAATTCACTAAAACACTAGAATTCCCGATTTACACTACCCTATTTAATTTGATAAAGCACTAGCGAGCAAAATTACTAAAACACAACAAAATCAAACTAAACTTAAATTAAATTAAGTTAATTAAACTAAAGTAAATAAATAAAATAGATCAAAATTTAATTTAATTTAATTCACGGTGAAAGAAAAAGCACGTCTTTCTTCGCCAAGCTGCACTTTCCAACCTCCATATCTATTATTATTTTAATGGCACAAATATAAATTCAACAATCACTAACTTATTGAAATATACAAGTGCCTGCTAATTAATCGTTTTAAATTAAATATAAAGAATTTAGCTAAATCCCCATTGATTCAAAACGATTTCAGCTTTGTTGTCAGTATGACGAATATTTTAGTTCATAAAAATAAAATAATTATAAAACAAAATTAAAAATAAAATAAACATTTGTTTTATTTTAATTAGTTATGTATATCAACGATACAACTGTAATTATTCTCAGCGTTCGAACAGTCTCGAAAAGATTGATGAGCATTTACATACGTCACAACTCAACAATCACAAGAGGGAAGTTTAATGATTTAAATGAGAGGAGCATAGTTGAAAGGTCAGCTGAACTACATTCTTAATTGAAAGAAGCACTTATATTACTAAAAATTAAAAATGGGAGCTCTAGATTTAACGACAGAACCCTAACATTACTTCTAACATGGTTTGGATGCGTCATCTGATTGGTTTTGTTTCAACCACCATTTTATGTCGGCACCAAAATCCAACAAGCGCGCGTGTGCTCTATACCAAATCCGAGACGAGACTGTTTTTTAATTTATTATATTTTTATCTTATCATGTCGTTACTTAAATTAAAAGTATTTTAATGAAATCATAAGATTTCGTTATCAGACACGTAATCATAGGTCTGGTGCGGTTTAATAGCTGGCTAAAGCTCTCGGTGTGTCGTGGGGGTTTCCAGGCATGATCCCATGCTTGAATAACCGCATGAGAAAAGGAATTAAACAAAAAAAAACAGAAACGAAACATTGTGTGCCACGCCCACAGGAGTTAAAGCAAATAATAAATTGGGTGCTTTCGTTTGAGATGACAGCACCACCCCGCTTAATCGCCGACCAGTCTATAAGGAAGGCCCCCTTATCATCGGCCCGTCTACCGGAGCGCCTCTCCGGTCACGACGGTCACCGATGAAGTATGGAAGTACGCCATACCTACAGAAAACGATGAGCACATGTGTTGTGCTGCTCCCTTTGACAGCCTGCCGAAGTGAGCAGCACGACCAGAAAGAGATGGAAAACCGACCAATCATTCCAATAGGAATTACCCCCTCATGGTGTGAAAGAACATGACGTCAATCCAAAAAAAAATTACAGTAACCAGAAAGGAAAACTCCCCAAAAACAGAAGCAACCAGGGAAATTAATAAAATGATAAACACCCACCAGTAAAATAAACAACGGAACTATTATGAACAATTTAAGAAAAGCAAAGAAAAAAAATGTAACGATAATGTATTATTGCGACTGAAAATGCAAGAATCAATAACGGTAAGTAACAAAAAAATACTGTGAAAAAATTTGAAAAAATAACAGCAAATATGATTCGAGAAAAAAAAATTAAATAACGGAGACTATAAAACTATATACTATATATATGGTCCTGGTAAAGAGTACCCCAAATATTTCACTCAAAAGACAAAAAATTTGAGTGCAGCAGCCGGGCGCGTAACAGTCTTTTATTAAATTGATTTATTTAGTGTCAATGATTTTATATCAATCATATTTTCCCTCATTGGGGAAATCAGTCCCAATTTACCAGAATACTGTTATTGCACTTTTGAATTACCTATAACAAATTGTTCCTTTAATTCCCAGGTAATGTATATTTGTTTTTCTTCAAAGGCGAACGGAGAAAGAACTAAATAAAGCTTCTAGAAGGCACGTGCACTAAAAGAGTTGCATGACATAATTTGTTGTTGCAATTTTCGAAAGATCTACAGATTTCAATTACATTTGGTAGCGCCAGTAAATAATGATGAAAAAACTCGATCATGTAACTTTTTTATTCCTTTATGGCTGGGATATGTTCTTGCAATGTCGAGTTATTGTATGGCCTAAAAAAAAAGTTAATTTCAAAACTTATTAGAATGCATTTGTCAATATTGATAGCCAATTCAAGTTTCGTAAATTTTTCAAAAATAATTTTGAGATGAAGCCTTAGCAATAAGAAATTGCAGTTTCCAAACGGTGTGAAACACTATGTTTTACTGGACAATGATTATTTTTTCGCGGAGAGCGCCTTTTTGACAAAACTGGTTTGGTATTACGGAAACATCATCAAAAATTTTGTGTTTGTCAATTTAGTTCGAAATTTAGATTTTTAGTTTTTTTTCTTTTTGAATTTTGACGACGAACAACGTGAACGCGAAACTGCTCGAATTAGAACCAAAATTTCATGAATTCAGATTTGAAATTTGTTCATTTTATATCCAATTCATATGTTAATGATTAATTTTGACTGGATGACGAGTGATGATTTAACAGTTTGACTGGGTCATTATCTCAAACACATTATCGATTCTATCACCAAAAACCGCTAAGAAGAAGCCGCATCACTCTTTCTTTAAACGTCGTATAAAGAGTTGAGCTTTTCGCCTACGAAATCACGGATGGTATCGGGTTTAATATTCGTAACGTTAAAGAGTGTCTTTCGAACTGTTTTTTCACTCGAATGTATCTTTCGATTTTTTTGAGATTTCATTCAATCGGTCTTTACAGAGATCGTGTGGTGATACCTGGTAATAAATAGGACAATTTCCCCCAAGAAACAAGTTTCTGAATCTGCTCAGACGAGTTTTTCGGAATGAGCAAAATATATGATTTAAATATGTACTAATATGGAATAAAATTTTTGGGGGGCCTTGGTTTTTATTTTTCTGGCTGTGTGCAGGAAATTGTTTTAAATAAAATAATACCTAAATATTACTTTATAACTAAAGTTGAATTATTATTCGACTGATTATCGGCCCAAATAAACCCTGAAATTTGTTTCTAACCTAGAGGCTAAATAGATGCTTTGGTTTAGTTGGCAATGATTGCTGGGATGATCGCATTAGAATTTAAAATTTTTATCAGAGATAATCTACTGCGGTTGACGTTGGAAGCAACAAAATCTAAAGAAAAAGAGGAGTCAATCTATCTGTCTGTGTCCTCTCTACAGCACAGATGATTTAACCTTTAAATAATAGCACTGAAACTACATATTTAAGTTTTGTTCATAAATTGGGGATTTATAGTGAAAATGGCCAACTGGAAGTGGCAGCTTCCGTGAACCTCAGAATTTACAGAAAAACAAAAAGAAACAAAATGTTCAAAATTTTCGGAAGCTCAATATTTCGAAAGTTATGTACTTTTGTATAGTTCACTGAATGAATCAAAATAAAAAATTTATGTTTTTGTAGCCAACATGTTTATTTTTGTTTTACCTCTGGTCAATCGGATTCTTTTAGAAAGTTGGCAATCTTACTTTGAGGTGTTGTTTAATTCTCTTAGTCGTGATCTATCCATATTATATAAAAAATTATTGTTATAAACTGTACATATTTTATCTGAAAATAATTAATAAAAATGAAGATGTTTAACATAATCTCGTATTATTCGAACAAAAATGTTCGATTAACCATATAATCTGATTAGAAGTTTTCAGTATCCGAAATATTAGAAATGGCCTTAAACATTTTTATATCGTCAGCATTTATAAGAATTTCAGAATGTTTAACCAATCTTGCACTTCATCAATAAAAATTATGAATAACAGGGGGGGGGGCCAAATAGCACTTTAATCAATCTAGACCTGAAATTACAAATCACAACTATTTGAGTTGTACATTCCAATTATGACGATCCACCTAATTGGCATCAAAATACGGTCCAATGACTCCAATTTATTCAATCCATCATCTAGTGTACATCTTTCCTTGTGGAAATCAGTATAAGCAACCTGTTCCGCATTCCATTTATCCAAGACCGACGAAATATAATTTAACAAAAACAAATGAAATAGTCGAAATATGCTTACACGTGCAGAAAAATATGTACTTTTCGACTTTCAAATATTTTCGGCAAATCAGATAAAGTACGTTCCTATACCTCGATAACTCCTAGTATCACTACGAGACACGGACTTAAATAATCGTGTAATTATTGAGCATTTATGATTTGGAAAGTAACACAGTTCAAGAGTTTTATTAAATATAATGGAGATGAGGAGAGCAATAACCTTGGATATCATCTTAAGGACCAAAGGCGGGATAGAATCAAAACCAGCACTTTAATTGGTATCCAGCGAGATTAACTTTGACATCACAGTATCAACATTCAATTGCAATTAACCCTCATACGATCTTTGGGTGAAATTCCACCCATTTTAGATTTTAATGCTCTATAATTTTTTTTACTATTGAGACTTCCTCGACCAAACTTCATGGATTTGTTTACTAAGCCCGGCAGCCTTATAAAATTATTAGGATTTAAATATAAAGACTACATATTATTTGAAACAAAAAAAAAGTACGCCAGCGAGCTTTGGTGAAATTTCACCCATATAACTATGTATGTACATATATTTAGTATTGCACGTACAAGATCCAGATACATGTTTGAATTTACTCAGAAAATAAAATTAAATATAATACGTGTGAAATCCAGTGCAAACTTGTCATAATAGTATTATAAAACCAAAACAAACAACAATAAAAAGCCGCGAACAAACGTTCGCACGCAACCACACAACTTTAATTGAGCCTGTTTACATTTGTGTTCTGTACCCAAAACCAAGTTTTTAGTTTATTGGTAAAGAGGTAAGGAACTAGGAAAAAACTGGTGCAGGAATTCGAGTGTAAACAGAATCATTAGTAGTGCTTATAACACAATACTATATAAATTCGTGTATTTTATTTCTTCGATTTCATAGGAAATTTTATTTTTGTTTCGATTATGTAATTCGCTAAATGTGGTCGTTAGTATTGACATAGGAACCCTAATGTTGGCAGGGGTTTACAAGTTTAACGGGGAATCTATTAATAATCTGTCGGATGATCAAAAGGGCAGAACAATATTTCGATGTACCATGGCGAAAAATGACTACTCATAATAATTACTCGAGTCATATGGTTTGATGATAGGAGCGATCGACAAGAGCGTCGAGTTTGCGATAAATTGGCACCTATTCGTAACCTGTGGGATAAACGGGTTGGCAATATGCCACTACTTATTATGAAAATATAACTATTGCTCCATATTATGAAAACGTAACTATTGCGTTGTCCTTTCAAGCAAGCATTATATACTATCTAAGACAGCGATATATGGTATTTAAAATATAGTCTTAATGTGATAGAACCTCGAAATTTACTTGGAACATGCAGGTATACACTGGAAAAGAACCAAATTCAGCACCTGTAACATATCAGGGTCAGAAGGTAAAAGACTTGATGGGTCATAATATCACGTGCGATAAATTTTTACAACTCTCAACTTGGCTAACTTTTACAACTCTCAACTATTCAAACATAAAAATACAATTGTTGGAACAGTACGCTCAAATAAAATATTTTTACCAGCCGTCACGAAACAGGAATTACATCAGCGTCCCGTATTTTCCAGCAACTTCTATTTTTACGAAAATATATCGTTGGTGCAATATGTTCCAAAAAAATATAAAAATGTCACAGTTTTGAGCACATTTCATCACACGACTACTTCCACGGATGCAAAGTGTTTACCTGAAATGATCAACTACTACAATAAAATCAAGCCTAGTGTCGATACCTTAGATCAAATGGTTGGGACCTACACAACAAAACGAAAAACCAATCGCTGGCGTTTCGCCTTATTTTGTAACATGATAGACGTTTTAAGTGTCAATGCATATGTTTTGTGGCTGGAGGTCGACCCCAACTGAAATAAAAACAAACTATACAAACGACGTTTGTTTCTAGAACTTGGAGCTGACTTTTTCTATCAACAAATAATAAGAGGACCCAGATTACCAAGAGGAAACTCTTCAATGGACCTTGTCAAACATTTACGGCACAATGCTATCGCATCTGATGTAACAGAAACATCTAGCATAATGGAAGCGTCTGGTGCCACCAGACCGGTCAATGTTATAGAAGAAGCCGGTGTTAAAAAAGGAAAATCTCGGGGTCTCGTTGTGAGTTTTGCTCCAAAAAAGATAGAAAAGCATATTCAGTTTGCCATACCTGCCAAAGATCTGCCTGTGGTGAACACAAGACCGTTGTTTACTATTGTCCGAATAAAAAATAAATAAAATTAACTGTAACCAAAATGAAATAAATAATTATTTTTCTTTATTTCAATATGTGGGTGAAGTTTCACCCAAGGGTTACATGTGTAACTTTTTCCAAGGGTCGTATGAGGGTTAAGAAACATTTTCACTTGGACAATTCCTCGGAATGGAATGACTAAATTGTTTCACATAAACATGTTCAAAAAGGACACCCCTTAGTCTTTCTTTTGTAATCATCGAACTTTCAAAAACAGATTTAATATCAGTATCAAAACATCGAAACGAAAATGGTAATTTCAAATAACTATTTGCACAGCTACTCCTCACTTGAATATGTAGGTCAAGAAAAGCCATTTGAGCCGACAATTGTCGTAAAAAATTAGTACAATACGATGTTTTTCAGGGCAGCCGTCTAAGTTTTACAAGTGAATAGGACCCTAAATAATTTGTGAGCCTTGGCCCTTACGGTTTTTCATATTAGCGAGTTGTCTATTATGCCTTGGTTCTTTTTCCAGGGAAGAAAAAAACATCGTAATAAATTTCTCAATCCCTTCATTTACACCCCAATTACCGAAATCGTGTCACGTCACTTTAGATGACTAAGGTCACGTCGCCTCAATATTCCTATTATCGAAGTCACTTGAAATGACAAATGTGACTGCAAATGACATTCTTGTCACATCAATTTTACAAGTGACTAGAAGGGTTACAATGGAACGTAAAAGGAAGTTTATTATTATTTTTTATAAATAATTAATTTTCATTTATAAATTATTTTAATATGTGTTGATTTATAAATCTGTATTGTTAATAATTTGTATATAATTAAAAAAAAAAAATTCGCTTAACGCTACGTTACGCGACTCTAGTCACATCACTTGAAATGACACGACTATGACAATTGGGGTCTTAATATGAGGTAGAATTCTCGCAACATTTTTTCGATATCAGCGCTTTATTCAAATTCAAGTAAATTGCAAAATCGATTCTCAAGAAATTAATCACTTCATTTAGAACATAGTGAAACAAAATTAAGGATCAATACAAGTTCTGCAGTTATCGAATTATGAATTTCCGATTACAGGGAAATTTTCACAAAACTGTTCAAGCTTTATGTATTTGACAAATACTTAGCGAAAAAAATGATAAATCGTTATAATTATTTTCTCAGTGAAATCGACATGCGTTTTTAATTTGATAGTCCCAGTTATTCGAAAATCAGTCCAATCATCTTCATTAATTCTGATAAAAATTTCGAAGAACACCTAGTGGTCGTTACTGCTATTCACAGACATCATCTAGTATTTCGCAGGCTAGCTCTTCAACGGGCATCAGATTAAGGTCTAGAGTAGTAAATCTTCATTACTGTTGTAAATCTTTGACAAAGCCCTTATTTTTTAGTGGACAACTGATTCGCCAAAGTAAAAGTCGGTGAATGTAGTTGCCCGACTTAATCAATAACTGCACTCTACAACTCTCTCGTGAAACATCAAGCCCAGAAGTTTTTCCGATATTATAAAAATCATAACTGTTGAAAATAAAGTCATTACTTATAAAAAAAAATCTTTTAAGAGAATACTTACTTTATGCGAAAATTTATCTCACAAATAAACCTGTAATCATAAAATAAACTTATTAAATAATTATAATTTTAAAATACTTTTTATATAATTTTATAATTTCACGTTTTGTTCATTTCTTTTATTAATATTAATAAATATAATATTCATGATAATAATTTATATTAAGTTACCAATATAGTTATTATTTTATGTAGGTAGTTAAACTTTTTTTTTAAATAGAAAATATATAACTTATTTAAATTTAAAAAAATAAATAAATTATTGAATTTTAGTTTATTTATTATTCATATTATTATTTTGCCATAAATAAAAAAATACATAAAATTATCTTTTTTTTTTTTTAGGTTCATTATTTATATTTAATTATAGTAATAAAAAATAAATTCTCGCTAAAAGCACAGCTTAAAATTATTACAACGAAATAAACAAAGATTTACCATAGCACAAAAAAAAAATTGTTAGTGATTTGTAAATGTTGTTTTATATAAAATTATTATTATTTACAAGAAATTAATTATTTGTATTGAGTATTTATATAACATTTTCTTTTTGCTTTTATTTTATTTTTTATTTTTTTATTTAAACGTCTTCGATAATAATAATGAGGACACTTAATTGTGCAAACTGTAAATTCTTGCAACAAAAAAAAGTATTATGTTCGTGTATAAAGAATGTGGGGATAATTTAATATAAGGCACCAATAGAATTTTTAGAAATGAAAATGTTTTCAGAGAGTGAACTTAATAATGTGTAGTAACGAAATACAGCTTTGAGATGGGCGGTTTTGTTGGCCTCATCTTGGACATAGTGTTTTTCATATATGAGAGTTATAATTATATTAATTAATATCTAAGCAACTACATGTACTTTGTCATTTTCTGGATAAATATCATTTAAAATCCGGTCCGAATTAATCTCAATTTTCATTTAAATATATTTATTTTAAACATTTCTTACCTAAATAGTATTACTAATACTAGGACTAGAGTAAATGACAAATTGACTGCGAAATACTCCTCCGGGTATTCTTTTATTATAGTACCAATCAATTTTAAACTAAAATATAATATACTTGTATAGTTCACACATAATAATTAAATCTACTAACTAACAAAATTTTTTAACTATGATTAATAATTAGTCTATAAAAAAAATCTTTGGTTTTTATTTATACATTTCACCAACAATTTTTTTTTTTTTTTTATAGCAATAAAATCATTAATAATACCGCGGAAAATATTGTCTTTGTATAAAAAATAATAATAAAATTTTATGTAAATTTGGTATTTTGTTTATTTGATTACAACTTATGTTTACAAGTTTATTAATTTATATGAGAGATCCAACCTGAAGAATTATTTATATAATATTATGCTGAATTTATTACATAAAGAATATACTGTTTATATAAGTTATAGTTATATTTATATTGTTCTAAATATTTATTATTTTAAATAATAGATTTGATTTTTTTTAGTTTTGGTTTGCTCAACACTCGGCTAATAAATCGTTTGTTTTCTTTTGTAATGCCTGTTAAAAAAAAATATTTAATTTCATATTTTTAAATCATCATTTTATCTTTATAAATTTATATTTATATTTACATCAAAAGCACAACAAAATTATACATACACAGATAATTATTTGTAAATTAAAAAAAAAAAACAAAATGCAAAAGTTAAATTATATTAAAAAATATGCAAACGATTTCTGATTTTTCTTTAAACAAATATACGTAAATTGTTTATTTATTTAATATATAAAATATACTTTACCTGAAATTATGAACCAACTTTTTAAAACCAATTAAATACCGAGTTAGAAATACCTATTATATGAGCATGGAAGTAGTGACAAACTAACTACATCCCAAATGCTCAAATAAATCCATTTTTTTTTAAAGGAGGATATGAAGGTATGTTCCCTCATTTAGTAATGAATATAGTCATCCGTAATTCTGTGCACAAATATTTTTCACACAAGAGCGTAAAATATTTATAAAATATGACAATTCAACTTAATACTTAATCAGGGAAATCAATTTTTGTTGCTCCTCCTTACTCCACGTTTTGGCCTAATCCCAATCAGTCCTGACCGAAGAGGTAAGAAACCATCTACTAGTAAACCTAGAAAATCCTTTATTTCGAAACTTTTATATTCTAATTAGGTATATCTTTGGTAGTTACTATTAAGAAACAATGTTTTGCCCATCACATCCTTTTCGACAAGTTAAAAATTCAAATTTGTACTTTTATCGTGTTCCCTGGCAAGACTAACTAAATGATTCCGATTATTGGGCCTTATACTGGATATTACATTATTAAACTGTTTACAAACATCTTGACATAATTTTTACTGAACTCCTAAAAGAGCTAAATTCATTTGCAGCTTAGCAAAAAAATCCGGAAAAGCTTCGTTTATATCCCAAGCATTGTTTTCATAACCAGCTGGAAGAAGGGTTGTAGTTGAAGTGAACTATAATAACAAAAAAAAATCGATGTCCACTTAAAGTACCAGTCAGGTTAACTCTAAATTCTTTCGTGTTGATTGACAGCCTCTTATTTACAAATTTCCGAATTAACAAGTAATTTTTAAATTGTAGAATTTAGGAAAAAATTTCAAACTAACTTTAATTTAATTAAATCCTAAATTTTATCTAAATTTCCCCAATACAATTTTATTGTTTTAACCTTCACAGAATGTTACAAATTTTTATAGAAACGCCCGAATACCTTGGGTGATTTTCGTTTTTGAATGTTTGATATTGACACATCCCATTTTGTTTCTGTTTCGAGAACTGTTCGACTCAGAGAAGATGATTTCTTAGGTGGAGCTAAAACGAACAGATTTTCGATCTTTGTTCAATGAAAATTTCCAAATTGTCCAAGATGTTCCGAATCACACCACGATAAACATGAACTTTAGCTTCTACAAGCCACCGACAGCTAGAATAGTTTCTTTTACATTAAAGAAATTTAAATCTGTCTAAAGATTAGCTTTTGAATAATATAATCAATCAAATACCTTTGAACCGGCAACTGTGAATCGAACAACAAACTTCATATGATCAACGAAGAATAGAAGCAATTAATGTTATTGGTTGTCCAAAAACATAGAGGCCGGGTCAAGGTAAGGTCAAAGCTTGTTGTCTACCAAAAATGTTATCAATGAACATTTATTTTCTCTATAAGGCATTATTTGCAGTCATTACCTACAATATTTCAATCACCCGGTAACCCTAGTTGAATATATGTAAAAGAATGTTCCTATGTAAAAACACTCTAAAAAAGTATCCGTTAAATGTGCAGAAAATTTCAAGGACAATTGGATTTTTTATCCTTTAAATCCTTCTAAAACATTTAAAATAAATTCAAGAAAAATCCTAAAGTTGGAAGCTCAACTTTAATGGTAACCTGGCTATCTTGATAAAACACATAGCATCGACCGAACAGTTAATATTTGAAATTATGATTTATTACGAGTTTTTCTGAACCTAATTGAAATTCTAAATTTCTTATAGTAATTTAAAATCAAAATTAAACAAATCAAATTCAGAATTATAAAATTCAATTTAAAAAGTTCAAAACTTGATAAGAAGAAAAAGTAAACCTTTTCTTTATCAAAAACGTAAACATAGACTTCAAATTGTAAAAAAATGCATCGAAATATTTTTTAAATGTAATAATAAGGAAAGCAGAAATATCTGAACTACGAGTACGACCTACTATCTTCTGAGATACAGTAATTTTAAAATTAAAAAATTAAAGATTTTAAAGATTTTTTTTGTTAACACTGAAACACAATTTTATTCCTTTACCTACAGACACACAGAGAAGTTAATTGCTCTAAAAACCTTTAATAATTCTATATAAGAAACGTTTCTAATATTTTTGCAAGTGCTTTAAAATTCAACACTGGTTTATATTGAGGTCACTACATTTGCAATAATGAAACAGATAAAAACCAGAAAAAACAGTTTAAAAAATTCTGAAATTGCCATTAATATAAATTAAAAATTCAGTTTGTTAGGCATTTTTAAAATTTCGTCACATGTCACAAGTTGAAAGATTTGTGATACTATTAGGTGCAATCTTGTTTTCATAATACATTAATAGCCGCATTTCTTGACGTTTGATCTGATCCAAATTGGTTCATATTTTGTGAAACGGCAAGCAATAAAAACAGTCGGATCAAAATTTTGATTCAAAAACCAAACTTTCTTAAATTTTTGTTTCTGCTTTCTATGTAAACTTTGATCTGATCCGGATCACTGTGCGTCAAGAAATGCGGCTAGCAATCTACCACCAAAACCAGCGAATATGATATTGCGCAAAGACATAAACTATTTTAGTTAGTGTCAAATAAACAGATTAATAATTTAGATGAGCTACACAAAATTGAGGTTAATGGTCAAGGGTACGTTTCTCTAAAACTGTAAAATATTTGGGCATTCACTTGACTTAATTTTGAGAAGCATATAAGTAATTGAAAACAGGAAAAAAAATTAATTTTCCTTTGAGAAAATTCGTCATTCTTTGACATTTCGTTAGACGAAAAAGGAAAAAGGATTCCGAAAGATCATATTAGTTCGCCACCAAAACTGTTTTGCAAAGCGATTAAGCTAGCACGACGAAAGAAGTATGAAAGATGTATGCACATTTTTAATAAAATTGTTCCACACTCAATTAGGAGATTTCTAAAAATTGCAATGAAATTAACAATAGTAGCTATATTCAATCCTCAATAACATGAAAACAAAAATCCTAACGAAGTCACAAACATTAACATTATCTTTCTCGTATTTACACTTACCTTACAATTACGTCATACTATAATTTTCAGTACAAAATAATTTTAAAAAAAAACACAAAAAATATCGAGCTCCCTATCCCCCAAAACAACAACATTTAAAAACACTAATTTATACAAAATAAAATTAAAAAAAATTTAAATAAATAAAATAAAACATTTATTTAAAAAAAAAATAATAAAAAAATAAAATTCAACTGCCATAATACAAAATTTCTTCGGTTTGCTATAATTATACAGAACAAATAAACTAGCTGTATCGTTTGTTTTTTTAATTTAATTAATTAAAAATAACTAATTAAAAAATAGTTATTATTTTTGTTTATAATAAAGCCGTATACTCTCTAGTTAATACGTATAATTTTCACTCGTACTAAACAAAAACATAAAAAAAAAAGCGCAGTCCCAATTTTAAATTTATTTTGTGTTATTACATTTTCTAATTAAATTAAATTAATAAAATCAAAAATTAAATAAATTAATTAATTTCTAATATTGAGCTGACTAAACATATATTATTTTGATTTATAGAGTTTGAGAGTAGTGTTTTTAGTAATCTTTTTATTAAAAAATTAAAAAGAAAAAACCTAAAAAATTATTTTTAAATATTAATTATTAATTAATTTCTTTTTTTATAATAAAATCACTATAAATTTTTTTGTTTTTGATAAAATAAAAACAAAACATTTATTTATTATTATAATATCTAGGCACTAAATCTATATATCTACGATGGTGGATCCTTAGTTTTTGAGAGCACTGATCAATTATGATAACCTTTCGATCATATTCTGAAAAAATGGTGTGAAGTTCCAATAAAAAATAAATAAATAATAAAATAACGTAACAAATAATTAATAAAAACTAAATATTGTGACAAATCGATGAAATAAACATTGAATGACACGATGATAAACAGAATTCGTTTGCAATTCGTTTTTTGATTGGTTAATTAATCAAAAATAATAGTAATAATAAGCCAAACACATTTATTTAGAGACACACGCACGCACGAAACAATGAATTAATTAATTAAATTATTATTTATTTTAATGTAATATACAACGAATCTCGGTCGAATCTTTGTTGGACCTAAATTGAAACACACTCCTGTGAAAAGCATTGTGTGATTGTTAAGCTACACATAATAGTGAGAGGTATAAATAAAATAAATCCAATCAGAAATCGGCGCTATCCATTAGCGAATCCATTAAATTGTGCTCCAATTGGTTTTTATTGAAACTAACGTTAAAGAGAATTTAAATTCTAACCGATTTTAGCCAAATTTATCCTTATAGAATTCTTTTTAAGTTTGACCTTATACTGGGTGTCATTAGGCCATCTACATGCCTGAAGAAATAATTAACCCGGAAGGGATCCGATAAAGATACATATGTAAATTAACCGAATGATCTGCTTGAAATGAAAAGCTTTTCGGAGAGTTTCTTCTTTGATTGAAGTATGATAACGTCGGCCAAGACAAAAAAACTTGAATACGTGGAAGAGATTGTATGAAACATTTGAAATTGTGGTTGTTTCAGTAAAAAAATATTTATCAAAATTAATTGAATTTACGAGTACGGTTAAACAAAAAAAACTCATTGATCTTTTAAATGATTAATAACATAATAACCAATTTCAAGTAATACAGACCCTCCTGCTAAGAGCTCAGATTTCAAAATAGACTTAAAAAGTGACAATTCTCAACTCCGTGCTTCCAGGCAGCACATTTTTCCGTTATTCAGATCTTGTTAATTTGGAAATTAACTTTTCAAGTTTTATAAACTTCAGGAACGATTCAATTTCCAAATTGTATTAGAATACGTATATCAACACACACAGAATTAAAATAATGTAATATCCTCTTATATTTCCAAGTCTGAAATTCTAAACTGGTTTACAAGCTTTATTTTATTTTGAAAACTTTTACAAAATTCTAAGTTTGTTTAAATTCTTTAGCGGGAAGGGACTACTTTCCTCAATGAACTATAATAATATAAATTTCCCGGACGGTTCTTAGATTGGCCTGAAAGCTATGAAGCTCTGAACTAGTATTTCAGCCTAGCGAATCTTGTAGAAGATTCATAATCTTATCAGATATGAAAATATTCTTTATTCTTTCATTATTTCTTTTCAACAAAATACGCACTTGTCTTTCAAAATAAACGGTTTATATACTAAGGCTGGTTCAGAAATATTCAGCCAATGAAAACCCAGTCCTATTTGACGGTTTTTCTTGGGTTAGACCAAAGATCACCTTATATTAGAGGTGATTCATTCGGTACCTCAGCCCAATTCATTATACAGGCTACCTTACCTAAACATGTAGTAGAACCAAAACATGCACCAAGTTAAAATATTTGCGTGTCCTAGATAACCTTAATTATATTTTTATTTTTTGTACTGAATGGAATCATCTCTAATATGGGATAATCGTTGGTTAGAGCAATCAAATTCCCTAACACAGTTGCCCATACACCTAGTTCAAGTAATTTAAATATCTTAACAAAACGACTCTATTAGGAAATGGATCGCATTTCGCATTTTTTGCGATTTAGTGGAACGTATGTATTATGAAAAGGGATTATCGCGTGTCGCTTTACCTAAATGGATTTCTTTTTTTTAAGAATTCACAAAAGAAAAATAGATTTGACAATCGCTTCATTCGGCCAAGAGGGCCTTTTTGCAAAAACGCATTTGGCCAAATGTTGTAAAATATGGATTCGTGGATCTAACAAGTTATTCAGTAAATTTTCATCGAACGTTACGAAACTCTACTTTCTCCCTTGAGTTATTTTTGCTAACTTATAAGAACTAGATTAGAAATCCAGAAAAATTTAGAAATAAAAAAGTACATTGATGGCTTAGTGTTAGGTAACATGTATGTCGCCGCGCATACATACCCGATGTATTTTCTTATTTAAATATTGGGCCCAATTCTGGAACGATAAAATTTATTTCATGTTATTTTATTTCCCCGTTTCCTATATGAATTTATTTTGAAAAACAAAAACAACATAACATAAAATTTTGGAAGGCAGAATCGGGCCTATTATAAGAAACGCTCTAACACAGAATCCAGTCAGTGTACATTTTGTTTATGATATCTGTGTTATGAGCGAAATACGGCTTTTACAGACATTTATTTTTTATTTATTTATTTAATTATACACAAATAAGGCATAGCCTTTTTACAATATCCAGAGATGTACTATATTCCTATGTGTATTTCAGCAATTACACAGAAAAATAATTAGAACAATAATTAAAATTAAATATAATATAATTAAAAATACAGAAGAAAAGATTAAGAACAAAAGATAAAACATTAGAAGATGTGATAATGGAAAAAAGAAAAAAGAAAAATAATGGAAACGAATTATGTGCCAATCAGCCCCTCGAGGTACAGTCCCTTGAAACCACGCAAATTAGATGCTGCCTTTATAGACGGATTCAGACTATTCCAGAGCTCCATGGATAAAGAAAGCACGTTGTCTTGGCTTAGTTTTGCATGATTTAGGCAAATTTAAATTTAATGACCTCTGCGATTTCGAGAATTTCAGTTTATCATAAAAGTAGTTCGGAACTTTATTTTTAGTCAAACCAAACATCACAGTCAACACCGACAGTTCCAAAAACTGGTTCAAACTTACACCAAATATTTGTTCAGAAAGGTGCGAAATTGGATCGCCCATTCGCTTCAAAAATATGTATCTAGCACAAGAATTAAAAGCAACATTTAACTTTCGTAGGGACTTCTTGGAACATTGCGGATATATCGAAGAACAATATGAAAGTAAAGGTCCCACAAGAGGACGAATGATATGACATTTCACATCACTTGAAATAAATTTCGCCGTGCACCACAATTTACCTAAGATACCATAAATTTTACCACATAGGTTATTAACATGGGTACTCCAATTTAATTTAGTGTCTATGATCAACCCCAGACTCTTGATAACGTCACAAAACTCAATTCTGTGATTTTCAATTAAAAGACTGTTTATCGGTAAATTTATACGTTTTTTATTAGTTATTACTATTAGTATGGCTTGTGACTTCGCAGGATTGATTTGAAGTTTGTGCACTTTGGACCATTCCAAAATATTACATAAAGCTTGATTTAGATTATTAATCCCAGCGTCAACCGAATCAATACCCCCCGAAAGAATAGATTTGCAAATCATCCGCAAAAAGGTGATAGCAAATGTTCCCCGTTTGTTTAATTGACTGACAAATTTGATTTATGTACAATGAAAACAGAATAGGTCCTAAAATAGATCCTTGAGGAACCCCAGATGTGACAAAAATGTTGTCGCTAAAGTTGCCATGATATTCTACAGATTGTTGTCGCAGATGCAAGTAAGAACCTATAAGTTGACTAGCACTCTTGAAAAGGTTATATTCATAACATAGTTTCGATAATAACATAGCGTGGTCTACTTTATCAAATGCCATAGAAAAGTCTAAGAGAACCAAAACTGCAACTTTACCATCATCAATATTAATAGTAATATCATCAGTAACTTTCAACAAGGCAGTTGTAGTACTCTGCTTGGCACGAAATCCAGATTGTAGTTCATCCAATAGGTTATGTTTAGCAATAAAGCCACTGATCTGAGCATAATTCTTTTAAAAACCTTAGATAATGTTGTTAATATACTTATAGGACGAAAATCAGTTACTGTAGATGGATTCTGTATTTTTGGAATAGGCAAAATTGTCGCAATTTTCCACGCATCAGAAAATATCGATTTTGTGAGGCCAGAATTTATAATAAAAGTTAAGTGAGGTAGCAAAACCGGAAGTAGAATTTGAATAAGGTTAAGTGGAATACCATCAACTCCTACAGAAGTCGATTTGAATTTATCCAGATGGAAACAAACTTCTTCAGCAAAAACATTTTTAAAGTAGAAAGCATTTACGTCAGCGGCAGAATGAACTGCATCACAAACAAAATTTACTTCATTGGAGTTGAAAACCGAACCGAAGTAACTATTGAACTCATCATAGGTTACATATGTGTTGAAGTTCTTCCAGAACAATTTACTCGTAGTATTATTGCTAAAACGATCATTAAAAAACTGGCATTTGGCAGCTTTGATCATATAATTTGAACACATACGACCCATAAATCATATCATGGGTGGTTGCAATGCCAGGAATTGAGATTTGAGTAAAAGTTTTAATGTTGTTAGGATGATTGGCGAAGGCCTAATCAATTGAAGTGGCAGAATCACCCACAAAATTAGTAGCTACCTTTGAGACTAATCCAAGCCCATAAGATGACATTAATGATTTTAGTTGTTTAGCCGTAGGTGTTGAAACGAGACAGTCAATATTAAAGTCACCAACAATAATGACCTCATTATACCGTGTCATAAGGTCACTTAAGACAGTTTCAAGATCTTTTAGGAATCCTAATTTCGAGGACTCCAATTTGAGCGGATTGTATACTACACCCAGGACCATTTTCATGTTAAGTTGATTTCTAATTTCAATGAAGATTATGTCGAATAAAGAGTTTCTTGCATTAGGGTATATAACTTTTGGATTTAGAAATTTTTTGACATAAACACCAACACCACCAGAACGCCGCCCCGAACGATCTTTACGAAATAGAGTAAAATTGTCAAGATCAAAATGTTTACTAGATTTATGTTTACTAGATTTCAACCGTTTCTGAAATGGCAATAGCATGGAACGGGATGTCCTTGACGATTAACTTCAATTCTTCAAAATTAAGAACCAAACTACCAGGATTTAAATGGCAGAAGTTAAATAAAACGTTATTGTCAGGTAGGGATGATTTTAAAACAACGTTCCTCACATCCACCGAGCCAGCCCCGTCAATATGTCTACTACCCATCATAATTATGAAGTAACGAGTTTAGTGTCAAACAAATGATACCAGAAAAGCAAACAGGCACACAATTTACAAAACAGAGATGGAAAAAGGAATAAAAATAAGAATGAATGAAAATAATAAAAATCTGATAAGGAAAAACTTATGAGTATAAAATACATGATTACAATAAAGCCAAAAAAAAAATTTAGTTGGTTTTGGGTAATATGATTTCATAATGCTCAAAGAAAAAAATGAAATATGTAAACGCAATCAGCTTTGCATCGGTTATAGGCCCCGGATTTTGACTGGAGGTCGGATATTTCAATAGAGAATTTTACTTGCTTTAAAAGGTAATTTTCTCCAAATAACAGTCACAACGCTCTACAGCTAAATAAATTTAAATTTTAGTGAAATTCAACACAAATTAAAATTTGATTATTAAAAATTTCTAAATTTCTTAAAATAGGTTCCTAATTTCAAAATTATCCCTTTATTTTCAAATTTTCAAGGCGAACTTTTTTTTAGTCCTAATTAAACTTGAAAATTTTAAATATTTTATAGAGTAAATCGTGTAAAGGCAAAATGAAATTAAAAATCTGAATTCTGAATTTGAAACTTCTAAAATTTTTGATATCGAATTTTTTTTTTTTGATATTTTAGAATTTTAATGTACACGCTTCAATTTGAAACTTAGAAAAAATCGCAAAAAGCGTATAAAAAAGTTTCACTTCAATAATTTTTTATTTCTATCAATTTTAGAGAGATTATGGTCCGAAAGCGGACGGTAAACCGAGACTTTTTTTTACAAAAATACTTGTAATGTTGCAATAATTTAATCCGTTTATGTTCAAATTCCCAAGTCTAACTTTTTACTAGTCCTACGTTCCAAAAATTGTCACTAAAAGTCATCTTACATAAAGAATTTTAGTTTCACTTAGGACGTGTTCGAAGTTTGTGATAATTTGGTTTTTGTAATAATTTTGACAGGAGTGTCAAATTTACAACAAGTAGTGGCTGTGATAATTTGGTTGCATACAAAATAATGTCATAAATATTACAGCGGGAATAATTATCACAAACTTCGAACACGTCCTTAGTTCAATTTTCCTTTCAAAAAATAAAACTTCGTTAATTAAAATAAAAATGAATTAATTTTTGAAATCGAGCTTGGCTGGAATTCCAAATAGCAGTAAAATTCGAGCATGGATGGAGTAAATACCAAATTTTGGTAAGTACCAGGAACTACTGGTTGAGTTTAATTTGAAATATAACATCTAAAAATCGACATTTCAAAATTCTAATAGATTTAATATATCAATTAATGATTTTTAAAGACCATGAGTTTTAAAAATATGTATTCTAATTATAAATCTTAACTTTTTTAATTTCAATTTTTGACAAAACTATAGTTTCTTTCCATCTCAATGTAATCAATGAAATTAATATTTTAATTCGAATTTTTAAATTTAATTACTAAATTTTGACAGTCACTATTTGAAATTTGAAATTCCAATGCTGTATTTATCACCATGTAGAAAAGCTGATGGTGTATTCTGAGATATATTAATAGTTCTAATTCATTAAATTCGTCATCTACAAATTCAAGAAACATTTACATTATTTATTGAATTGTAGAAAAAATTTAAAATAACTTGGAACCCACTACTGCGTTATTTTCCCCCAATAAACACAAGAACTACGTTCATACCTAATTTCTGAGATAAACAACGATGACGTTAATTTTTTGGGTGTCTTTCGATATTTCTAATTTTTCTGCAAAAATCTTAATATTTTTTTTTAAATTCTGTTTTCCGGGCCCATAATTATAAGTATCCTGCCAGTTACTGATTCTTAACCTGTTATTAGAAAAAAATTCTCTGATAAAAAACTCTCTTCTGTTCGAGTTAAATATACGAGAAACTGGCCCTGAAGCATTGCAATCAATATAAATGCGATTAATATCTTGTCTTTGCTAAAAAAGACGTTTTTTATGGATAAATTCTATAAAAATATTCTGAAAAAGGGAGAAATATTCTGGAAAAGGGCGACATAGTCTGGAAAAGGAGGAAAATTATTTAATCAATCTTTTCGAATATTGAGAATTTAATCTTCTCGTTATTCAAATCTCCCCTAAATACAACAAAGGGCGCTGCAGTCGAGTGAGTGATGAATTGGAATCGTAGCAGCTGGCATTTCTAGCAAACAAGGTTCCAACATATTACACCATAGTTTTCAGGATTTCTATAAATAAATTCTATAATTTGAGTGTAATATGTGTGTAATATCAAAATAAAATATTATCGAACTAAATTCACTATAAAAATGTCAGACCTTGGAAAATTATATTACATGTGAATTTTGGATCAACATTGAATTTCCCAATAAATTTGATTATATTCGTAGCATTTGATTACAATCATATTTGATTATAATATAACATTTAGAGATATCGTTCACATTTTGGTTATTGTACAGATATTTCGAAACTATAACCAAACGTAATTTAATTATATTTGGATATCTTCTCTACCTGAAGTACATATATTAACAAAATGGCAATCAAACTCGATTCCATTGCAAAATTGTTAGAACTGGTCATAAAACATAAAATACTTAATATTTATAGATCTCCTATTTCTAAAAATTCTGCTAATTATGGCTTCTTGCTTTAGTCAAACTGAAAATCGGTATTTTTTGAACGTATATTACAACTTGTTTGGCATTTTTTAAATTGGAAACTTTAGCAAAATTTCACCTAAATTATAATTTCGGGTTAATTTGAAACTTAAATTATATTTTTAAAGTTTTCAAATTAACGAAACAAGTTCCAAAGAAGTAATGTGTTGATATGCATAAGATAAAATAATAAAAAAAAAAACAATAAACATTTTAATATAATATGAACGAAATTATTATTTATTTATGAATAAATATTTTAATTTTAAATATATCTTAATTGTCGAATGTACAAATATAAAATTCTCAGTTTTTCGAATTTTGCGAAAATCCAATGGAATAACTATAAAAGGAACAAAAGATGTATATAAATAAGTAAAACAAAACATATAAATCCGCAGCCTAGGCCCCAAATCTCTAAATTGTCAAAAACTAAAGAATATTTTAAAGACCTTCCGTGTCGATTTAAATTTTAACAGCAAAACTACATAAACTAATTCTCTTTCACTTTTTTAGCAGCGCATATTAGTTTTGTATGACAAAAGAAGCCTTTATATTCTTTATAGTTTTTGATGTAGTCTATTCTAACAATATTTCTAGCTAGTCTATTTTAGCAACATTCGTTGTAAAAAAAAAAATCATTATTACATGCATTACAAAATAAATGATAAACAAACTGCATACACATACAAATAATAAATAAAAACACAAACATCACAATAACATATTAATTAGACAATTATAATAAAAAAATTGTAAATATGAACTTACGTTTACTTTTCGTAATAAATCAGAAACAATATTTAATGCTGCGATTTTTGCGCTTGGTGTGATTACATTGCTGTTTCCAATTAGATCTGTGTCTGTGGACAAAATGGAAATAATATTTTTTTTTGTGTTCTCTAAATATTTTTTTTTATATAAAAAAGTAATAAGATGTGCAAAAGGCAAAAAACAGGTTTGGCTAACATTCTAACAATATCACAATGAATTATCATATTTAGTCTCACCAAACATAATATTTCATTATTATCATACATATGTAGCTGATCTAGTTCAAATATAATTAAGTCATTGCCGAAACAAACATCAAGTACCAATTAGTAAATTACCAACTTTTAGAAACTGAAACGATTGTAGTTGTCAAGATAAACATTTAGACAAGCCTCGTTGTATGAATATGAAATTTTTTATTCAATTTGCACTATGTGGAGGAGTTTTGTAATTACAACACTGGTTTATTTGAACTAGAACTCTATTAATGTTTGATCAGTAAAATGTTAGACCTTCATTTTTTTTTTATAAATAAAATAAAATTGCATGCATTCAATTCAATAATATCGTATCCCCGTGGCGTTCGTTTTTGCGTGTTACCAATTTTAAACTGAGAATCTCAAAAAAATATTCGGAATGTAAATTTAAAAATAAATAAAAATGTAATATAATATTAACAAAAACAATAAATAAATAATGATCATGCGAGTGTTAAGGTTAGTATATATAGCACCGTTTCATCCCCTTAACCTTTACTTTTTTATTAGTTTAGTGAGGTAAGAAGCACCTGGGTTAGTATTACAAAAATATATATTTTATAAAATGTCTCCTTATTTCAGCATAACATTTATAATAGTTCTAACAAATACAAAAAATATTAAATCATACGACAAAACAATTATAATAATAAATATAAAACATAAACACAAGTAATTTATAACAAAATTATAAATAAAATAAAAATATTACAAAAAAGTTATCGATATTTTATTATTATTAAATGCGCTAACATTTAAAATGTCGTATTGTTGTTTTACAAAATTTACAAAAGTTATTTAAATAAAAAAAAACTGCAACAATATTGCTAGATTTAATACTTAAAAAATTGTTAGAACTAGGAAAAAAGTTACGACTAAAATAAAGTAATAAAAAAATTTTGTCTGATTTATGTTATTATGTACAAACAAAAAAAAAAAAAATCCTAACTAAAATCGAATTTTTTCGATCGGTCTCGCTTTTTGCTCGACTTAGGAATCCCTAAAACTCTTCGTGTTACCGTAAATGCTTGAAATATCTTACGTTTTATTGGATTTTGTACACCACCGCCGCAGCCGCCCAAGCCAATCGAAGTACCATTTGTTGTTGGTAATGTTACGGACGGTGTTAATTTAGTTCGTGGTGTCACCTGTGGTACTACTGTTGTTGGTGTTACTATACTCGTATTTGTTATAGTTTCAATTTCAAAATGATTTTCTATATTATTATTTAGTAGCTTATCTGTATTATCTAGAGGTCCCGTCGATGGTCGATTTTTAACATTTAATTCTTGTTTAAGATCTGGAACATTCAACATGTTGGTAAAAAAATATAACAAAACTCGCTAACAAATCAACTTACCTCTTGCTTCATCCATTAAACGTTGTAATTTAACCTGCAACAATTCTTTCTCATCGACTTCTATTTCAAGTAGCGCATTTTTTTCGTATGCTGCATTTAACATTGTCTCTATACCAACCACACTCTCCGTGACGATTCGATGGGCTCGTTCTAAATCATCATTTTTTTGTTCTATTTCTCTAATATATAGTTTTTGATTTTCTAATTCTGCTACTATATTGTTGTGCTCTTGCTCTAATGTATGTATTTCATGCTCATATTGTATTATTTTTTTCTGGAAAAAAGGAAAATAAGCTTCTGTAAAAGGGATTTTTAAAGGAAGTAATTTTCTAAAAAAAGATGAACATCAACTGTCTACTAATCTTTGGAAGGAGCACTGATAACACTTATGTGAGACGATATTTGAACAAGCAATTCCGGAAATTTTATTTATTTCATCAATGTTGATATTCTCCACTTCAAAATTCTCTACCTCAAAACATTTTTTTAATTTTTTTTTTTTTTGGGTTGTTCGAGAAAGTTAAGTATAAAGTAATACATAAGTGGATTCTAGCGAAACTCTACCACGTACGTCTAAAAATCGAATTCGATTAAAATAAATCTAGTTTTTATGGATTTAGTCATTTAGCTAAATCTTTTCTGGATTTATACAGTGCAATTGTTGTTGTAAATTTATCAAAGAAATTTACCAAAATATTCTTCGAATTGATAAGCATAAGATTAAGAAAAAAATAATCTTCTCATCAGACCACGGCGACTGGACACAAATTCATAACTCTATGTTCTTTATCATATACAGAATGCAAAGCGTTTATGACTCAGCTTCCGGTAGCAAGCCACTTCTATTTTAACTCACATTTGGTAGCGCGAATTTTTTGATGGTTTTCTTAACAAAATTAAAGAAAACAGCTCGTAGGCAACAGGATCAGTGCAGCAAGACACTCAAACAACAATTGCAAATTCTACTGCTGCAAGTCCAACGAATTGACAAAAGACAATTTTGTGCTCAGCAGTTTAACCAACAAATTTTTAAAAATTCGCGGCTAGATAGGACCCGAAAGAATAATTGGAATTTATTGAAATTAAATATCAATGTATTATAAAATTCTGGAATCCTTTAAAATCATCAAAAAACTCCAAACCTTTCATGTGAGTTTGGAAGATTAGCTGTTTAGATAACTTCGATTTTTTCTTTTTTGTTAATTTGTTATTCAGCTCTAGCTAATAGAGAAAATATTATCTGTAGAAAAATCATTTAATAAAGTATACAAACGGGAGCACTCCAAAATCTTGCATTACAAAATCTTGTATTACATAATCTCGCATTTTAAAAAAATCTAGCATTACAAAATCTCGCATTACAATATCCCGCATTATAAAATCTCGCATTATAAAATCTCACATTACAAAACCTCGTATTACAAAATCTTGCAAATCCAAAAATATTATTGAAAAATAACAATGACGGAAAATTAATATTAAATCATTTTATTATAAGCAATTATCTTTAACAATTCAAAAGTAACATTTAAAAACTAAAAGTCACAGAAAATTAAAATAATTAATTATGTAATTATTATATTATACGAAATATTTTTTAAAAATTCTATTGGAACGAGTCTAGCCTTTTTCTTTAATATTCTTTGTATTTTTTTATTCTTGTTAATTTGCATTCGTTTTTTGGGAAACTGGACACCAGATTTAAGTTGTTCAGTTCTAAGCTTTGCCAAAATCGCTTCCTTTGCTAGATTCTCTATTATTTTATAAACACCCGCGTATCGTTGACCGACCACAACTTTTAAACGACGGTGCCTCCACACTATTTTGCGTTCGAGGGAAGCATTCAGTAGCATTTCCTGAGTCTGCTATAGACCAGAATTCAGGTTTATATCTTGGTACTCGGTTGCCATTGCCGATGTAATTTTTCTTGAACCATGATCCAATTCTTTTGACATCTGTGTCATTAAACTCATTGGACAAACTGGCATAATACGCAGCAACTTCATAGTCTGGCACAAAAGCTAGGCTTTTTATCATTCTAATTTGCATTGAAAAAGATTCGATGTTCCCATACTTGTGTACCAACCTTTCTTTTGGGATCTTCCGCCAAATAATTTGGCCGAAATGAAATAAACATCCATTAAAACCGGTTTCCGGAAAAAAATATGATGCTGACGATACTAATGTTTTTTCGAAATCGCAAATTATTCTCGTCGGATCTAAATGAATTTCATTTTTCAAGCAAATTTTTTTTAAATTGAAAAACAATTGGTCATATACTTTTCTACTTTTTTTGCTCATCAAGCAAAATACCAATGGTAATATTTCTCCATCAATACGTCCGTGTATTGAAAACAGCTGTCACATTATGGATGGTACAACGTCGAAAGTACCATCCATAACCCAACAACTGGATTTAGCGAGGAGCTTTAGCGAAGAAATCGTTCCCAACAAAATAATTTTTTCGCCATCGAACTTTTCTTCGGTTAAAACAAATAATTCTCCTTCAACATATCGAATGTGGTCGGGAATGTTAATGCAAAGTTTTCAGGCTCTTTAATTTTGTTATGGCGGGCGCGTTGAATTTTAATTCTTTGAGCTTTTGCTGTTGGAAGATAAATGCGGGAGTCGCAGAAAGTGTTGATAATAGAATCTTTCATTAAAATCGATGGTGGCTGATCAGAATTTTTTGCTTGGAATTTAAGGGCGCTGTTAGTTTCAGCTACAACTTTATCCGATGCCAATGGTTCATGAGAATGCACTGATAGTGGTTTAAAAATTTCGTGTTTATTCTGCACAACGTGAGTTACAACGCGACCTTTACAAATATAACTTTTTTGCTTGGCGCAAACCCAATTGAATGTAAATTTTGTTTTTTTACTTAAATGATAACAATATCCGTTAATAAATAATTTATTATTGCCTTGTTAGACTTGACCGTGTCGATATTCATGATAATATTTGTATGTATTATTCGAGATCTGTTTTATTATAAGAAATTATATTGTGATTTGTGACTCGCATAGAATAAAAGATAAAATAACTATATATGTATATATTTATATCTGTTAACTGATTTAATAGTTTTGTATTTGAATACTAATTGATAAAATAGATTTTGTATTGCGAGATAATGAAGCCAACCCGACTACTAATTGATATAATGACAATAATCAATAAACAAATTGTACTTATTGTAGTAACAGACTGCCTGTTAGTCGGTTTTGTAAAATTTTACTTTGCATTAGTTATGAATCTAAAGATTTGCTCGCATTACAAAATCATCTCGCATAAACTTTTTCCCGTAAATACATGAAATCGCGCGATTTCATATATTTACGGGAAAAAGTTTATGCGAGATGATTTTGTAATGCGAGATTTTGTAATGCGAGATTTTGTAATGCGAGATTTTGTAATGCGAGATTTTGAAATGAGAAATTGTGTATGCGAGATTTTGTAATGCGAGATTTTGTAAAATAGATTTTGTATTGCGAGATAATGTGGCCAACCCTATACAAATGCTTGGAAATACTACAAAGGTATCTAAAACAATAAAACAGTATCATTCCTCGGCAAGCTTAATAATCATATTCCTGCAATTTTTGGTGGTAGTATCAAATATCGGTTAAGTAATCTCAAACGATATAGAAGAAATTAATTTTTATAGGCAACATAATGTGAATCGCAAAAAGTAGTGTACATAATTTGCAAAATAGAATTGTTTAGGACATGTTTCAAATAGGAGGGTTAGTTTTATTTTTATTTTAGTCTTGTACCCTTTAAGCACTGCTAAATTTATATAAAATAAATCTTTACAAGCAGTGATCCTGAGCCTTAGGTAATTGACATCAAGCGCGAATACAATAATAATAGGATTTTTAGAAGCTTCCGCTGGCATATACCACATAAACAATCTCGCTCAATCGGTTTCGATCGCGAGTCAACTCTTTATTTTGTCTTGGGCAACCATTTGTCAGCTCTCTGAGAAGGCTGCACCAATATCGTAATTTTGTTTAAATTTAAAACCGGCAAATTCGTTCATTTTATAATTTCAAATTATTCAGAAAGAAATTAATTAAATTAATTAATTATTTAAAATTTTGTTTCCAATTTAAAGAGGCACAAAATTACCGAATTGTTAATAAAAATTAAATCAATTTGAAACAATTTCGTTAAACATCCCATATTATCCTTGATACATTTCTGTAAAATAGACCAACTTGATCATGGCTTTCAGAAAAAATAGATGTAATCTTGAAAGGTATTACCAACAGCTTTTAAATGACACCTGATTTGACCGTGTATCTTGTCGTTTTTAAACAGCGGCAGCATCCACTTTTTCCATTACATGGAACAATATTTAAATATATACTAATACAGCATTTTGTAATACTTTTAGTCGCATGTTTTAAAAAAAAAATACATTATTATAGTACTTTGTACGGTTTTAATTTTAAAAAACTGTATGTTAAACGGTCTTTGTAATACTTTGATTGGGAAATTCATATTAATAGTCTGGTGCTAACATCAGTTGTAATAGTTCCAATTGGATAAAATCGTTGTTCAATTTTGGCGCAATTTTTTGACAGCTAGTTTTTTGTGATATGTGTTTAGTATCGATGTGAGTTTCGAACAGAGTGAAAGGTTACTTTTAAATTAAACAAAACATGTCTTTAAGAGCTAAAAAAATATTGAATTTAGCACTAGAAAAAATTAATTAAAATGCCGGTAAGATTATGGGCAAGTGCATAATATAAATAATTTAAACATTTCGAATTTTATTTTAGAGAGTGACATTATTGAAAAAAAAAATAATAACGGCAATGCTGACGAATCTAATGTACATAATAATGATAGTTTTGTGTCGGGGGATTTAGGTAAATTGTTTCAACGGTATCTAATAAAATATTTATGTTACTAAACGTGTTAATTTGCTAACAGTATCTGATGGGATAACAGTCAACAACGGTCGGAATGGTGAAATTGAAGAGCCTTTCACCAATAATGAAAGAAATTGGGAATCTGATGGTTCAGGTAAATACGTACTTTCAACATAGTTTTTGTAAGGCCTTGTAAAATATACTTATTTTTAATTAATTAGACTACTGGGATAGTGGGAGTGACTATAAACCGTCAAAAAGTGACCAATATAGTTCTGATGATGAATCAGAAATAAGTTCACATTCACCAGGTAAATTATGCCCGATTAAATAAATGATTGCTTGAAAATATTATATTCTCAATATCTTAAATGCAGTTAGAAAAGCACTCGTGAACCATACACCAACTCCATCTACGTCCGGAATTGAAACCCCTGCTTATAGCCCAGTTACACCCAGAGCGAATATTTTTTATTAACATGGAGCAATGATAATATTGTGATCCGACAAAATGTAAGTATAACTTCTTAATTATTACCTACGCTTGTTTAAATCACTACATTATAATTTACATATTTAGGTTTGCAGAACTATGTTTTTAAACACGCTAGATATTAATAGTCAGTGGGTAACAACGGCATATAATAAGAAAACGTCTGGAAATGGAGTCCTAGACATCGATAAAAGGGGTAAATATAAGAGAGCGACCTCTGTTTTTAATGAAATCTGTGATCACATAAACTCATTTCCATGTATCGAATCACATTATTGCCGGAAAATGAACAATAAGCAATATTTAGATGGAGATCTAAATGTAGCAAAGATGCATAGATTGTTCGTTGAACAGATGGAAAATAGCTCTGCCCAAAATCTTGTCACTCTGCGCCAGTCCCGGGACATATTTAGCCATCATTTAAATCTCGGATTTTTTATTCCGAAGAAAGATCAATGTGATCAATGTATTGGGTTCGATAATCAACCGCCGGAAGAAAAGGAAAAGCTGAAATTAATACAAGCGAAGCACCTATTTAGTAAAGCAGAAGCAAGCCAATTAAAAGAAAAAGACAAGATCGAAGCTCAACAAAATCAAGGTAAAATCGTGTTTACGGGTTAAAATTTTAAGTGTACCCCAATTACGTGCTTCCATATTTTATTATAAACGCAAATATTTTGTGTATAATTTCACAATTTATTGTCTAAATAATAACAAAGGGTTCTGTTTTGTTTGGCACGAAACTATTGGAAAACGTGGAGGAAATGAGGTGGCCAGTTAAGAAAGAAATGTTAATACCCGAACAATGGTATCAAATAATTAAGTGTGCCAAAATCAAAAAGCCGCAATACAATGTTACTGAAGTCGACATTAATGATTTTATTGATTTTAAGTAATCGTCAAACTTTTTAAATTTCACTAAAAATGATGCTGGCGAAAAATTTTATACGACTAAAGTTAAACAAATTTTGGTCAACAGTAATAATCCTGAGAAACTGAAATATAAATATGGGTTTGAGGAAGAATTTAAAGCCCTTACTCTTATTAAAGAGACAAAGCCGAGAGGACGCTAATCTGCGAAATTAAACTCTTTAAATTTTGACTTAACGCGGGCATATAGGACCCCACTTTCAATATCAGAAGCCAAATTTAAAGATTTGATGGATCTGTGCAACAAAAACGCCATTAAGTAAGTCTATCACATTTTTTTTATAATTTTCCACACACAGAGGCTGAAATTGGAAATTCGGAGGATGAGTGAACATCTGGAACAAATTATTTTGCCGATATATTTTATAATCCAATGAACAAATTGGATCGTGTAGTATCGGTAAGAACCGAACGAATCCAAATGAAGTTATGAGCAATAGATATATACTGTAAAAAGGTGACGTTAAGAAGAATATAGTAGTTAGTGGTGAAAAAAAAAGAGGAAAAATGGAACATAACCTCAACGCTATACCACGTTTTGAGACCAGATCGACAACGGACATTGGAAGCCGTTGGATAAAATGGACACTGAGGCTAGAAAATTATTTCGAAGCGGCGTCAGTAGAAGAACCAAAAAAAAAACGTGCGATTTTACTTCATATGGGTGGAGAAGAAATTTTTGATTTATTCCAATCATTACCAGACGAACTAGTACCAGCAGTAACATCGGGAAACACCAGCACCAGCACGAACAAAGAAACTTCGCAGCAAGCACAAAGTACAGATGAATATGAAATTGCGAAACAGAAATTGACCAATTACTTTGTTCCAAAAGCAAATTTTGAATTCGAGATATTCAATTTTCGTAAGGCTAAGCAAGAACCAGGCGAGAATATCGATCAATATTACAGTCGATTGTTAAAATTGTGTGCACATTGTGATTTTAAGAACAATTCGAACGAGATAAAATCACAAATAATCTTGCACACAACATCATCAAATCTACGACGGTATGGTCTAAGAGATCAACCAAACCTGGAACAATTATTGTCATATGCAAAAACGTTGGAGCAAACTGAAGAACAAATAGCAATAATTGAAAATCGGCAAGAAATAGTTTATGGTACAAGTATCACTGATATCAAACGGTACAGCCATAATAATCAGCACAATAAAAAAAATTATCACCCGCAGCAAAACCATAATAGTCAGAATCCAAGTGATAACAATCGTCAACCTCAGATCAATCAACGATGTAAAAATTGTGGCAATTTATGGCATACGAGAGGTTTGAGTTCGTGTTCAGCTCAAAATTTAAACTGCCATAAATGTGGTCGCGTGGGTCATTTTGCTAGGTTATGTATCACATCACAACACAGAAGTCAACATCAACAGTCGAGGCTAGATCAAAAAAAACATTTTCAACGAGCTCAAAGAACAAATAACCAAAAATACCAGCCAAATTAAAATCAAAGCAGGCAGCAGCCATCGGTAAATCTGTTACATAAGGATAATCAAATGGAAAGTAGCAGTCAGGTAGAACGAAGCAACCAGTCAGATTCTGATGAAATATTTTCGGTGACAAACGAAAAACAAAGGCGTCCTGTAGTCGAGATAGGTGTAAATGGTCAGAAAGTGGTTTTCATGATTGATACCGGGTCATCTGTCAACATAATCAATTCAAATATTTGGAAAGAAAATTTTCGGGATACGCCGCTTATAAAGGCAGACGAGAATATTTTTCCATATAATTCGGATGTCCATCGTAGGAAAATTTGACGCTAAATTTTCATACTATCAAACATCAACTGAAGCAGAAATCTTCGTAATAGATGGCAATGCCGAATCTTTGATGAGTTTTAAAACCGCGTTAGAACTAAAAGTTATCAAAACAAGTTTCAGTGTAAATTATGGGATCAGTATAGAGTTTATCAAATCAAATTACCCAGAACTAATATGCGGTGTTGGAAAATTAAAGGATTTTCAAGTCCATCTTCACATTGATAGTTCCATTCCACCAGTGGCAATAAAACATCGACGAGTTCCGTTCCATTTACGTAGCGAAGTTGAAAACGAATTAGATCGCCTGATTAGTGAGGATGTTATCGAAGAGGCAGTGGGACCAACACCGTGGGTATCACCGATAGTAATAGTGCCGAAGCCAAACAATCCAGATGAAATTCGAATGTGTGTAGACAAGCGTGTACCAAACACAGCAATTAAACGCGAGCGCCATGTCACTCCAACTATCGGAATCAATGCCGCCGCTGAGATATTCCAAAATATAATTAGACAGGTGCTTGTCAACATACCAGGAACGATAAACATCAGTGACGATATTATAGTAGCAGGAAAAGATCAGCTAGAGCACGATAAATCACTTCGAATGGTGTTGGACAGGCTGAAACAACATAATTTAACAATCAACATACAAAAGTGTAGTTTCAGCCAAGAACAAGTTAAATTTTTCGGCTATGTGTTTACTAAAGAGGGAGTACATCCAGATCCGGAGAAAACAAGTGCGTTGGAAAAGTTAGAACCTCCGTCGAACTAGTGAGAATGCCGCAGCTTATTAGGTATGCTGACATTTGTGGGGAAATTTCTACCAAATTTAGCCAGTAACACCAGAATTGTACGTGAGTTAATCAAATAGATACAAAATGGGTATGGACAGTAGAACATCAAGAGTTGTTTGAATTTTTTAAGCATCAGCTGGCGAATACCAATAAACTTGCGTACTTTAGTACAGAAAAACAAACACATATTCACGTCGATGCGGGACCAGATGGATTGGGTGCAATTTTGTCTCAAGAATCAACGGGAGGTGAATGCACAATCATAGCATACGGCAGCCGTTCTCTCTCACCAACGGAACAACGATACAGCCAAATCGAGAAGGAAATGTTAGCCATAAATTGGGCATTACAGCATTTTCATTTATATTTGTATGGTACTACAGCATTTTCATTTATATTTGTCTGTCGTACATACAGATCACAAGCCATTGGTGGCTATTTTAAAAAATCCAAAATCATGTTCCAACGCTCGAATCGAAAGGCTAATGCTCAGAATCCAACAATATTCGTTCACGATTGTTTACCAAAAAGGGATAGATAATCCAGCAGATTACCTTTCGAGGCATCCAACAAACCCGCCTGATGAAATATCAGCTGGAAAAATTGATAAATACATCCATTTCATCATCAACAACAGCATTCCTACAGCACTAACCATTGACCAGATCAAAAAATCTACAGAGGCCGATAATATTTTGAAAGAGGTTATCAGAAGCATACAAGAAAACAACGGTTTACCACAACATTGCAAACAGTTGGGTAAGGTATTCAACGAGTTAACAGTTCAGAACGGAATCTTACTTAGAGATCATCGGATTGTATTGCCAGAAAACTTTCAACAGAAGGCAATCAATTTAGCACATAAAGGACATTTGGGCATTGTTAAAACTAAACAATTACTGAGAACAAAAGTTTGGTTCCCAAATCTAGATCGGATGGTCGAGAACACAATTAAGGAATGCACAACATGCCAAATTGTTACCGAAACGCAACATCGGGACCCATTTGTATAATTCAGCCGGCAGAGTGTGTATTCCAACGAGTATCAATTGACTTCGCTGGACCGTTTCCAAATGGAATATATGTGTTCATAATGGTTGATGAACACTCCAGATATCCATTTATTAAAGTAATTTCATGTACAAGATTTGAAGTAGTCAAAAATGTTCTATTCGAAATATTTACGATGTTTGGTATACCAGGACATCGGACAACGGGCCTCCATTTAATGGCCATGAATTTCACGATTTCCTGAAGCAACTAGATGTTGTCCATCATCGTATCACCCCATATTGGCCAGAAGCAAATGGACGAGCGGAACGATTAGTGCGAACAATAAAAAAATAATTGTTGTGTGCGAAAATTTAGCAAAATGATTTTACAGCGCAAATAAATGCCTATTTATTTAATTATCGAGCCACACCGCATCCTGCCACATTGAAAACACCATTTGAAATCATTTTTGGTCGATCAGTAAAAACAATTTTACCAGACATTAGCCAGTTTAAATGTTCGTCAGCAGGAGAAGGTGATAGTGATATAAAAGAACGAGAAAAGCAGAAGTTGTATGCGGATAATAGAAGACGAGCAAAACACCATGATTTCAAAATTGGAGAAACAGTAATATGCAAACAATCGAAAGACAATAAATTGACGACTCCTTTTGATCCAGAACCGTATAAGATTATTGAAATATATGGAACCAAAATAAGTGCTGAACGTGATGGTAGAATAATTCATCGGAATGCATCATTCTTTAAAAGAATAACTCCAACTGCATCAAAAGCATTCAATCAAATAACGGATGATTACATACTACCAAAACAGCAACAGGACCAGATTGAACAACAACAACAACGACAGCGACATTACCAACACCAACAGGAACAGGTGTCAGTTTCTTTTGAAAGTTTAACATCAACAGAAGGTCAACTTCAACCGACACTTTTCATTCAACCACCGAATCCAAGTGAAGTTGAACCGGATGTTGTACCATCAAAAGTTAAGCAATCCTTCCGAAGTCGACGGATGCCAAAGCATTTGGAAGAGTACGAACTTTATTAAAGGTTAAGAGGAATGTAGTATCGGTAAGAACCGAACGAATCCAAATGAAGTTATGAGCAATAGATATATGTATACTGTAAAAAAGTGACGTTAAGAAGAATATAGTAGTTAGTGGTGGTACGGCGCGGGGAATGAATTAAAGTGGTGATGTTACCAGAAGTATATGAAAATAAAGCAGTTTTGATATAAAAGTTAACGAGTTGAGTGTGTATAATTGATTAGCTGAGAACCGGAATCAGTACCTGGACAACCAGAATACAACAGATCGTTGATAAGCTTTTTTATAATGTTATGTGATTTTTTTGTGATTTATTTGATTATTTGTGATATCATTTTTAAAATGGAATATTTATAATTTTTTAGTTTTAATAAAAAAAATGTATAACATTGTCGTTTGTTAGTTAACAAGTGGTACGACATTCCAACATAGTATATTATAAATATATCTTATCATACTGCATATCGAAAATATTCCACAGAATAGTATTACAAACATTCTCGTTTAGATTTTCTCCTAAATTATAAATCGAAAACAAAAATTAATACTGTAAACGTAAAGAATTCGTTTCAATTTATATCTTTTCATTCAAGAAGTTACAAAAAAAAATTAAAATAAAATATTTATGGTTAATTAGATAATGAAAAACTTTAATTGCATTTGTCATACTTTAATTTGAACACGACAAGGTGAACTTTTAAGTCCTAACAAAAATGTTTGTTCGGAGTTTTACTAAATTCAGGAAACAAGAGATTTGAAGCTTAAATATGTAGGGCAAAATAATAAAAACCATCTGATTTAAACAAAATACTTCAAACGATTTTAATCTTTTAAGGCTAAATTTGAATCTCAAATATTGTAGTTTTTCTATTTTTCAAAGAAATCGTTGAATCGAATAATGAAAGATAGGAATCAGTGTACTTTTTCCGGAAGATAGGATAGGCGTTTCGCCAGGATAGAAGATAAATTTGCTATAATAGAGAAAATGCGAACAAAATGCAAACGGCCAAATAATTTACTGGCCAGGCAGAAAGACAACTTTTTAGCATCAGACAAATAATGATTAAATAATGCCTATTTATTTCTACCGTACTGATTACTTAGATTATTTAAGCATTACAAGATCCATGACGTGAGGTCATAAACCATCGATTTGTCTGTCACCACAAAATTCCTCAAGCGTCATTGTCTCAGCGTGAGGGAAAAAAATCTAAAAGCACGCAACTTGATCTTAAGAAGAGACACATAAGCACATAATACATACACATACACTCACTAAATCTTACATCATTTTAAGACGATTTTTGCTACTTGACCGATATTTTATGCATACTAAATAGTGGTCGGATGAATCACCGAATAATTACTGTAATAATTTCTTCACGATATATTTATTCAAGGTCACAAAAGCACAAATGTCACACAACAATCTGGCTTTATTTATACTAAAAAAAAAAAAATTTAAATGATTTCATCGAAATGTATCATACAAAGTATCAACACAATATTGAAATCTAAGAAACCGTGGATATTCCGTGAGAAAATAAATTGGCGTACAAATGACAACATGACCGAAATATTGTGTTATCATTGTAAAACTGTTATGTAGATAAAAAATAAAAAAACGGTTTCCTACATAACCGGGAAATTCACTTACCCTGTGTGATTCATTTTCTATTTGTAATTGATTGAAATTTTTTTTAAGTGTTCGAATTTGTTTCTCGTCCTGTTCGATTTGTGCTTCCAGTTCGGCCTCCAGCTGTCTTGATTCTTCGGTAAAATCTTCTAATTCTTGTTGTCCATCTAATTTTCTGTAAAATAACAAAGATATAATCATTAATGTTACAGCAACAAGATCTCGGAGACATTCATGCAATTTACTCTTGATAGTATTTTAAGGCTTTTTCCTTATAGTAACAACATTCCTCCTCCACGCTACTAAACATTGGTGGTTCCTCCATTTTTGATTTTGATTGAAAATTGTTTTTTTTTTTTGTTTTTATCCACACGTCAAGCACCCGGGGAGCACTTTATTTGTATTCAAGATGTATATTAAACCACAAATGAATAATTCTATAGTAGTTTAATATCGCATTTACTCCGTTTTAAATAATAAATCAAGAGACAAAATTATGTTCCAGCCTTGAAGACGAGAAAAAAATAGTTTTTGACGTCCGCGATTTTTTTTTTGATTTGTTTTTTTTTTTACAAACACACAAAATCCGGGTACATAATTACATTACAACGTTTTGTTTTGGGGAATAGTAGTTTAAATAATACACTATACTAACAAATCACGAAATATTTTCACTTAAATATTAATAAAATAATAAATTACAATTGGAAATTGGTAATGCTTGCACATACGATACAAAATTTTTTTTTTTGCTTTTGATGTTTTGTGATTTTGAGAAGTTCATATTTGTAAATATGGCGCTGCTGTCTGCTGCGTTTACATAATGTTTATAGTACAGTGGATAAATAGGTAGTAACTTGTTAGAAAACACGCCTGAATGTATGCTACAACAAGTACATATAATCTGGTACAATTTTACAGTGAAAAATATTAGTAAACAAATTAATTAAATTTAATGAATTATTAATTTATACAACTGAATTTTATTAATTAAACTTAAAGTGTCTCTTTTAAGCATATTTGGTAAATAAAAACATCTGTTATCTCTTTTTATTTGCACTAAATAAATGTATTGTATTTGTATTTCCCAGACCCACGCGATTTTATTTTTAAATTCACACAGTCAATTTATGATTAATACTAATTAAGTAAATATTTGTATTTTTCATGTTTATCGTAATACAAGACCTAAGAGTCTAGGGCATAAGTTAATTTGGGCTATCCTGTTGTAATTGTTCCTTCCTGCTTGCTTACATAACATCATGCACCAAATTATTTGCGTGACATTAATTGAATATGACCGTTGTAATTATGTTTCGGGCGAAGCTGAATAACATCCTCATCTCTGTTTCGTGGTACTTGTGGCAGAATGTTTGATAAAATTAGATTTGTAAAATGTTGTTTGAAATTAGAAATAAAACAAAAAGATACCGGATAAATGGCTGCCATCCCTTTAGGTTCGCTAAAATATTCCATCACTTTAGGCATAAATCCTGCGGTTATTTATAAACACACCCAGCAGGTCATTGGCATACTTGTTTTGCTTTACATAGACAAAAAAATCACACGATCTTGGGTGGTCAATTTTGAATCGTTTTCAACAAATCCAACCGATGAAGTCGCACAATACTGTGTCCACGGTCCGCTTGCTTCAATTCCTGAGTTAATTGGACCTTGCAGGTATATACAGGTGGTGCTGTAGGAAAGGTCTAATTGCTGCTGGGAATGATGGCGAATTGAGGTGACTGGTTACTATGAGGATGCACTGATCTTTGCGCATTCAACACTGATCCGGTTCGATCGAATTTTTCGATTAATTTTGTAACCACAACCGCGACTCGAGATCGCGATTATATAGTATACCGAAATTATTTCGCAACTAGCTCATTATTGTTTTTGACTGGATGGGTTAACTGAGCTGGGTTAAAGTGTCAATCGTATCGTGCTGAAAACCAACCTAGCTGGGGAGTCTAAAAACTAGCTCAGCGAGGTGGATATCTCAAGCAGGCCTAGAATGCGGGCTTGGATCCTGTGAAACTGAGCGACAAAGGCTGATTATAGGTCACCTATAATTATAATAAATTATGAGTCGATAGAGGCTCTGGCGAGGACGAAAGGTGTGATAAGCTTCGGTTTTGGGCCTATTACACTAGAAGTCTACAAATAGGATGAGGCGGGTAAGTCTGGGGCTGCACCGGTAGGAGCGGTGACTCCGAGTGATATTCTGCCTGATAGTAACGTACGGGCAAGAAAATTTGGACAAAATGCGATAATAAAAACCAAACGCATTTTATTTATTTAGGGGATTCCCAATAATTTTATTTTGTTTTATATTGTGTATTGGTGATTTGGCATCTACTGGATGGGGGGATCAAAGTTGAGTAGAGTAATCTACCAGCTCCGTAACCTTTCGGTGGGGTGCACATTACGCGAGCTGTTCTGGTCATGTTTTAGGCAGCTGGCGTGATGGGTACAATTGTGGAAGGGGTAACCTGGTCACAATTCGCAAGTGTACCTACTGCCTCCTCGTGGCAATCACCGGTAACTGAGGCCGTTTGGTACTTTTGACCATTTGGCACAGGCTAAAGTATGCGCTAAAGGAAAAATCCTTGATAAAAAACCCTAATCTAAGGTGGAACAGCATATGCCGATGGATGAATGGCTGATAGGTTAATCAGTCCAAAGTATGCGGACTCTGGATACCAGGCGCCCTCCAGTTTTATTTAGCCTTCCTGTGGTAAAGCTGGTTGCCCCGCAGGCGACTTTCTTTTCCCAGCAACTCGTGGGAACAATATGTTAAGACCAGTAAATAAAAATAAGGATCGTGACGCTCCTAAAGCGTCACTCAACAGCGATAGTTCCGCGGTGGTTTTCGAGGACCTCGGCCCTCTTTCCGCTGTGGGACTCTCGATTAGTGGTCCATCGGATGGGGAGCTCCGTTCGGAGCTTGAGAAATTAGTTCTCAACTCCGACATGGACACCACAGAAGATGAGAACTCGGCCCCCGGAAGTGGGGTTATCACCTCTGTGAAAGCAGGGGGGAGTATAGACGTCGGGGAGGACCCGAAAGGTTATGTTAGCATCACTGATAAACCTGTCGCGGCTCTTCACGTGAAAATGTGTGGGGCCGCGAAGAAGCGGTATAAGAGGCTTCTTGCTAAGGGCAAACCGCCCGGAAGCGAGACAAGGCTTCTGGCGATGCGGCCACAAAGGGAGTCTTGTACTCCCGCAGAGGGCCCACCGTCAAAGAGAATCCGCTCGGATGAGGGCACTCCACCAGCACAAAAAAAGGCCAGGCGAGAAGAATCCGTCCCGACGGTCTCGGGTTTTGCGGTCCGGTCTGAACTTACCCTCAGGCAGGCTACGGAGTCAGAGATCGTTGCGATCTTGCTCTCTGGTTTTCCTGAGGTTGTCCTCACTGGAGAGCAGCTTAAGGCTGTCCAGGAGGGCATCCTAGATAAGATGCTAGAGCAAGAGGCCAAGGAGCTTAAACCTAAGTTCCTTGGCAGTCAGCTTCGGCCTGGTTGGTTGGTACTAGCCTGTGCTGACCGGGCCACTGTTCAGTGGCTCAGGGAGGCCGTAGGAAATATCAAGCCATGGGAGGGTGCACAGCTGATCGTGGCCGAGGCGGAAAACATGCCTCGAGCCAGGATTGTGTTCGGCACCTTCCCACATAGTGCTGAATTGCCCACGGAGAAGCTTTTTGGTTTTATCAAAAGCCAAAACGAGGACATGCAGGCGATCAACTGGAGAGTGATCAGGAGAGAGGCGAAAGGCTCTTCGGCCTTTTGCACCTTCTCTATGGACCACTCTACAGTTGAGAAGCTCAAGCGGGTTGGCTTTAAGGTCAACTATAAGTTTGGGACTGTCCAATTGCATCCCAAGGGTGGTCAGGGTGGTGCTAAACCGGCTTCTGTCGGCGGGACCCAAGTGGTCAAGCCTGTGGAAGCTACGGTAGCGGCACCTGTAGCCAAGATCACTGGGGTGGCCGCCCCCTCCAGGAGGCAGGTGAGGAGAAGGCGGAAAAGAGAGAGGAAGGCGTCACGGTTCCACTGGTGAGGCCTGGAGGCCCTCAGGCCGCGGGGGCCAGCAGAACGGCGATGGAGGACACTGGTCAGCCATCGGCCGGACAAAAAAAGCATGCGGGTGGTGGTGGTGGTGCTGAAAAGGAGCCATGGGTGATAGAGAACCAGATTAGAGGTATACCAAATCAAGTGGGTAAGTTAATTTATCATAACGGAACTCAGAGTCCAAGAGCGGCTATTTTGGCCAGTTCGAAAATTAATTTTATTCCCATTTCAGAGTTCATCTCCAGGGACTTGGTTGTAGTAATGGTGGAGGTTCTGGGTGAAAGAGGCAAACAGGAGGCTATAATGGCCTCCGCCTACTTTCCTGGAGACTCAGAGTTAATACCTCCACTTGACGTTAGGCGGCTCATAGCTCATTGCAAACGCAATGGGCTGGCCTACCTGATAGGAGGCGATGCAAACGCACACCACACGGTGTGGGGTAGCACGGACATCAATAACAGGGGTGAGTACCTTTTTGAATTTCTGATCTCAAATAATGTAGACGTTGTCAATAGGGGAAGGAAACCTACTTTTATAAATGCGATTAGGCAAGAGGTCCTAGATTTCACACTTGATAGTCCGCATTTCAGCGACTTGGTCAAAAACTGGCATGTTTCTGAATAGGCCTCATTATCGGATCACTTATCAGAATTCCAAAACTGACCGACTGGGACTCTTATAGAGTCTCACTCGAATCAGAAATGCCTTCGGTTGTGGGGAACATATAGTCTCCAGAGGGTTTGGAGATCTGTTCAAACCAGCTGCATAATTCTATACACTTGGCTTACGAGAACAGCTGCCCGGTTAAGCGAAGAGAATCCACAAAGATGGTCCCTTGGTGGAACGGGACGCTGGGTAAACTGAGAAAAAAATCGAGAAGATTATTCAACAAAGCTAAACGCACCGGTGAATGGGGCGAGTATAAGATGGCCTTGACGGAATATAATCTCGAACTAAGAAGATCCAAGAGGACTATTTGGAGGAATTTCTGTGAGGGAATCAATGAATTGCCCTCTGCAGCTCGTCTCCAGAAAGTCCTTTCCAGGGATCATTCAAATGGTTTAGGACTTCTCCAGAAGCAAGATGGGAGGTTCACTGAAAACCGGAAGGAAACCTTAGAGGTACTGCTAGAGACCCACTTTCCGGATTCGGTAGTAGTAGGAGCCCAAGAGAACTCGCATAATCCCTCAAGTGAGGTGGCCTTTGCGCCTCACAGTAGGATCTGGAGTCTCTCTGGGAAAATTTTCACACCCAGCAAGGTGCGATGGGCTATTGTGTCTTTCAAACTTTTCAAATCCGCTGAAGGGGATGGTATCTTTCCAGCTTTACTTCAAAAAGGTATTGAGGAAATACTCCCCAGCTTGATCCAGATGTTTCGGGCAAGATATGCTTTTAACTATATTCTGAAACTGTGGAGGAAAGTAAATGTGGTTTTTATACCAAAGGGGGGGGGGGGGTCCAGACACCCAGGCCAGGGCATATTGGCCCATTAGCCTCACATCGTTTCTATTGAAGACGATGGAAAAAATCCTGGACTATCAAATAAGAAGTGAGGTCCTTGGAAAGAATCCGCTGCATCGGGACCAGTTTGCGTATCAAACTGGAAAATCCACGGTGATGGCCCTTAGCCGTCTAGGCACGAGGATTGAAAAAGCAGTGACATATAAAGAAATTGCCCTTTGTGCCTTTGTGGACATTGAGGGTGCGTTTGCTAATACCTTCTAAGGATCTATAGAGGGGGCAGCAATGGGAAAAAGGGTTCCGCTTTCTACAATTAGGTGGATCCGTTCCATGATGGAACATCGTGAGATTACTGCCAGACTAGGTGGCGAGTCAGTAACCATCAAGGCCGTAAAGGGCTGTCCCCAAGGAGGCGTACTATCTCCTCTTTTGTGGTCATTGGTTATTGACGGACTACTGGTCCTTCTGAGTAGCCATGGGTTTGATGTCCAGGGCTATGCGGATGATGTAGCTGTCGTAATCAGAGGCAAGTTTGATGAGGTCATTTCTGATCGCATGCAAAATGCACTCAATGTAATATGGCAGTGGTGTTACCAGGAAGGACTCAGTGTCAATCCAAACAAAACTGTCATTGTTCCTTTTACGAGGAGGAAAAAGCTTGCGCTTACAACTCCCTCGTTAAACGGTACTACTGTGCCTTTTTCCAGCGATGTTAAATATCTAGGGGTTATCCTAGATCAAAAACTGAACTGGAACCAACATTTGTTGAAAGTTCAAAATACAGCCATCAAGGCTTTTTATGCCTGTTTAAGATTCTAAGGGCGTACTTAGGGACTACAACCAAAAATGATCTACTGGTCATTTCTTACAATCATTAGGCCTATGGTCACCTACGCAATGGTTGTATGGTAGGCTAAAACTGAGCAGAAGGCAACGCAAACCTTATTGAATAAAATTCAGCGTGTAGCCTGCATCGGTATTACGGGCTCAATGAAGTCATGTACAACCGCGGGGGTGGAGACACTTCTAGGACTGACACCGTTACACCTGCATATTAAAAAGGATGCTGCAATTATGGCCCTGAAAATGCAGGTGGAAGGAAATATCAAACCAGGCAACATGGTGGGTCATCTGGAAACCATAGACCCTACCATAGGAATGCCTTCCGACTGTATGCCAGCTAAACTGGACTTCCACAAACCATTATGTGTTAGGTTACCTGACCGGGATGTGTGGAGTGCAGGTGGACCATCCTTTGAGCGAGGGTCCATGGTATGGTTTACAAATGGATTAAAAACGGAAGATGGGGCGGGAATAGGAATACACGGGAGTGGCACTACCCTCTCGAAGTCCTTGGGTACCAATGCTACCGTTTTTCAAGCAGAAGTACATGCTATAGAACTTTGCGCTAGGATAGGCATAGCAAAAGGTCTAAACGATTCAAAGATTTATATTGTATCAGAGAGCCAATCGGCCTTAAAAGCTCTTAGGTCTTGTACCGTTGAGTCAAGGCTGGTATGAGATTGTCTGAAGGTTATTAAACATCTGTCAGGCTCAAATAAGGTAACACTTATGTGGGTGACAGGTCATACTGGAATCGAAGGAAACGAGGCAGCTGATGGCCTCGGCCGTGAGGATTCTGCCTCTCCATTAATTGGACCAGAACCCTTCTGCGGCGTCACTAAGGAACACCTTAGAGCAGCAGTAAAACGCTGGGAGGATGTTCAAAAGTCCTCCTACTGGCGCAGAATTCCAGGTTTACGACAGGCGAAGAAATTTATATCACCTTCGTCTGTCAGGGTTAAGGAGTGTCTTGAACTTGGGAAACCTGAGTTGAGGCTGCTTACTGGCTTCCTCACAGGTCATGTCCCCTTAATGTATCACCTTAAGAAGATGGACCTAAGTACGACAGATGGATGCCGCTTCTGCGATCTGGAAGCGGAATCAGCGGAACATGTTCTGTGCCATTGCCCAGCCATTTTCCAGCAAAGACTGCAACATCTAGGAGGGAGAACAATGAGCCCGGATAGTATGTACCTTGTACCGGCCAATAGTATTATCAGATTCATTAAGAGCCTGAATATTGACTATGGACGGATAATTAAGTTGGGTTCAGCACAATAGATCTTTTGGCTTATATCGCCCACAAGGGCCTTCAATCAATAATAATAATAATAATATATTGTGTATATAACAAGCTGTCAAAAAATTAGTCGATTCGAAACATTAGCCACGAAAATATGTCTCAAAACAAATTTGAGCGGCGAAAAGTCGTGTGCAATTTTTTAGAAAAAAATCCAGAGGTAGCAACTTCTGGTGTTGTAAAATACTTTTTAAAATTAAATTATAAAAGATCCATAATTTATAATTTAATTAGAAGATTTAAGAATAAAAATGCAATTCAAAGAAAAGCGGGAAGCGATCCGAAGTCATCGTTATCATACAACAAAGCACGAAGGGTATTGAAACGAATTACAGTTGGCCAAGTGGCAAAATCATATCGTTGTTTAGGAATTAAATTCCAGTGCCACAAAAATACTGTCAAAAAATGCTTAAACGAAATTAACATTACGCTAAGAAAAAGAAAATTGTTCCTAAAGTGTCCGAAAAACAAATAAAGGTCCAGAAACAACGTTTAAAAAAACTTGTACAAAATTCTTTGCGAGCAAAAGATAATGTGATTGTGATTCAAGATGACGAGACCTATTTTACAACCCAAAGCCTACTTTGACAATGGCACATGTAGTATCGACAAGAAGGTGAAGTTCATATCCAAAGAGAAGTTTCCAGACAAAGTTTTACTGTGGTTGGCAATAAGTCAAAACGGAATGTCGGAACCTACATTTTTTAAAGCTGGAGTAGCCATTAATAGTGGGTAAAGGTACAAGGTTGAATGTTACCCAAAAGTTAAAAAATTTATAAAAAACCACCATGCAAACCAAAAGACGCTGTTTTGGCCGGATTTGGCATCGGCCCATTACTCTAAAGCAAGCACAGATGAAATGCGTCGATTGGGTATTCGTTTTGTACCAAAAGAGGAAAATCCACCAAATATGCCTCAGTTGCATCCAATAGAGGATTTTTGGGCAAATCTTAAGCGGGAAGTGTATAGCAAAGGATATCAACCAAAAAAACATAAATTGCTTTATCACTAAAATTAAAGCAACTCTCAGGGAACTCGATACATCGATATTTAAATCGGCAATGGAGAGAGTCCCTTTAAACGTACGAAAGGCTCAACGAACCAACGTAAATCAATTTTTACATTAATGTATAAATGTAACCAACTTTTTAAATGAATTGAAATACAGTTTCCTAAATTTGAAATATTGAATTTATATAGTTTAAATTTGTCTAAATTTTCTTGCCCGTACGTTAATGGTTTGTTAGTCTGTGAGAATGTGTCTGAAGAGGGCAGTGAAGCACTCTCGTTGGACTCTGAGATTTCTAGATTATTGGGGCACTATGTGGACTCCAGGAGGACTCGATGTCAGACTCGCATTCGTGGGAGGAATCTGGCTCGACTGTGGTGGAGGCGTAGGTTTAGATGGATGTTGAGGCTGTTGATGGATGTTGATGTTGTCCTGATCCAGGAGCCAGGGTTATTGGAGACTGGGTTAAGGGACTCAGGGCCCCAAACTATAAAGTGATGTTTGCCAAAAAGGAAGATGAGATTCGTTCGTGCATTTTCGCTAAACCTAATCTAAACTTGTTTGTGCTATTTAATTACAGTAACTCAGATGTGGTGGCGGCTGGCATTGAGATTGGCAGTTTAAATCTCTGGCTTATATTAGCCTAACTACCATATGAAGATGATGATAAACCACTTGCAATTTTTAGAGTCACTTTAATGGATACTTAAAAGCAAAAAGTAGGAGTCATCCTCCTTGATTTTATTCTTAATATATACTAATCTTCAAATACGTAATTTTAGGTATAAGCCCATTATTATAACTAGGAACAGACAAGAGGTACTAGATATCACGCTTGTTTCATATTTTATTAAGGATAGTTTGGTGAGTGGAAAAGTTTTTGACAACCATTTCTTTTCTGATCACTGCTATCTTCAGAAGGAATTGCTTACAGAAGCCACCGAAAGGGCTATTTTTAGAAAGAGGAGAGAGCCGCCTAGGATACCTTCCGAACCATTCTAGGTAATTCATTGCCTGCTGTTTGACAAACAAGAACTGTTGCGGGATAGGACTGCTATAAGGAAGTCCTCAAAACATATAAGAATGAAATAAGAAGTGGAAAAATAAGTTCCTGCGGGCTCTACTGTCGTAAAATAAAGGAGTCCTTGGAGGCTGCAATCCCGAGTCATCTCCAGAGACCGGATGGTTCTTGGACTACAAGTAGTGCTGATTCTTTGGAGTTACTACTGATAAATTGATAACCCACTTTCCGAAGTGGTCCAAACATGCGCCTGAAATGCCGAGGGCTATTATGGGTTCAGGCGCTGAAAGTCAAATAATAAGCAGGAGAAAGATAGTGTGGGCAATCAACAGCTTTAAGCCCCACAAACCGGCTTGATCTGATGTCATTATTTCTGCGGATGTTCAACAAGCTATTGACTTACCTTTAGCCAGGCTGGAAGTTATCTTCAGAGGAAGCCGGGAACTTTGCCACATTCCCAGGAAATGGACTAAAGTAAACGTAATATTTATAACTAAGGCGGGTAAAATTTCTCATTGCCATCCCAAAGACCTCAGATCTATAAGCCCGTGCTCTTTTCTATTAAAACTACTAGTAATATAAATAGAAGCTCACATTAGAGGCTCTATTGAGTCGGTTAGGTGGTCGAAATCTTCACATGCGTACTGTAAAGGGAGATCGGTAGAAACCGCTCTATACTTCCTTATTTGTCATATTAAGAAATCCCTAGATTTAAGGAATACCCCTTGGTAACCTTTCTGGATAAAGAGGGGTCTTCAGCAACGTTAAACCAGTGGTAATCACTCGTTGGCTGGATAGATTAAATGCTAAGAGGGAGGATCGTAAAGGCTAAGTTTTGCGGGTCTTCCATTAGCAGATTTCTACGTGCGTTCCCCCTTCTTTGGAAGTTGGTCATTGATGACCTGAGGAGGAGCAAGGCCTTAGGGTGGTTGCTTATACTGGTACTATAGCCCTACACTCCTGTGAAAACGCTATTGGAAAAAGCATACTATTATATGGACTTGTTGTTTGGTATCCAACCTTAAACAGTATGGCTAACCAAAAGTTGACGATGCAAATTCAGAGAACTTCCACTTTGTGTATTAGTGGTACACTCAAGGCCATACCCACTCAGACACTGGGCATTCAAAGGGCAGCGAGTACAGCTATTATGAAAGGCTTCCTACCGCAATTCCCTCCAGAGAGGTCTGTCTGAGTGAAGAGATGTTCCATCTAGCTCCTACTAGAGTTTTTGAAAGTTTCCGGTTTCATAAACATGAACAACAACCAGGAGAAACAATTGCATCATATGCAGTGGAATTAAAACGGTTAGCACGCTCTTGATCGAATAATTTGGTTAAAAAATAGCGCTACACCAAAAAGATTGTTGACGGAAAGCAGCGACTTAAAATTCGATGACGTTTGCGTTTTTAGAATCAAAAACTATAATCAATAGAACGAGATAAAGCAAGATAAAAATCAAACCGGTAATAAATGTGGTCAGTGCGATCGATCACATGGCAAATTTTGTTCGGCGAGAAATTGGCCTGTTATTTGTGTTTTAAAAAGGGTCACTCAAAGAAGGTGTGTCAAAATAATAAGAAAATTAATTCGGTCGATGAAGAAGATGTTTTCTTTAAGGGTGCGTCCGAAATGTAAAATGCGCATTTAGCGAGGACACATTTGATGTTTGATGTCAATTTATCTTTTAATTAATCGTATTTATCGATTTTTAAATTCAGAGTTGTCCAATTTGAATTAATTTAATGATTTTAATGAAATTTAATTTAATCCAAAAATGCGCATTTAAATTCGCAGTTCGGACGCACCTTTTCAGTCGTTAAATTTTGTAAACGGTATCCATACGGTAAATTTTAAATCGGAAATCGTGGACTTATTAATTAATAATGTGCCAATCGACGTGGAAATAGATACCGATGTGGCTGTGCCAGTTATCAGTTCGGCAGTATTTCATTAAAAGTTTCCCGATTTATCATTAACACAAAGTAGTATACCGTTGCTAATCACCGCTACCTTGTACGACTTGACGAATCAATGTTGGCATAGGGCTTTGATCCGCCCGATGAACCATGTATAAAATGATTAGGCATGAGCGCTTCTCCATCGGCCGCCACGGGTAAATAGGTTAGTGCTCTTGAGTTGATCATGTTTTCGATTTCGGCGAGTGTGGTTTGTAATATTTCATCATTCAACCGCTAGTTTTGCATCGCTCTAAACAAGTTTCCCCTGCTCCTCAAAAGTGAGGGGATGCTGGTGTGAAAAAGCTCCACTTAAACTCCGACAAACGTTCCTGTCCTTCTTCATACTTCTATTTCGAAAGCTCCTCTTTCATTTTTCTTTGTGCCGTGTCATTGTTGCCATTATTGGCACAAAGTAATCTATTCCTCCATAACTGAACGGCCTACAATACATTGCCAATCGTGCTGGTGGTAACGGTGCCGTCTATGGTGGTCTGGGTACAGCTTTTTCATTTTTACACACATGACATTGTTTTACTATACATTTTGAATCACTGATCTTAGATGTTGGATGGATACAATTTCGTTGACTGTTGTCTCATCGTTTTGATGATTATACTTCTCATGATACCACTAAATAATTAATTCCGTCGTACGATCATCACGAGGTAATATTATTGGGCGCTTTACACTCATTGGAATACCAGCAGCGTTATTGAACACTTTTAACAAATTCAATCTCTGCTTGTTTAATTTCTTCGAATGTTATCGGACCTTTACGGACCTCGAAGTTCTTTGTTGCCTTCATGATATTTGTTTTAGCACGATTGAAATACACTTGAGCTCTCCGTGTAGTGGTCCAAGATAAAATTTTGGTTAAGTTAACAACCATTAATGTTGGGACTGGATCATGTATACAGTGAAGATTGATGCGCAATTCTTCAGTTACAAATTCTTTTTCAATGGTACTACTACAACATTTACTTTGCTCCTCATACAAAAACTGGGGGCCTTGAAACCATATTGAATTGGTCGAGAGGTCTAGTTTATCTTTAAACTTCGTTGCTTCATCAGCAATGTTCTGGCATGTTGATATACAATGCCATTCTCTTTCGCTTGACTTTTCCAGGCACTCAGATATTCTGAACGCCACGAATTGCTTATATTGACGGTCATCAGACTTGAGCCAGCTCAAAACTGTCTTTGAGTCGGACCAGAAGAATCGTTATTCAAAAGTGATACTATCTCCCTTCTCGACTTTTTGGGCAAGACGCGTTCCCAAAACTGCAGCCATTAACTCTATTCGAGGAATTGTCAATAGTGGTTTGTTTGGCGCCACACGTGATCTTGATGCGATCAGCGATACTTAAATACCACCATTTTGCCCCGATCTGATATAAGCTACGGCCGCATATGCATGCTCCCCAGCATTTACGAACACATACAACTGGAATCTTCCCGGTCGTACACCACTCGATAGTAGCAGCGCGGTATGGAGACTTCAGTAACCTGATTCAGTTGAGTTAACCACCTTCGCCACTTGTTACAGAATTCATCACTAATGGGTTCGTCCCATTCTAGCCGCTGCGCCATACCCCTTGGAGCATAATTTTCGCTTGTATCGTCAAATTTGACAATAACCCCAGTGGGTCAAACATCGACATAATCATACTCAAAAATTGCCTTTTGGTCGGTACCTTCGAACCGTCAATTATTTCCGGATTAATATGGTTTTTGTTAAATTAGAATTTGAACCGATCATTTTGGTAGTCCCATCAGACACCCAATACTTTTTCGCCGATTGAATCCTTATCAAGTATTGGTTTCCCGGTATTTTTGCAACCATCGCCAATTTTTTCAATCACCTGCCAGCCAATCGTCGACGTAGTGATTTTCAATGATTGCCATTACAGCCCTTGGAAATTGCGCCCGGAATTTTTCTGCGTTGCTGTTTTTTACGTATTGCGTAATTGCTGGCGAGCATGTTGTACCGAATGTCATGACCTTCATAACGTATGTTTCTCGTTTAAATCTCGCCACAGAAAACGCTGAGAATCTTGATCGGCCTTATTGACGGTGGTCTGGTGAAACATTTCTGCAATGTCTCCTGATACCGCCACCCTCCCTTTTTTGAATTTGAATATAACATCTATACCAATGACGTTAACTAGTCCGGACCTTTCAGCAGCTCACTGTTTAGTGAAACACCATTTACCTTTGCTGTGCCATCCCAAACAAGTCGTACTTTCCCAGGTTTGTTTGGATTTGTTACCGTAAACATTGACAGGTACCATGATCTCGCTTTTAGTGGTAATTCATCCAGATTTAATTGTCGGATATATTTTTTTCTTGCGTATTCTTTCAAAGTGCAGTTTTACTGTTTGCGCCAAACCCGGTTCCTTTAGCAATTTGCTTTCGAAAGTTACAGTCTGCACAGCGCCATCGCCATATTGTTCCGCAATTCGGCTGTGGTATTTCTCCATACCAGACCAGCTTTAAATTTTAATTTGAACCTAGTAGAATCATTGGCTGTGCATGTTTGTATGTTTCTATCGGTACCTCGTTTAGATGTTCTGGTAGCTGCGATGGTATGCTCTGCTTTGGTAATTGTAATGATTTTACTGTTCGAACATTTTTTAATTCGGATAATTTTTAATCATTATTAATGCCCGATATTTTCAAATTGACTAGTTTTGATCCATACTCGGTTGTTGTTACATCTTTTGTCCATTTGAGACAAACATCACTCGTCGGGCTTTCCAGATTTAATCTATCGGCTATTGATGAATCGATTATGGTTCTATTTGCACCGTCATCTAAGAATGCGAATATCTAAATTCGTTCATTATTTGACCCGTACAGCACCACCGGTAATATTCGAAATAGAACTTTTGTGTTTTTGGGGCGCATCTTTATATGTAATGTAGTATTAGGGTTGTTCCCACTCGTTTTCTTAGTTGCTGCTGCTATTGGTTTTTGTTTGCTACAAACTATTGCAAATTTCAATTAATATCGGGAAACTTGAAAGCTTGAATGATCTTAGAATTCTATAAAAAAACAAAAAAAATCGAATAATCCCGAAAAACTCGATTAAAATTAGAATCCTGGAATAATAATAGCAAAATTCACTAAGAATATTAAATAATCTGATGATATCATTCAATAGCACCGCAAAATGTCGAATAATCTCGAAAATATTAAATAAAGATATTCTCTTAATCTTCCTTCTTCCGCTGTCGCTAATTCCCATGAAGGGATTTTCCGTGTTAACGTTGTTGCTCCAAATACCTACGTGTCCCTGTATTTAGTTTCCGCTTTGTTGAGCTGAAGGCCAATTTGCTGGGCTGTTAATTCCAACGGAAGAACGACCTCTTTCAGCGAAAAGATGTTGCGACCCAGAATGCAAATATCTTACATTGATTTATAATACAAGCAGCTACGCTGTGCCATATTGGGCTGACGAATGAAATACTCCAATGATAGGTTGAAGTGAGTTTGAGCTATTGGTTCTCCTATGTTGTTATGAAGGTACTCGTATCCGTTCAATTTGGATAAAAAAAATGAAGCTGTTGATGTATATTTCCGTGATATTCATAAAATGCCTCTTTTTGGTAGGCCTCGGTTGGATTACCTCATGCGATCATTATAGAATACCATGGTTAAGGAATAGCCAATCCATCCTTTTTCGCCATATTCCAGAACTTTATACAAAAATCATTTAAATATCTAATTTCCAACACACATGTTAAATTTCTTCGTAATCGGTTAAGGAACAGACAAGTACCATCCTAACTGGGCATATTCCAAAAATTTACCTAAAATTAATTTCAGGATCCCTTTTCGAAGAAGCGTGTCAAATTGCAAGTCCAGTTTGTTTGGAAACGGGTTTATCTCCTTACCGGTTTATGCCCATCTCCATGCTGGTGGTCTGGGCGTCTGGTGAAGGGGGGAACAAAGCTGTGTAGTAATCACCAGCTCCGTAACCTTCAGTAGAGTGAGCTCCAGAAGGCTGTTCTGGTCATGTTCTAGGCAGTCCTGTCTGGGGCTCACGACCGCGTGAGGGGTAACCTAATCGTGGTTCGCAAGTGTACGTGCTACTTCCCCGTGGTGACCACCGGTAACTGATTGTTTGTTTAGCGAACGACAGGCTAAAGTACGACGCTAATGGAAGGAATAACCTTGACAAAAAAAAACAAATCGAAGGTGAGACACGTGCGCCGAGGGATGAATGGCCATGGGTTATTTGGTCTCTAGCATGGAACTCCGGATACCTGGTGACCTCCGGTTTCAATTAGCCTTACCACAGTAAGAGGCGCTGCGGTGGTGGACCTTATTTTCCTCTCAACAAATCCGAAACTGCATGGATATTTCAGAAATAAAAAAATATGAGGGAGGTGCTTCTCTAAACGCACCAATCTCAGAGGATGACAAGGTCCAACAAGGAATTACCTCTGGGAGCAGTCGGGGAGGACGAATTACCGCGCCCCAAAATATTCTTCTATTCTATAGGCAAACGAGAAGATACTTCGCCGCTTGGGAGTCCAGAATAAGGATCTCAGGAACGCGGAGTGGAAAATTCTTGCGGCTTTATCAATTACTGTACAGCTCATGGGCAGAAGTTCATCATTGGTTGTGATGCTAATTCACACCACACAGTCTGGGGTAGCACCAACACCAATACAAGAAGTGAGCAACTTTTTGAATACTGTTCATCAAATAATATTGCTATAAATAATAGAGGGAACGAGCCGACCTTTGTGAATGCCATTAGAAGGGAGGTGGTGGACCTTACTATGTCTGACATGGGTACCTCCAGTATAGTCCAGAATTGGCATATATCGGGGGAAGCATCTTTGTCGGATCATAGGTATATAAGATTTGATATTATAACCCCCAAATAACAGAAGCTACGGTAAAAATACCTAAAGGTATGGACTGGGCTGTATTTACCAATAAACTACAAGACAATGTAGGGGGTTTACAGAACTCAGGGCAATAATTGATGCCTATCACTCAAGTTCTCCTGAGGTGCTTGTTAGAGGAACTAGGGATGTTCCTTGGTGGACCTCCGCCCTGGAGACTAAAAGAAAAACAGTCCGTAAGCTCTTTAACAGAGAAAAAATAACAGATGACTGGGCAGCGTATCGAACTGCCCTCACCCAGTATAATGAGACTCTGAGGAAGATCCCTTGATGTGGGAAGAGACTCTTGAATGTCTGGTGAAAGGACACTTTCCGGAGTGCACAATCATTGCGGGTCGGGAGGACCCTGATATAAGCGTGGTGCATCCATATCTAGTCCCAAGGGGGCCTACGAGCGAGCGATAGAAATCTTCACCCCTGGAGAGTTGCGCTGGGCGATCAATTCATTTGGTCCCTTTAAGTTTCCAGGAGGGGATGGAATCTATCCTATTTTTCTTCAACGAGGCCTGGATGTACTGAAGCCCCACCTAATCAAATAATATAGAGCCAGCTTTAGTCTGGAATACATCCCCAGATGCTGGAGGGAGGTAAGAGTCATACTCATACCAAAAAAATGGGAATAAATCCCCCGAGGACATTAGGTCCTACAGACCTATTAGCTTTACATCATTTATACTTAAAACCTTGGAAAAAATATCGGGCCTGTATATCAGACTCAATACAATCCAAAGATGTCCTCTAAATCCTAGCCAACATGCTTATCAGGTAGGCAAATCTACGGAGACAGCCCTGCATGAATTAACATCGGAAATCGAGGATACACTTCGCAACAAGGAGGCACTATTATGCTCCTTCATTGACATCCAGGGTGCCTTCGATAATACTAATTTCCAGGTGATTCGGGAACCAGCTGTAGCGAGGGGTATCGACTCCTCAACCATGGGGTGGATAATAAACATGCTCAGAAGCAGAAGAATTAAAGCCTCGATTGGCGAAGCAAGCGTCTCAATTGCACCTACCAAGGGCTGGCGTTACTGTGGCTCTTGGTAATGGACCACTTGCTCTCTATTTTGAGGAACTCTCGAATATCAATCATTGCCTATGCTGATGATCTAGTGCTGATGGTCAGGGGCAAATTTGAAAGCACAATAGCTGAGCGTATGCAATATGCTCTAAGATTGGTAGACGAGTGATGTGTTGAAGTGGGCCTTAGCGTCAATCCCAAAAATAACCCTTTCCTCCAATAACTATGAACGGGGAAATACTTAAGATGCCGTCTGAGGTTAAATATCTAGGGGTTTTTTTTACCAAAAATTAACCTGGAACCCCCACTTGAAATACATCGCAAATAAGGCAAACAAAGCATACTTTAGGTGCCAACGTATGTTTGGTAGAAAATGGGGCCTAAACCCACAAATGATAATCTGGCTTTACCAAACCATCATAAGACCAATGATATCTTATGCGGCGTTTATATGGTGGCCAAAGACAGAGCAAATAAATGCTCGTTCAGCTTTGGACAAAATTCAAAGATTAATATGTTTGGGCGCAACGGGAGCAATTAGGACCTGCCGTACTGCTGCTCTTGAAAGACTGCTGGGACTATCACCACTCCACATACATGTCAAAAGTGTGGCAGGTTTGAGAGCCATAAAACTGAAGGTATCACAATAGCATCCTGGATAAACTAAACTTGGCAGACGATATTGCCCAGCTATCAGATATGATGGTAAAGACTACTGACTGCCGGAGGAACTTCACAATCCGGATACCCGAAAGGGACATGGTGGGGAACATCATTTCCTCCTTACCACAGCACGCATCGGTGTGGTATGTCGATAGGTCAAAAACAAACAAGGGCACGGGTGCGGGGGTTGTGGGGTCCGGTTTCAGGCTCTGTATACCGTTGGGAAAGAGGCAGCTCCGATGTTCAGCTCTAAACTGACATGGAGCTGATACAGCAACCTTAGAAGGCTGGTTAGGGACAACAAGGTTACCCTTTTGTGGTCCCCCGGCCACTCTAATATACCAGGAAATGAGGCCGCAGACATCTGTGCAAAAAAGGGTGCGGATGGCATCTTATACGGCCCCGAGCCTAGTGTTGCCTATTCCAAAGGCCATGTAGCGAGGAGAGTCCTCTCCTAGGAGCAGAATATTCTGCTTCACTCTAGGAGTCATCTCGGGGAATGAGACAGACAAAGAAGCTCCTAAATTACAAGATTACACACTTACAGGATATAATCAGAATGGATCGATCATCTCTGAAATCCCTCAAATGGTACTTGACAGGACATGGTCCCTTGGAAAATGGGGAAAACCCCATCAGAGAACTGCAGGTTCTGTAATCTGGGAAGAGAAACATCCGAACACTTGCTGTTCGAGTGCAGTGCAATCGCCCTAAGAAGAATTAAAACACTCAATGCTTACTCTGTTCAGTGGCCTCATGCCGACCCTGTGTATGTGCATGACCTTGTGGCATTTATCAAGGACCTGGACCTACATTTCACATAGATTGATTTCTCTACTCTTATACGGGGAAGTACAATAGATCTTGCTGGTCAAAGTGCCCAGGGTTCCTCTTACCAACCCAACCTCTTTAAAAAAAAAAATCTCCATGCCCTATTACACATGTCCTCTTAGAGAGCCCTTTCGTTTTTTATGGCATAATGGTTTGGCCTCTCAGCGAGGCGTTTCGTTCGTTAAGGGTTAATAGAGTAGTATGTAGCCAGCACCACACTGAATAATGGAATAAAAATCCATATTTTATGACACTAACACTTAAAAAAATTATAACGAGTCGTTAATTAATTAATCCATGATGAATAATGTTTAGTTATAAATTACGATATATGGATCTATTTGTTATAATATACGCAGTGGCCAATTTACATATACATTTAATTAACGTAAATTATTTAATTACAACAACTCTCTAGTTCTTGTTTTTATATAATATATGTAAATTTATAAGTTATAATTTTGAATTAGGTCATTCCTTTAAAAACATAATAACCGTTTATTATTTAAACTGTAGACTCGTTCGCAGCGTATAATACGATTACGACTAGAGAATGTGTAGTAATCACGTCGTCTACATAAACCAAATTGAAACATAAAACTTTAAACAATGTTGTATGTTTTTATCTTCGTTTACTATCTTAATTGAATTTATGATTTTTAAATTTTATAATTAAGTTAAAGTTAGTTAGTTTTGGCTTGACCCAACTAATTACATAAATTTATGTGTCATGTTCGTTTACCTACCCTTATATTGTTTAGTAGAGATGATTGTTTGTACTTGCCTTAACTCGACCAGAAAATATTTACAATTTATGATGGTAATTCTTTCTAATAGTCTGGAGAACAAAAAAAAAAAAACGATTTAATTAAATTTGTTATTAAGTTACATCTAATATAGATTTTTATTCTTCTGATCTTAATTTACAGTGTTTTTAAAATTTATAATTAAATAATTTTGAAATAACAGATAACATAAATATATTAAATAATGTTTGACTAAAAGCTTTCGTTGCATCACTTGGTACGCACACTTTTTTGGTTGTTTCAATTTTTAGGCTACGCCGTGTAAGATATTTTTTTATACTTGATAATTCCTAAAATATAATAAAGAGATTTAGTTAAAATTCATATATCGAATGACCAAATAATTTTATAGCCGCAGTTACCTCATTTGATAGTGAAGCTGGTTGCCGCGACAAAATAATTGTTGACAACTTATTCGGCCGCGATGCATTACAAAATGTTAAAACTAAATGACTACCAACGGCCTTCATAACCTGTACCGTTCCAATGAATTTACTTTCGGGTAAATTCATTATGGTTGACCGTTTTGCACCAGATGACATCCAGTAACCACGTCGTGATTCATTAAAATGTAAAGTATATTCGAGCACATTATCTCGTTCATCCCAAATCAGCTTAATCGTATGAATTTTATTATATGGATTACCATTATTATTGTAATTATTACGATTATTACGAGATTTTGGTGTTGTTGTAAGTAGCTCATTTTCGATGGACAAATGAATTACAACGCATGAATTATCTTCTTTAATTTCGTTATCTATCAGCTCAGGAGTATCATAGTGTTGTATTACTTCGTTGCCATACCACATTCCCAAAATCTATAAATACAAAATTTTTAATTGATTTTGATTAGCAGATATACATAATATAATAAGTAGCTGTCGAATTGACGGACATAATTAAATATTGAAATAAATTAACATCCTTTCTTAAATGTACAGTTATGATTTAAAAATATTTTTTTTGTCTTAATATGGCATATTCAAATGAGTAAGAGAACATATTACAAATATTATCTAATTATTCGACAAATTTGATGAATACAACAGGAAAAATTAATTAATAATTAAATTTCTTAAGTTAAATAATGTATTTCGTTAGGCTGAAGACGGCATTACTATTATGAACTATGTCATTATGTGAATAATCTGTGGGAGTTATTTAGTATATAGGGTTATATTGAAAAATTCACTGGAACTCGCACTGGAATTGAGACACAAAATTTCAACACCAGAATTTCAAATTGAATCAAAAAATTACAATCCATGAGCATGGTGCCTCGATTGTGTTCATGGTTGCAACAAACTAGACGTAATTATAATTCAAAATTTAATTCATTAGACAAAATTATTGGGACAACCGAACTTATAATCGCCCAATCCCTTATAAATCATTCTCAACTCTCCTTCCTTTCCCTTATCTTCCTTTTTGGGTTCTGCTGTGTAATAATAATATGTACAACGACCAAAGAGCAAACCGAACGAACCGAAAATGACTGAACACTTTGCACCAGCAAAAAACAAGACTTGTGAAAGGTGCCAATTTCATCGAGTTAAACAACAACCAAATGAATCGTTTGAAGGTTTGCTACAAAAATTAAGAACAAAAGTACAAAATGTAGTTACGAACCAAGTGCAGTGGATGACTTTTTAATGGACCAAATTGATCTATAGGCATAAATTCGGATGGAACACATCAAAAATTATGGATAGGGGACGAGATTTCGTTAGAAAAAACGTAGAAAATTTGCAGAGCAGCTAAACGGGCAAATAAAAAAATTTGCCTGTAAACGATGTGGAAACAATCATGGAATTAAAAGCTGGAACCGGCATTAGGTAAACGTTACAAATCGTGTGGTACAAAAGTAAGAATGCGAAAATATCACACAAGAAAGACAGTGACGTAAAACGTAAAAAGTCGAAGTCGAAAAAGTCTATGCGGTTTCTGAATCGAATGACGATCCAAGCAACAGATTTGTGGGTTCGATTAAAACAAAATGAGTGAATGAGGTATGAAATGACAAATGGCGTGCAACGGTTGATATCGGCGGTAGTCAACTGAATCTTTAATTCGTTACAGGCGCTGACCAAATGTTTAATCACTTAGAACAAATCAATCAAGAGTCAACAAATTAGGAGAAGAAATCAATAATCTGGGTTGCTGCAATACCATCGAGTAACACATTGATTTAATTGAAAATGCATAATTTAAAATAATGTCGCTGACTCTGCGCAGTACACACGAGTTACGGGAAAAAAAAGAAGAAGGAGCTAGAGAGAATGGTAATCAAGCCTATTTCCGAATATATCAGTCCAATGCACATTGTAAACAAAGGCGAGATGTTACGAATTTGTATGGATCCTACCGAATTAAATAAAAACAATAAACGATACCACTATCCATTGAAGACAGTTGAAAAAATAGCGGCAATTATTTTACAAAGTTGGACTGCCAAAAAGGATTTTGGCAGATTAAAGTGTCTGATATATATTTACGCCTATCATTTGGTATTTCATCAGCACCAGAAATATTTTCCGAGGTAATAAATGGTCTACTCCAAAGTATAATCAATTGTGAAGTAGCTATGGATGACATATTTCTTTATGCGCCTAAGAAAGAACAGCTAAAGTTCGTTGGTCATATTTTTACGGATAAGGGATACAAAATCTGCAACAAAAAAGTCGAGGCTACAAGCCAGTTGAAAACGATAACAAATATTAAGGAACTGCAACGTGCACTTGGTGTGGTGAATTCTTTGGGAAATTCATTTGCAATCTGTTTAACTGGGTTAACTGGTCCGTTGCTTAGTTTATTACGCAACGAAACAGAACGGAGTTGAAATTATGAAGAACAAGAAGCATTCGATAATAAAAAGCGAACAATAACAACAACACCGGTACTCGCTTCTGATTCTATCAATTGGTCATCAATTAAAGGAACGCTTTATAGTGGCCACTTTAAATGATAATGAGCTAAAGTTTCTAAAAGCAGTAAACATGCGGATGGCCAGATGATGAAACGACATTACCCAAAACTGTAAGAAAATATGTCCTTCAAAATAATAGTACCTACACGGGAAATGTGATAGAAGAGGCACACACGAGATACGCTGGAATAACAAAATCTCTTCAACGAGCTTATTAACCACTTTATTTATATAGCCAAACAAACGATATTAAAAATAATGTGGAAAGATGTGCAGTGTGTCAAGACACACAAAAACGAATCAACGTGAACCAATGATATTGAGAAAAACACCAGAATATCCTTTTCAAATCGTCCTTTTTAATCAACCATTACTCGGGACAGTAGCCGATCTAGTCGAAGAAACGAAATATCTAAGGTCAGTTATTCTGAAAACAGCTGAAGGAAGACGATACAGACGAAACACATTCCATTTACCCAAAATGAAGGCGAACATTCGTCAAAGATAGACCCAATGGTAGAAACGGAAGATCGGGTTGACAATTCAACAAGAACTGAACTGATATTGAGAGACGAAACAACCAGAAAGAGATCATCCATAGCAGAACAAAAGCAGATTTATAAGAGCCTATACACTAAGCGACGAAGGGAATTCTCAACGAACAACAAAAGTTAGCTAGCTCAATAACATGACGAAGCCGAAAGGAATACAAAAAATAACACGGAGAAAATGATAGATAAAATTACAGAACTGCTCGAGGACATCTGTATATGGAAACATCAGAAGAATAGGCATCGTTCAAATATTGCATGGAAGCTTATTACGAGAGAATTTAAGAAGAATTACAACAACATGTCCACCGTCAACTGTCACTGTAGAGATAGAAAACAACGCGATCAAAAGCGATGTTTGTCTGCCAAGTAGAAACATACCACACTTCTATGGGGATTATGTAAAATAAGCAAGATTTGCAGATACATACATTTACGAGACTCTTACACGAGAACAAACAACTCACCGATAAGCATAAAATCAACCATTTGAAAAATCACACCAGAGGTCCATCAGCAAAACTTATCAATTATTTAGAGTCAACAGGATATAACCATTAAACCGTCTTGTTGTCGTAGCCACGTTATGGAATATACCAAGTATGCATGTTGAATTAGCAACATCAACTCATATACCCTTGACATAGTGTCCGAATGTTTATACGGAATAAGAAAGGCTGGCAGACGTGTCAGCTGTGTATCAGAAAGAACCAGATAAGAAAGTTACACAAGTTATGCAGAAAATGCTTTTCAGCCAACCATAGCGCGGCGGACACATCGACATCGAGAGAACTCAAACACTTGAAACTCAAAATACTCCACAACTTTACTAAAAATAAGAAACAACCACATTTATAACAGAGGAGATGGTACAACTACTAAACCTAATTATCTCACGTACAAATAGAGATCCAAATCATCCCACGATTTCCATCTACATTTTATAAATATGATAGCTCACTCATACTAAAAAAATATAAGAAAACCACTGCCGAACAATAACCAATCGAATTAGATGACACTATGCTAAACCAATTCCTCTCGGCCGATCCAACTTTCAACACACCAGGCCCAATTAATATTCTAATTGGAGCTGATGAAAACGGAGAGATCATAAAGAAGGATTAAAAAAGAGATATTCACAACCAGTACATCGCACATAAAACTCATTTAGGATGGATCATCTCAGGTCGACTAAATAGAAAACACGACTTTCCTATGAAGGAGATCAATAGCCTCGATACAACAACCGACATTGACCGTTAGAAGAATTACATCGAGAATGAGTGCTTACTGCCAAAGGGATAAAATGTGAAGAAGACTGCCAGAGGAACTTATGAGGTTACGATTCCATTCACTAACCTACTGCAACAACAATCGCTGGGAGAATTCGAAAACATAGCGATAGCCAGATTAATCCATATGGAGAAGCGATTCAAAAAATATAAAAATTTTAAAAACTGCTACCAGGGCTTCATGAGCGAATATGTACTATCTAGATTGAACTTTCTACACACTAAGGATCTGTGGAAATCATTTCCTAGTCCATTGTACCGGCCCAGCATGATTCTCCGAAGATTTTGAAGCATTACCGAGTTTATTCTAATTAAATCATCAAATGAGGCAAGAGAGATGAATCAAGTTGAAAGGGTGATAATTCGGCTGATAGAACCACCATACCAAATATATTTATACATATATGGGTGTGAAGCAGGGGTCGGAAAACCCTAAGATTTCGTTACGTTATTGGAAAAAATTCCCAATTTTTTTTAATTACGTTATAACGTTATTTAACATTAAATCATGTGAAACGTTACGTTATATAACGTTATTTAGCATTAAATAATGTTTTTAACGTTATAGAACAAATAATGTTATCTAAACTTAAATAAATTATTAACCTTTTCTTTAGTAAGGTTTTAATATTAGCACTACCGACCAGGCAAAATGAGGATTCAAGAATCGGGAAAAAAAGTGAATTCAATAAATGTACAATCCGTCATTTTGACCGATTGGTAGTTCTAGTGTTAAATAATGCTACCAGGAATTAAAAATATATCGAAATTTAGCAAAATAAGAGTGAATAACAATTTATTATTTCATTTCGTGTATTTTTCGAGCACATTTGACAGTTTTTAATTTATTAATGTATTCTTGTTTACTCGTATATTTATTTTGTTTTCTTTTATAATGCATAAGCAGTTAAAATATAGTTCATAGTTGTATAATTTGGTGTCACCGAAATTATTATTATTATTTTAATTGAATTAGCTGTTACCTATATATGTATGTATATATAGGTGGATATATGCGAACCATGAGAAAGTAACAAAAACCATTTTTATAACGTTATTTTATTTGGTTATTCCTAAATTTTATAAAGTTATCTGTTACGGTTACGTTAAAACATAAGGTAATGGATTTGGTTACGTTTTATTGAAAAACTTCCCAATTTTAGCGTTTCGTAACGTTATTCGGGTAACGTTATGTAACGTTATCCGTCCTTGCCTATATATATGTATCTCATTCATGTGGTGGTCAGGTCGATATATGCGAACCATGCAATGGTGCTTTTATGGAATTAATTAAAAATATAGAAAGTAACAAAAACATTTTTTATAACGTTATTTTATTTGGTTATTTCTAAATTTTATAAAGTTATCGGTTACGGTTACGTTATAGCATAACGTAATGTGTTTGGTTACGTTTTCTTGAAACACTACGCAATTTTAGCGTTTTTTAACGTTATTCGGGTAACGTTATCCGTCCCTGGTATGAAGTTTATAACAAAAAAATAACACGTATTACGAATACAATTCCAATTGGAGTTTTTTTTATTCGAAAGTGTGAATGATTTACACTGTTTAAACCATAGTTTTATGAGATAGACATATACAAATGCAAAAGATGATACTTGCTATCATGTTTTAATATTATATCTGTTTCTTTCTAATATTACGTCAAATGTGAAGTTTGTAACAAAAACATATAAGTGAAAAATTACATTGAGTTAAATACATGTTATTTTAAATTCTAAAAATGAAATATTTTACATTAAATAGGACAGTTCCTACTACAAGACGAGAGAAACGGGGGATTTATTTTGTATATTCTTCTAATATAAGGCCCAATTTTATTGTAAAGAATGGGTATTGTTTTAACCAATAAACAACGCAGCAACTACCGCAAGATTAGATTGATGCAAAATTAATATCCTTAGGTGTCGAGTATAGGAAGTAGGGAATTATCGCACGATGTCACTAATGGAGAACAATAGCCTTAAGTGTCATAAGTGGTATATACCACATTTCTCAACGATTGGGATAAATACCAAATTTGATTTTTTTTGTTACGTCATATCGCCCTTGCTCGTTTGAGTAATTTATTGTTCATATCAATAACATGAATATCACAGGGATTGTCGCACGATGCGCCTGGTGAAGAATAATAGCCTTAAGTGTCATGAATCGAATTTTTATTATTTTTTTTCCTTTATTTAATATTACAACTGATTTACAAATCATTTAGTAATTTATCTTTCTTAAATGAAGATTCACATTTGACGGGCAGTAGCCCAATGGTTACTCCCGTTTGAATTTACATAGTAATTATTTTTCTCTATCCTAATGAAATACAACTGCCTAATTCCAAAGGTTTCTGCCTTTGAAGTCTTCTTACTGCATTGGCGGTATCCAACAAACTTCGTATGTCTGCATTTTGGTGACGAGATATCCGCTGAATGTGTTTCTTCGCATGATTTTGTATTTCTTCACTTACATATTCCATGTTTAAGTCCCTATGGAGGTTATCATTTCTAATGTACCATGGTGCGTTTACAATGCCACGCAGCACTTTGTTTTGAAAACATTGAATCATTTGTACATTTGTTTTCTTGGTACAACCCCAAAGTTGAATACCGTAGGTCCATACTGGTTTAAGTATTTGCTGATATAATAGCAATTTGTTATGTATTGTAAGCTCAGAGTTTCTACCTATTAGCCAATACATTTTCCTATATTTAATGTTCAATTCTTCTTTTTTCTTTTTAACATGCTCTTTCCATCTAAGCTTGCAATCGAGAGTCATGCCGAGGTATTTGGCTGTATTTGCATTTGGAACCGGCCTTGAATTAAGTTTCACTGGAATCCAGTTAACTTTCTGGTTTGTGAAGTTTACGTGAATCGATTTTGCTTCGTTTAGGATAATGCGCCATTTCTTTGTCCAGCTACTCACTGTGTCGGTTGCTTTTTGAAGTTTGGTCGTTGCTTCTGATATACACTTTCCAGTCGCCAGAATAGCTGTATCGTCTGCAAATGTTGCTATGGTGGCACCTTCTGTATTTGGCACATCTCTGGTGTCCAGGATGTACAATATAGGACCCAGTACGCTACCTTGTGGTATGCCTGCTGATATTCTCTTTAGTTCAGAGTACTCTCGGTTATATTTTACACGGAAATGTCGGTCTGCGATATAAGATTTAAGAATTTGATAGAATTGCTTTGGTAGATCTCGATGCAATTTAAATTCAAGTCCTTTGTGCCAAACTTTGTCGAAAGCTTGTGCTACATCTAAGAAGATGCTGGAGCATATCTTCTTATTCTCAAGTGAGTCTTCGATTATATCCGTTATTCTGTGAACTTGTTCTATCGTAGAGTGATTTTCTCTAAATCCAAATTGGTGTGGTGGAATCAAATTTCTCTCTTCTATTATTGGCTTGAGTCTCTTGAGCAGTAATTTTTCAAATAATTTTGAAATTACAGGAAGTAGTGAAATCGGTCTGTACGACTTTTTATCGTTCGCTGGTTTGCCTGGTTTGGGGATCATAATTACTTCAGCAACCTTCCATTGCCGTGGGACATATTTTAGTCTGAAGACAGCATTGATAATTTGAACCAATTTTCGTAGTCCCTTCTCGGGAATGGCTTTTACGACTTGTCCAGTAATTAAATCATATCCTGGAGCTTTTTTTGCGTTCAAATTACACTTGATCTCATTTTTTAATTCCTGTAATGTTACACATCGAATATTATATTCATCAATTTTGCTAACTGTTATTATGTTTTCATCTGCTGTTTGCCTAGATAACGGTTGAAAGGTGTCTTCCAAGTGAGCTGCAAATAAAATAGCTTTTTGCTTGTCGCTTTTGGCCCAGGTTCCTTCCCCATTTTTAATAGGCGGCACATGCGTTTTGATTTTTTTTAATCCCTTTGTTGCTTTCCAAAGAGAGTAATCAGTATCTTTATGTTCGGTGAGACCATTTAAGTACTTGTTAATAGTTCCATTCTTAATTTCTTTTATAAGTTGTTTTAGTTTATTGCATAGAAAATTGAGGATTTTTTTGTTTTCCGGGCGCGTGTCCTTTGCCAGGTTTTTCTTGCCTTCCGTTTCTCTCTAACTAACTCCCTGACCTCAATAGGATAATTTTGATTCCTACGGGATTCGGTGTGACTAGCAGGAGAACTTTCCCATGCTGCTTGTTGAATAGTACTGTTAAATACCTCTAGTTCGTCTTCCAACTGTACCGGTGTTTTAATCGGCACTCGTAGATTTATTTGCATTTCAATTAGATCTTGGAATAGGTCCCAATTAGTTCTATTATTTGTTAATTTAGGCAGGTTATCCTTATTAATTATCATTGTGCTGAGTGTCATGATAACAGGTGTATGATCGGAATATATCCCTTCGCTGTTTTCGATGTACATGTAATCCTCGAAGATCCCTTTCGTTACATAAAAATCAATGAGATCTGGTATTTTATTTATATCAGCAGGCCAGTATGTTGGTTTACCTCCAGAGTGGAACTCGCAGTTATTTATTCGTCCGGCTTCGAATAGCTCTTTTCCTTTATGGGTTGTAAGTCTTGATCCCCAATAGGTGTTTTTTGCATTAAAGTCACCACCAATAATAAAATTGGATCCTAGTGATCTAAAGAGTCTATTATAATCTTCTTTATTTAGATTATAGCGTGGAGGGCAGTAGATAGAGGAAATACTGTATTCATTATTATTGTTAGTTTCAACTTTTATGGTTTTAACTTGCATACTTTCTTCTTCTATACTAGGTTCTTCATAGTGTTTGAGATTCTTTTTCACTATTAATGTTGATCCTCCTCTGGGTTTTCCTTCTGGGTGAACAGCATGGTAACATTCATAATCACGTATTTTATTAAATGATGTTTTTGTCAAATGGCTCTCCGATATAAGGCATATATCAATTTTTTCTAAATTTAGAAAAATGTCTAACTCTGGAACATGCTGCGCTAGTCCGTTCGCGTTCCAGGTGACAATTCTTAATGTTCTGCTCGTTTTAGTATATGAGGGCTGTTGCCTCGTTCATGGTTTAATACATTTCTAGACGCTTATATAAAGCTTCTAGACCACGTTCTTGCTTCGCTAGCCTTATATTTATGGCTTCTATGCTTCGACAAATCCTTTCAAGGGGGTTAGTTGCATTAGATGATTGCTGTACAATTTGTGAATAACTTTCCGGCTCTGTACCTATACCTGGTGGTTTTGGCTCCGCATGGGTTTTAGTTGGTTTCTCTTCTCTGGTAACCCTAGGGTTTTGAGGAAACTGATGCATTTTGTTTCTTAGTCTTTGAAGTTCTTTGGCTACTTCACAGCCTCTATAATTTGCAGGATGATGCCCTTTACAGTTTATACATTTTGCAGGGGTGTTTCTACTTTCTGTACACTCTTTCGCGTTGTGTTTTCCAGCATATTTTACGCATCTTGGCTCCCGTCTGCAATATTTTTGCGTGTGATTGAAACCTTGGCATTTTTTGCATTGAGGTATTAGCCTCGTGTTTTTCTTAAGCGGTTCTATTTTAACCCTCATATTGAGAATTGCTTTGATGTTGAAGATGTTTTCAACTTTCTCCTTTTTGTTAAACGTAAGCATGAAGAGTGGACGCCTCCTTTTTTTGACTTGATTGTTCTCACCTCTCTCTCGTTTTAGGATGTTTACTGCATCTTCTATTTGCAGATCTCTTGCCTTTAGGTCCTCAATTATGTCCTCCTTCGTACACGTTGGATGAAGGCCTCTGGCCATAACCTTAATTGCGCGTTCGTTTTTATCTTCGTATGTGAACCATTCTTTACCTTCCGCATTGAGCTTTGTTGCTAGAGCTCTACATTTATCGGAATCCGGTGTATTGATTTTCCACACGTTATTGTTTAGTGACACTACTCTATATTCCTTAGCTGTCACTGATTTCATTAAAGATTGTATGCTAGCAAATTCTGTTATGCCGATTACATTAATTGGCGGAGGCGCCTTTTCTTTCGGTACAACCTTTTGTTGCCGATTTTGTTGCTGTTGCTGGTGAGCTCGTTTGGTATTAGTAACACCAGTTACTAATACATTAGCTTGCGAATGATCTCCAACTTCAGGCGAGAATTCTGCTTTTCGTTTTTTGGTAGGTCTTTTCTTCCTTTTCAGTACCCAATCTGTTTCTCTCATGAGATCCTCTTCATCAGTATGGAACTCATTGTTATAACTGGTGTGAGTACTTGTTTCATTATAACAAGTTAGCGGGTTTTCAGAAATCTCCATTGGTTTGGGCTTCTTTAATTCTTCATTTTCTTTTTTTAGTTTTTCAATTTCGCTTCTTAGTTGGGTTAAAAGTACATCTACTTCACTGAGTTTTCGACAGAGTTCAGCGTTTTCGTCTTTCTGCTGATTTGCAGAGGTAGTATGATGGTTTGGTGATCTTAACAACATTGAACTTCTTTCGAATGGGTTTAGCAATGATTGGCTCACCCCAGAATCCATTGAGCCAGCCTCGTAAGAGGGTGGATTAGCCAACTGGGTAGTTGGTTTACCACCTGGGGTATTGTTTCCTTTCTGCATTGTATTCATTGCTTTAAAACTGGTTATGTATCAACTACCAACCTAACCAGTACAAGTTGGTAGTGGGTCATTGAAGAGAACATCATTTGCTATGTTCTCGGTAGTCGGTTATTCCGCCGTTTCTCGGTCGCCAGAGCCTCGTTAGTTAATTAGCAGGAAGTACCACGTGCAGGTGAGGTTGGCATTTGGGCTAGTATAATAAGACCATCTAAACCGGCACCCTTTACCCCCCCATGAATCGAATGATATTCATGTTATTGGTTTGAACAATAAATAAAACAAGCAGAATCGATATGACGTAACAAAAATTTCAATCTGGGATTTCACCCTACCATTGAGAAGTGGTATACACCATATGATTTACGTCACTTTATTTAAAATATTACTGCCAATCATTCTCGAAAATATATTGTTCTAGTCAAAAAATTCTAAAAATCCTATTTTGTGTTTTTTTTTGTTATAAACTTCACACTTTAATATTTCACTCAAAATTTTTATTTGGAATATTATGAACAGTGTACTTTCTAATAAATGCTTATAATTTGTTATTTGTTAGAAACTTCACACCAATTCTGTGGTTGTATTCTCCACGCTTCATTATGATAAAAATGTGAATCGTGTAAAAAATAAACCGATTATAAATTATTATAATGCGATAAATGAAGCAATAGACAACATGTACATAATGCTCGGTGAGTAGGGGAGAATGTTGAACAGTGACTCACCATTAACAGTGACACAAGCAAAATTTCATCCTGTATGAAACTTTTTATTTTAGTTTAATTTACTTTCGGAGAATGTTTTGTCGTTCTCTTTCATCTATTTCATTTTGTTTGTGGCTATTACAGAAACAAGTCGTGTTAGACACATGTTCCTGAATATTTAATAGACTTTTTTTTTTTTAGTATTTAACAGTTTTTCGTATAATTATTCAACGAAACCACGTAAGTAAATGTACTACCTTTTTTTAATTAGGGTATTAAGTGATATTTTGGAATTGTACATTGTTTTTCCGTACTACTAATGGTAATCAATTTTCAATTATAAATGTGCTCATAATCTGCATGTTGAACAGTGATACAGAGCTCGTTGTTAAACAATGACACAGTGTGTCACTGTTTAACAAATGTGTCACTGTTTAACACATATATATATATATGTGCATTTAATTAAATTGAATTTAATTTAACTTTTACCGTAATACTTACATTTTTATGATAGTTCAGCAAACATGTCTGATCGCTTTCCGTTTGGAAAATTTACTGAAGGTGCTATGATGGAAGCAATCCATCTTCAAAAAGGCCTGGCATTTAAAACTTTATCACGTTATATTAAAAAATATACCGAGAATAAAGAGGCAAAATTAACATCAAATTATTCAGTGAATAAAATCTTTACTTCAGAAGAGGAAAAAACGCTGGCGGACTATATAGTTAATTGCTCAAATATGTTTTACGGTTTGTGTTTAATGGAATGCCGAAAATTAGCCTACGAAACAGCAATCATAAATAATAAAAGAATACCACAAAACTGGACCGACAGTAAACTAGCCGGGGTTGAGTGGATGCGTTTAGGAAGCGTCACACATCGCTATCGCTTTGGACAACAATAACGTACAATTATTTTTTGACAACTTATCAACTGTTTTAAAAAGATCTAAGACGTGTTTTATGAGCGGAAGTCGTATATACAATTTGGATGAAACCAGTACCACGACCGTACAAAAACCGCAAAAAGTATTAGCAGAAAGAGGTGTCAAGCAAGTGAATAAAGTAACCAGGAACTTTGGTAACGACCTGCTGTGTAATAGATGCAACCGGTCAGTACTTGCCACCAGTCATGGTTTTCCCTAGGACTCATTTTAAGGAGCATTTGCTAGTTGAGGCTCCTGCTGGTACCTTAGGTTTAGCTGCTCCGTCAGGCTGGATGAACTAGAACATTTCTGTAAATATACCTCAACTTCTAAAGAAAATCCATCTTTATTAATATTTGATAATCACGAAAGTCATTTAAGCATTGAGGCTCTAAATTTAGCGAAAAAAAATGGTGTAACTGTACTGACTATTCCACCGCATTCTTCAAATAAATTGCAGCCATTAGATGTTGGTTGTTTTAAACCTTTTAAAACTGCGTACAATACATCTGTTGACTCGTGGAGGATGCAGAACCCTGGGAAAACATTTACAATATACAATGTTGCTGCCAGTGTAGGGTATGCTTTCGAAAAGGCAATGACACCATCTAATATCATCTCATCATTCACTGAACTGGAATTTATCCGTTCGATGAAAACTTTTTGTTCGATTCTCACCTCTTGTTATACACTTTACTATAAATGAGCTACTGCTCAAAATAGAATATGTAAGCATGAGGTGGAATTGTTTGAAAAAATTTAAGAGGTTTTATGCCCTTCCAATGGAAGCAACTTCAATATTTTTTTGTTCCGATTACTTTGTTTCCATGTGTGCTTTTCCTTTTAATACTAAATTATTAGTAAAATACTATAAATAAAATAAAATAAAATAAATAAAAATATTTTAGGCATTGTCACAGAAAAGTCAGCAACACGGAATGATTCAATCACAACTGCAGAAATCTCACCAGCTAAAAATATCATCAGTGGATCAGACATACCAGATAATAATCCATTATCCAAACATACTTTCATTTCTCCAGAAATATTTAAAAAATATCCGAAAGCTGCAGACAGGAAACTAAATAATAAATCGCGTAGACGGGGTAAAAGTATCATTGCTACCGATGGCGATACCCCTGAGAAAAATGAAATTTAAGAAAAGAAGAAAACAAAATTTTCAGCTAAAATTATGAAACAGAATAAAGCGCGGAAAAAAGTAACTAAACTAATTAATATGGAAATAATATTAGAAGATACAGACGACGATTTTGAATTACATGAGGAAGAAACTCAAACTTTTATTAATCCAGATTCCAGAAGTCCTGTTTTAAATGATTATGTGCTAGTGCAGTTTAAGATTTTGGGACAAGAAAAAAATATATTTTATGTTGGAAATATATTAAAAATTGACAGTACTCCTTACCGTAATTAGATTTTTCAGATTGTCTGGAAGTAAAAAAAAAAATAAATTCGTCGAACCTGACGTTGAGAATATAGCATCGGTACAGCTGAGTGATATCCAAATGGTTTTGCCAAATCCAATCTTTCATGGCCACACAAGTCACCAAAAAGGATCATTTTCTTTTGAAATAGATTTGAATTCATTTAATCTGCGTTGAGTATTGTCTAGGTATACGCCCGAAGTATAATAATTTTTTTTTATTTATTAATATTAATCGAAACGATTTTATTATGATTTCTAATTATTAATTTGTGATATGAAAAAAACAGAATTACCTTTTATTTATTTCTAATTTTTATTTATGATATTCAAGTATAAAAAAAATATTTGATGTGTTGATTTATTAATATCGTTATTTGAAAGTTGAAATATATTTTATTTTTCATAAATCCGTTTTTTTTTCATTATGGAACTTAAGATAATCATGTGTCAGTCATTAACATAAGTGTGTCACTGTAAAAACATTACCCGTGTCACTCTCTAACATAGTGTGTAACAGTGACACACATGTAGGGACCGACGAAAAACGTTCTGAATCATAAGTAAAGTTTAAGTTTATAAAATAAATAGCTTTTGTATAGATTCTTGAGCCCTTAAGTATACTTGCAGCTAATTTTCATCACCGTAAGTTGTTTTAAACTAAAGATATTTTAAATAAAAAAAAAGTGTGTCACTGTAGAACATGCTCCCCTACAATACGAAACGCCATACTCAAAGATGACCTCCCGGTTTAAAGTTCACAAATTTGTATCCCTACTTGTCCAAACTATGAATAGTACCCCTTATAAAGGAACAACAGTTCAATTAATTGTTCTTACCTAGCTCGATCTATTGACACCCCAAACGTCCGTATCGGTTGGGATCTCACAGAGTTATTTATCTAAAATGATCGCCGAAATGGCGGTTTATTGAAATACTTTTTCTCGTTAAATTTTGCGGAATTTCGAAAAGTTTACAAATTTTTTCGTCTTCTTTTTAAATTTGTACATTCCCCTTGCCCCGTGCACATTATCAGCCATCTGTATCGGTTGAGTTGAAATTACAGCCATCGGCCGAACAATTCTCTAAAATGTAAATGCAGGCAGCACCCTGATTCTCTAAAATATAAGATAATGTGTAAACGTGAAATTTACTAAAAAGCAAACCTTACTTTTATGAGTTTACAATTTTTCTTTATTATTTTAGTAGCAACCAAATCGAAAAATTGCAAACCGATAAAAGTAAGCGTTGCTTTTTACAAGTTACGTTGAAGTTACTACGTTTACACATTCACTTATTTTTTAGAGATCAGGGTGCTGGTGTTGAATTGGTGTAAAATATGTCAAATCACAAATTCGTTATATAGAACCGGAAGTTATGTTTTAATTTTATGATTATGTTTTGGATAGGTGGCACTGAGTAAAAACGAATTTTTGTTGAATAAGTTGTTGTATGTATTGTGTTTGGTGTTTATTGAAAAAAAAACTAATTATGTATTCGAAAATTATAAAGTTAGGCTCATTTTAACGATAAATGAATAGGGATTATAACATTGAATAGGGATTATAACAGGATTAAAAGTGATTCTTGTTTGACGAGCAATTATGTTTGCATGCGAACAACTGCAAAGATTGCCAGTCAAGCAAAGTCACGTTTAATGACACTTATTTTTTCTCCAATGAAGAAAATTCATTGCGTACACTAATTATAAGTACAAATCACTTGCATTTAAAATTTCAAGATTAGAAATTTTACTGAGCAAATTTATTTTTCAGTAGGCTGTAAAATATGTTTAAAGGTCGAATTACAATGGATCCGTCCCATTCCGTTCCGCTTCTCCGTCCCAATTAGTTTTAGACATTTTCTGTACATTTTGTATGAAGAAACGGAATGGTTAGTTATAATAAAATGGAAAGAGATGGACGAGCTCATCCGTTTTTTCAAAAAGTTTAGAATTTACGGAAAGACGGAAAATCTTAACCAAACAAATCAAATTAATTTTTGTTTTGACATAACGTGAGAAGAAGGCTGTAACTATATATAGGGATTTTGAATTGGGAAAATGAATTGGTTTACGATTCGACATTTTTGTCAAATCTTCTTTAACTAAATTTAATAATAAGTTACAGATATCCCTGGTCATTCTAGTTTGGATGAAGAATTCTTCACTATCTTACTCTTTCATTTGGAGAAAGCTAGTCTTAAAATACCCGGATTCGTCCCTATCCAGATTTAATGGACGCATATACAAAACGTATAAATCAAAGAGAATTTCTAAAGATTTTAAAGTCTCGTAGTCTTCCATTTTATTTTTTAATTGGTTTTTCAAATGTCAATTTAAACAGACGGAACGGATGCAATGTAACCAACAAACGGAAAGGACGGGACGGAGAACGACGGAACGAAACGAGACGGATTCATTGTAACTCGACCTTAACGAATAATGAATCTTGGTTTGTAGAAAATGTCATTTAGATAGATGTCAATACTAATTTGTACCTTAAATGTTTACCAAAACATACGAGAATAATTCCTTAAACCTTTGATAAATATAACTTCAAAGATTCTCCCAGAATAAATTTGCTGTGAAAACATGAAATTACAAACAAAATTTTTCTTCCTTAGTCTCATTTTGTGGGTTTCGCAATTAAAATCATGAAATAGAAAATGCAAGTTGAATAAAAGTTTATTTTGAATAAAACAAAATAGGTTCAAATTGATAGTTTTTCCAATGAATTAAAATTTCATTAATAATTATTCTTATGGTTCATGAGATATTCAAATTAAATTATTTTTACCGTCAACTCTGTGACAATCGAACAATTTCTGGCAGTAAATTATCGGTTAAACGGCGTTCATGATAACGGCGTTCAAACTACCATTTAAACACATTCATGATTTCGTTTTGTCGGTGAATATTCGATTTCCGTCAAAATTTAACTGTCACGGATTTTGTGATGCCGCCCTTAAAAAATAGTTAGTGTTATATTCGGCTTTAAAGTGGCTTTGTTTGACTCGCAATCTTTGCACTGGCTCGGCTACCCTGCGCTTTGCCTCACATACAAATATAATTGCATGTCAAACTTAATCTTTACTATTTGAATTTTTCTTATAATTTAAAACCTTCTACTCTGGATCTTGCATTATAAATGCTTAATTTTCTGCAAAGTCACAAGAAACAAGTACCTTTGTAGGCTTTACGCTTATAGGTTTCGAATACTTTTCCAAGTTGCATCGATCGGTTGAAACCCACCGACTGAATGATCTTCCAGCATCACCGCAATGTGTTTTTCAAATAATCTCGAAAATTATCCAATCCTATGGGCAGCTCTGGCAAAGCAACATGTTGATGTTGGATTGGCACATAATATAGATGAAATGCAGTCCTGTTATTGCGATATCTTTCCGTTGGTAATAGCGTCTATCTTAGTTCCATAAATAATTAATTTTACGTTTTGATGTAAATATCGTACAAACGCAAACTGAATGCGTTCCGCTGCTGCCTAATTGCACATAGTTAGCTTTTAGGGCGGAGCAGAAAAAATTTGGAAAAACCCATTATTTTAAATTATCATCTTGATTTTTCATCTTGAAGCCCTCATGTAACACTCACCCAAGCAAACGTTCTTTCCAGGCATTGTACGACTGACATCTTCATGGTTATAATAATCTAGCACTGATTGCCTGAGTTGATCACTTACGCGTTTTCCATAGCTTTTGTTTCTTGTAGGCACAATGTGTAGTGTTATGACTATATTAAGTAGAGTTAAACGCTTTTAAAATTTGTTGTATGGTTGGTAATTTCGGCAATATATTTAGCAGCTCAATCTTATCACCATTGTTCTCCAATTGTTTAAACTTCCTTTTCAGTTGATGAATGAACTCATCATAAAGATGAGCCTTTCCCGTTGAGTGAATCGCACGGGTGCCTCGAGTTCCAGGTAGTAAAGATGTTGATGATGTACTATGCCTACGGCAGTTAAACCGAATAATTTTTGCTGTTGATAATATTTCCTGGATATGCCAATGTCTGGTAATTCCTTAATTTATTCAAGAATGATCGCATTTTTTAATTCGCACTCCTCACTTTCATTCCTGCTCGAAGTATTTTCTGTATTGAGTGTTGATGACGTTTCCGGGGTAACAGGTAAATTAAATAAATCAGAAATCGGTGATGCCTCGATTTCATTTTTCCGAAGTTTTAAGAAAATTGAAAAAACTAGAAAGAAATGAGGATGGTACCATTTTTATAATTATTATAGTGTGTGATTTTTATAATCCCCATTCAATTATCTTTAAAATGAGCCCAACACCATGAGCACATAAGTTTTAAAAATTTGATACGTTGTATCTTAAAAAACAACGACAACAAAAAACATATTCCGTAACAAATTTCGTTTTTAATTAGTGCTACACATTCAAAACATAAAAATCATAAAATTAAAACATGACTTTCAAAAATTTGTGATTTGACTTATTTTTCACCATTTATTTAAAAAATTTAAAAAAAATTGGTTGAATATTTAAAATTTTAACAAGTGCTTAAAGATAAACAATTATTTGTAGATTGTACACACTTATTGTGTCATTCAAAACAAAATGAAATAGATATTACTAAATCGTTTTTTTGTCTTTCTTTATACATATTTATGATAATACAATTTTGTTACGAATTATAGTAATAAAAACTACTTTCATTGTTCCGGTTGAATAAATAAAATCCAAAAATGTATTTATGTAACAAATTGAATTCGCTTAGTTATAATAAATAAAATAAAAACAATATTACGTTTATAGCATCGGTGGTTCAGTGGTAGAATGCTCGCCTGCCACGCGGGCGGCCCGGGTTCGATTCCCGGCCGATGCAATTTTTTCAGTTTCGAAAAATAGTTACTGTTTGTTTTATTACCATTAAATTTGGGAAATTTAGCCCTCTACAGGAGCAGTCTAATTTTATCAAAATCATCATAAATGAGGAAGGTATTTCTATAAGTTAAGTAAACTGGTTAAGCTGCGAAATACAAGAACGGGTCTAACTCAATTTCACAGTATCGCTTTTGTGAAATCCTGATGGATGTTTGTAGCTCCCAATTCAAAATGATCAGTTTAAATCGAGTTGTCTTTGCGAATAGTCGCAATTGTTTTCTCTCGCTAAAAAATGTAAATAAAATCAAGAAAATTTTTTGTTTTTCTTTTTTCTCAAAAAAATTAAGTTTTTCTTAATTATTCAGTTATCTAAGTGCAAAATTGTAAAAACAGTTAATTAAATTGAAACATTGTGTTAATTATTGTGTTTCCTGGTTTTTGAATTGTGAAAATCGGTGAAAATCAACCAAAATCAGTGTAATTAACAAAGACAAAATCGTAAATGGGGCCACCCCATTTACATATCAATTCAATTATTTAATGTTGGATGAGCATTTATCTGTACCTATTAATAACCAGCAAGATAATAATCTTATGGATAGTAGTGTGCATGAAATTAAAACTAATCCAGTTGAATTCGGGGCTCAAATGAAAACGAACAATTTTAAAATGCCCGCCACACACACTAAAACGCGTGCAAAACCTACTCTGACTACCGCAGAACAGAGGGCAACGAGCAAAATCAAAAGGCTACAATCTGAAAATCTTCAATTACGTAAACGAATTGAACGAATGGAGCTATTGGGGGGAGCAAAGAATGTTCCAGTGAATAATATGGCAGATATTCCAGTCAACGTGGCAGATATTCCTGTGAATGTAAACAAATTTCAATCTTTGGTTGTTGATAACGATACTATGGACGATGACGATGAAACCCACACTACGAACCCAAATGAAATGAATCAAAGTTTTGATAATTTGAAGCAAACAATCAAACGAAAACATATTATAGGATGGGAAAATCCAAAAAAAGTAGCGAAACATGAAGGCGAAAATATTGTGAAAAGTGCTTTGGAAAAACTACAAATTACGCCAAATGATAAGAAAATAATTAAAAAAAATGTGAAGCCCCCACCAATTCACATTCATAACCAAATGGTGAAAGATTCACTTGAATTGTTGAAGGGCGCCACAATATAAAAGTTTGAGATACGAAGAGTGAGCAATGACAAACACTCAATCATAGTAAACACATTGGTTGACTACGAAAAAACCAACCAATTCTTGAAGGAGGTTAATACGCAGTTTATCACCTATACTCCGAAATCACTAAAACCAAAAACCATAGTGTTGAAAGGGCTAACGGAAGATGAGGACATCGATGAAATAAAATCCGATCTGGAGTCAAACGATGACATTAAAATCATAAATATAACTCAAATAAAAAGCAAACGTCCGGGCGAAATTGGGCGGAAATTACCTCTTTACATTGTACAATGTCAGCCAGAACGACATCATGCAATGTCGAAAATGTCAACGTTTTGGACATGCAGCTTCCAATTATAATTTATTGTACCGTTGTGTGAAATGTGCATCCAACCACAAGCCAACAGAATGCAGCATTATGTCGAAAATTGAGCAAAACGATATTTACTGCATAAATTGCCAGAGAACAGGACACCCTGCATCCTTCAAGGGTTGCCCAGTAAACCAACGAATATTGGAGAAAATAAAAAGCCGGATTAAGGAAAAACGATTAAACATTCCCACAAAGACGATGTTCAACACAATTCCGGCGAACAAGGAAAATGGAACATACGCAGAAATGTTAAAGCCAAAAGGAACATAACAAACGAAATGACAATAGAAAAGCTAACATTAAACATGGAAAAAATGTCTCGAACAATCCAACAGCAGAGTGAACAAATTGCTCAACTTCTAAAAGTAATCGGCGCACTATGAACAGCATAAAAATAATTGCTCTAAACGTAAATTCTATCGTCAGTGTATGTAGACGTCTAAATCTAACAAAATTCCTAGAACTTCACCAACCAGACGTGATGATGATCAGCGAAACAAAATTAAGCGACAGATATCACGTGGAATTTTAAAATTACCAACTTATACGACAAGATCAACCAAATTCATTCAACGGAGGTGGTTTTTATTAAAAATCACATCAAATTTGAGCAAGTCAAAATAAATCAACGCCAAAACCTAAAAGATGTAGAGAATATTGTAATAAAAGTTAAGCTAAAAGACAACAAAAAAATATATTTAATATCGGTCTACTGTTCAAGTCATAACAGTATGGAAGTCGGACAACAGTTTGAGAAGGAGTGGACGCATATTTTCGAGTCATTAAAATTATTTAATATTAATAATTATTTCGTGATAGGAGGAGACTTAAATGCCAGGCACTCGAATTGGGGTAACACGAATAACAACAAACGAGGCATCACCCTAAATCGTTGGCAAACGGAAAAAGGTTTCTTATACAAAACAAAATTATCTAAGCCGAATAGGCCGACATACAGACCAACTGGTAATTATTTAGATCTGGCGATTGCAGACAATAGGCTGGTAATTAACAAGAACGACGAAGGTGAGATACCCACACTATTCTATGAGAGTGATTCATTGCTCAACAATTGAAAAAAGTCAAGACTTCATGGACGAGGTCACAACAAAGAGGTTGATTTAACAATTTGCAAACACCGAATGGACAAATTGTACCAATAAACTAAGAGGGATTTATGTTAAATACTGCAAAATGAACAACTGTGGCGAAAACATCGTGCCCAACAATGAAAATTTAAGCAATGATGATATCGAATCATTCATCAAAATCATTACGGGACTTATTCATCAGAACATCAAAATGACTCAACCAAAAATAAGATACAATAACCAAATGGAATGCTGCACAAATCGTACGATCGAACGGCTATACAAAAAGAAAAGTCACTTTATTACCGAAATAAAGAAACTAAAACGAAAAGGAGGTACAACGAGTCAGAGCAGCCAAATAAATTTATTGAAAGCTCAAATAAAAAGAACAACGAGACCGAGATTAAAGAACTTACAGTTGATGAAAGTGATTCAAGAGACATAAATATCGAGTGGAACAAAATACCTAAATCTGATGATGGGAAATACAGGAGTTTCAGTACACAAGAAAACCTCGATATAATCAGCCATTATATACAAAAACAAACCGTTCCAGTTACAACATTAGAAAGAACTCCACATTCATCTGTTATAGAACATCATGTTAACATCCTAAACGAACAACATAAACTGGAAGTAAACAATAACATTACCATAACCAGGTTTAACAACACCAATAGAGCAAATGACCCAGAACCAGATCCATCAACGGAAAGTAGCCAATATTTTATCCACATAGACGAATTGAAGTGTATCTTAAAGTGTTGCAATACAAAAAAATCTTTTGGCATCGACAAGATTCCAAATATTGTGCTGAAACATTTACCGGACGAAATTATAGCAGACATATGTAGCATAGCTAGAATTTTTCCGATTTTAAAGAAGAAAAAAGATGCGAAAAACGCCCAAAACTATCGTCCAATCAGTTTATTGTCGAATTTGAGCAAAGTTTACGAAATTATTGTTCATAACCATATACAACACCACATACAAAGACACAACATCATGCCAGATAACCAATTTGGATTTCGACACGGTCACTCCACAATTCATGCAATCACGAGGCTTACAACTGATGTTTGTCGAAATCTGAACGATAAAGAAATGTGTACTGGGGCAGTAATGATTGATATGGCGAAAGCTTTTGAGTCAGTGTGGCTTGACGGTTTAATGTTTAAGCTACATAAATTGAACTTTAGTGAAGACATCATTAAAATCCTGATAGATATGCTGTACGACAGGCAGTTCATAACCACCACGGGAACCGAAACATCTCAAAATACGTTCCAAATATATAATGGCCTTCAGCAAGGGACAATAAATACGCCTGTTTTATTTAACCTTTACACCATGGATCTCATCTCGAACAAACAGCTGAACTCAACAAAGCTACAAACGATAGCTTACGCAGATGACATACGAGTAGTAGTATATAGTGCCGCTTCTAGAATCATAGACATCCAAAATAATATTCAGTCCGCAATCAATTTCATCACAAAATTTTTGAAGACCTGGCGTATACAAATAAACGCCAATAAATGTGAATCGATTCTATTTAGAAAACCGTACCAACTCGCGAATGGGGACACAAAGAAAAACTGGAAAGCTTTCAAAATTAAAATTGGCGACGTAAACATCAACCAAAATAAAATTGTTAAGTACCTGGGCATCAATTTGGATCGTTTTTACTACTTAACCGAACACATCAATATTCAGTTAACCAAGGCGAGAAGTGCAATATGTGGACACAAAAAAATTTTCAACTCTAAATATTTGAACCCAGCAGTCAAGAAAATTTGTTATCAGACTCTTATCCGACCCGTTATCACCTATGCCTGTCCTGTGTGGTTTAATTGTTCAGCAAGTTACATGGAACGAATACGCAAGTTTGAGAGAGCTTGCATACGACGTTGTCAAGGAGAGTGGCGAAAAGCGGATACAGATTATCTGTACTACATATCAAACCAAACACAGTACAACAACTTCGGAATTGAGAGAATCGATGCCCATATGATGAACAAAGAAATTCCGGTATATTCGGTCCTTATTATACTGATGACACCATAATAATAAGATGTATACAACCAAATAAAATCCCAGGACCAGAAGTGTTCCTGTACTTGGACAAAATAGGTTACATACAGAATGATGACCAAATACCAATAATATACCATATAAAGAGGCAACCAAACGAAAAGGTTTCGATCCCATCAAGTTCAGCAATACTGCAGATTATATGAGGTATAGCACCGCCATAAAAAAAACTGAGGAACACCGGTTCACAGCCCAAAAGCTGAATTATTGGTGGCTCCATTAATATTAGAATTAATTTCTTTACATTTAGGTTAAGTTTAAATTAGAATAAGTTGTAAATAGTAAAGAAATTGATCATGGCGATTTTATTGTTAAGCAAATTTTATGCCAACTCAAAACCAAACAGGTCACAAGTATTAAACTAAAACTGTAATATAGTCAATTAATGTAACTAAAATCAAAATTGAAATAATAATAAGTCCTGAGAGTCCGTAAAGGAGCAGAGGATCTCAAAAATTGTAATATAATCAACGGTTCTTGTAATATTCTTACGTTAACCAAAAATTGTAAATGAACAAAACTTTAAATAAAGAATCAATTTAGAACCAAAAAAAATTGAAAATGATAAATTAACTAAAAACTAAGAGCCAAAAAAATTTATTTAATTTCGAAAAATCCCTAACAAACAACTCCAAACTTTGTCAGAAGGCTAAGTGATTAGCGGCAACTTGGAGGCAAATAATCCAACAACAATATATAACTTAATATATAATTAACGGCTACTTTACGTTTAGATAGAAATTTAAACATAAGTGCTTTGCCTTTCCCTCTCATTATTTAGCTCGAGAAAAAATGTCCATACATTGGGCGCTTTCAGGAACGCCAACTGTTGGCCACATGTTGACTAAAATGAACGTGTTGTTTCCTGAATGTCTTTTTTTCCATCAGTAAATTTTTAAAGCCAACATGATGCGGGACCTGTAAGCGCCCATTGTGATTTCATTTTTCACATAAGAATTAACAGACAAAAACGTATGCAATCATGCATTGCATGGGTAAAGAAATTCAGATTTTTCAGTATAAATAAACGCACAAAGTCAATTTATATTTGTTTAAAATTGGCAATCAGTATTATGCCATATTCTATTATAACCACCAACTTCTAGGCAACATACATTTTACGTTTTATTTTCATTCTCACATACGCATCAAAACCTAGGTGAATCATTATTTAGGGTATAAAAGCTCTATTTTATGTCTGTTTTAATTTTATTCACTAATTTGGTTCCAGCAACAACCTTGCTTTCTTAGTTTATTTTGGAAGAGGAAGACGATAGGGGATCTAGAATCGGCCAGCCTTATACTTCCTATACTACTTAAATGTTTGGCACATATAAAGCATAATAAATTCTAAATTAGTAGATAAAACAGTTATATTATAAGGCAGCAACTTATCTCTAATAAACTATCAAGTAATTTCCAACAATTTTCATTAAAATCAAAAAAACCCAATAATTTGGAAAATTTGCAATAATCTCGAATAATTCAACAATTTTTAATAATCAGTTACATTGTGCAAGAAGTAACATCAACGAGTACCTTATTTCGAAAATTTCAAAAATATCCAACAATCTAAATTGATAATCTCGAAAGTTCCCAATAATTATCTTGATATACCAAGCAACCCAATGCCGTCATAATCGCAGCATTTGGTTGAAGGGGGGTAAGGGGCGCCGGTTAAGATGGTATTAATATACTAGTCCAAATGTCAACCTCACCTGCACGTGGTACTTCCTGCTAATTAACTAACGAGGCTCTGGCGACCGAGATACGGCGGAATAACCGACCACCGAGAATATGGCAAATGATGTTCTCTTCAATGACCCACTACCAACTTGTACTGGTTAGGTTGGTAGATACATAACCAGTTTTAAGCAATGAATACAACACAAAAAGGAGTAGAAATAAGACTAAAACGCTGAACTCTGTCGGAAACTCAGTGAAGTAGAGATAATTTTAACCCAACTAAGAAGCTAAAAAAAGGAAATGAAGAATTGAAGAAGCCCAAACCAATGGAGATTTCTGAAAACCCGCTAACTTGTTATAATGAAGCAAGTACTCACACCAGTTATAACAATGAGTTCCATACTGATGAAGAGGATCTCATGAGAGATACAGATTGGGTACTGAAAAGGAAGAAAAGACCTATCAAAAAACGAAAAGCAGAATTCTCGCCTAAAGTTGGAGATCATTCGCAAACTAATGTATTAGTAACTGGTGATACTAATACCAAACCAGCTCACCAGCAACAGCAACAAAATCGGCAACAAAAGGTTGTACCGAAAGAGAAGGCTCCTCCGCCAATTAATGTAATCGGCATAACAGAATTTGCTAGTATACAATCTATAATGGAATCAGTAACCACTAAGGAATATAGAGTAGTATCACTAAACAATAACATGTGGAAAATCAATACGCCAGATTCCGATACAAATAGAGCTCTAGCAACAAAGCTCAATGCGGAAGGTAAAGAATAGTTCACAAACGAATATAAAAACGAACGCGCAATTAAGGTTATGGCCAGAGGCCTTCATCCAACGTGTAAGAAGGAGGACATAAAGGAGAACCTAAAGGCAAAAGATCTGCAAATAGAAGATGCAGTAAACATCCTAAAACGAGAGAGAGGTAAGAAAAATCAAGTCAAAAAAATAGGAATTCCACTTTTATGCTTACTTTTAACAAAAAGGAGAAAGTTGTAAACATCTTCAACATCAAAGCAATTCTCAATATGAGGGTTAAAATAGAACCGCTAAAGAAAAACACGAGGCTAATACTTCAATGAAAAAATGCCAAGGTTTCAACCACACGCAAAAATATGCGTAAAATGTGCTCGAAAACACAACGCGAAAGAGTCTACAGAAAGTAGAAACACCCCTGCAAAATGTATAAACTGTAAAGGGCATCATCCTGCAAATTATAGAGGCTGTGAAGTAGCCAAAGAACATCAAAGGCTAAAAAACAAAATGCATCAGTTTCCTCAAAACCCTAAGGTTATCAGAGAGAAACCAACTAAAACCCAAGCGGAGCCAAAAGCACCAGGTATAGGTACAGAGCGGAAAAGTTATTCAAAAATTGTACAGCAATCATCTAATGCAATGAATGATAACCCCTTGAAAGGATTTGTCGAAGCATAGAAGCCATAAATATATGGCTAGCAAAGCAAGAACGTGGTCTAGAAGCTTTATATAAGCGTCTAGATATGTATCAAACCTTGAACGAGGCAACAGCCCTCATATACTAAAATGAGCAGAACATTAAGAATTTTCACCTGGAAAGCAAACGGCTAGCGCAGCATGTTACAGAGTTAGAAATTTTTTTAAATTTAGAAAAAATAGATATATGCCTTATATCGGAGAGCCATTTGATAAAAACATCATTTATTAAAAAACGTAATTATGAATGTTACCATGCTATTCACCCAGAAGGAGAACCCAGAGGAGGATCAACAGTAATAGTGAAAAAGAATCTCTATGAACTCTATGAAGAACCTAGTATAGAAGAAGAAAGTATGCAAGTTAAAACCATAAAAGTTGAAACTAACAATAATAAAGAATACAGTGTATTTCCTCTATCTACTGCCCTCCACGCTATAATCTAAACAAAGAAGATTATAATAGACTCTTTAGATCACTAGGATCCAATTTTAATATTGGTGGTGACTTTAATGCAAAAAACGCCTATTGGGGATCAAGACTTACAACCCACAAAAAGGAAAAGAGCTATATTCGAAGCCGGACGAATAAATAACTGCGAGTTCCACTTTGGAGGTAAACCAACATACTGGCCGGCTGATACGAGTATAAATAAAATACCAGGGTATTGATTTTGGTCGCAAAATGAGGATTGAGGATTGAGAATTTTGTATATGTACACGGCGTATAATATACATTTTGCTATTGTGTGCCGTCAAATATTTTTATTGTATTAGTGTGTTTTCTCATGATGGTAAGTATCAAAAATAAGCTAAACGGGTGAAATCGGTTCAACTTTTTTGTTGCTTCCGCTCGCCTTGAGTTATTTTTCCCTACCTTTTAACATGAGGAATTCATGTTTTTCTATCTATTGTTGTTGTAAACGAGACATTCATTTTACTTCGTTACCAAAAATCCAAAACAATATACCCAATCAATATTGCTCGTGGTGATCTTCAATATAAAAAACAAAATGCAACATAAATAAATGGTTTTTAATTTTTACATTCTTCGTCGACCACATTCATAATATTTTTAACTTTTTTTTTTTTTTTTGAGTTATGTCAGTGAGAATAAACATTTGAAAAATAAAAAAAAACAGTTCAGTGTTATCTCATGCGTACGAAAGGAATGTTGTACATATTTTTATTTCCAGTAATTTTCTGTAAAATTTAAAACTATTAAAATGGTAAATTGAATTATGATTTAAAGATAAACAAAAATTAGCTAAAAATGGAAAACAATTCAGAAAAATATTTATAAACTATAATTTTATTAATAATTTTAAATGATGAAAAGACACACGACGTACATCCGTCCTCTCCTGCGTTTGAATTAACACTAAGCTAAGCCAAAATAACTAATTTACTTCTTATATTTTCCACATTATATTTTATATCCCTCTTTTTCGTATCATTTTATCTCTCTTATTTGCATCATGTTAAACAAAAAACAAAAAATACCGCCCATCAATTTTTTAGTTTTTTGAAAAACGTAAATTTTTTCGTTTTTTGTTTAACATCGAATAAGAGGGATTAATGTGAAAAATATAAGTAAATTAGTGATTTTGGGATGGGCAAGCAGGATGTACGTCGTATATCTTTTCATAATTTAAAATTATTAATAAAATTATAGTTTATAAATATTTTTTGGACTTAATTTCCATTTTTAGCTAATTTTGATTTATCTTTAAATCATTATTCAATTTACCATTTTATTAGTTTTAAATTTTACAGAAAATTACAGGAAATAAAAATATGTACAACATTTCTTTCGTACGCATGAGATAACACTGAATTGTTTTTTTTTATTTTTCAAATGTTTATTCTCTGTTTTTCTCTATTCTTTGGACACCAATACAATTTACCAATACTATTGCCTTCCGGTAATTCTCAACTCAATCCTCAAATTGCGACCAAAATCGCTACCCAGATCTCATTGATTTCTATGTGACGAAAGGGATCTTCGAGGATTATATGTGCATCGAAAAAAGCGAAGGGATATATTCCGATCATACACCTGTTATCATGATTCTCAGCACAATGATAATTAATAAGGATAACCTGGCCGAATTAACAAATAATAGAACTAACTGGGACCTATTCCAAGAATTAATTGAAATGCAAATAAATCTACGAGTGCCGATTAAGACACCGGTACAGTTGGAAGACGAACTAGAGGTATTTAACAGTACTATTCAACAAGCAGCATGGGAAAGTTCTCCTGCTAGTCACACCGAATCCCGTAGGAACCAAAATTATCCTATTGAGGTCATGGAGTTAGTTAGAGAGAAACGGAAGGCAAGAAAGACCTGGCAAAGGACACGCGCCCCGGAAAACAAAAAAAAATCCTCAATTTTCTATGCAATAAACTAAAACAACTTATAAAAGAAATTAAGAAAGTAACTATTAACAAGTACTTAAATGGTCCACCGAACAAAAAGATACTGATTAGTCTCTTTGGAAAGCAACAAAGGGATTAAAAAGACCAAAAATGCATGCGCCGCCTATTAAAAATGGGGATGGAACCTGGGCCAAAAGCGACAAGCAAACCGCTATGTTATTTGCGGCTCACTTGGAAGACACCTTTCAACCGTTACCTAGGCAAACAGCAGATGAAAACATAATAACTGTTAGCAAAATTGTTGAATATAATATTCGATGTGTAACATTACAGGAATTAAAAGATGAGATCAAGTGTAATTTGAACGCAAAAAAAGCTCCAGTATATGATTTAATTACTGGACAAGTAGTAAAAGCCATTCCCGAGAAGGGACTCCGAAAATTGGTTCAAATTATCAATGCTGTCTTCAGACTAAAATATGTCCCACGGCAATGGAAGGTTGCTGAAGTAATTATGATCCCCAAACGAGGTAAACCAGCGAACGATAAAAAGTCGTACAGACCGATTTCACTACTTCCTGTAATTTCAAAATTATTTGAAAAATTACTGCTCAAGAGACTCAAGCCAATAATAGAAGAGAGAAATTTGATTCCAGCACACCAATTTGGATTTAGAGAAAATCACTGTACGATAGAACAAGTTCACAGAATAACGGATATAATCGAAGACGCACTTGAGAATAAGAAGATATGCTCCAGCGTCTTCTTGGATATAGCACAAGCTTTCGACAAAGTTTGGCACCAAGGACTTGAATTTAAATTGCATCGAGATCTACCAAAGCAATTCTATCAAATTCTTAAATCTTATATCGCAGACCGACATTTCCGCGTAAAACATAACGGAGAGAACTCTGAACTAAAGAGAATATCAGCAGGCATACCACAAGGTAGCGTACTGGGTCCTATATTGTACATCCTGGACCCCAGAGATATGCCAAATACAGAAGGTGCCACCATAGCAACATTTGCAGAAGATACAGCTATTCTGGCGACTGGAAAGTGTATATCAGAAGCAACGACCAAACTTCAAAAAGCAACCAGAAATGGCGCATTAACCTAAACGAAGCAAAATTGGTTCACGTAAACTTCACAAACCAGAAAGTTAACTGGATTCCAGTGGAACTTAATTCAAGGCCGGTTCCAAATGCAAATACAGCCAAATACCTCGGCATGACTCTCGATTGCAAGCTTAGATGGAAAAAGCATGTTAAAAAGAAAAAAGAAGAATTGAACATCAAATATAGGAAAATGTATTGGCTAATAGGTAGAAACTCTGAGCTTACAATACATAACAAATTGCTATTATATCAGCAAATACTTAAACCAGTATGGACCTATGCTATTCAACTTTGGTGTTGTACCAAGAAGACAAATGTACAAATGATTCAATGTTTTCAAAACAAAGTGCTGCGTGGCATTGTAAACGCACCATGGTACATTAGAAATGATAACCTCCATAGGGTCTTAAACATGGAATATGTAAGTGAAAAAATACAAAATCATGCGAAGAAACACAATCAGCGGATATCTCAACACCAAAATGCAGACATACGAAGTTTGTTGGATACTACCAATGCAGTAAGAAGACTTCAAAGGCAGAAACCTTTGGAATTGGGCAGTTGTATTTCATTAGGATAGAGAAAAACAATTACTATGTAAGTTCAATCGGGAGTAACCATTGGGTTACTGCCCGTCAAATGTGAATCTTCATTTAAGAATCTCCATTAAATCAGTTGTAATATTAAATAAAGGAAAAAAAAATAAAAATTTGGATGAATCCATAATTATTTCTAGAATCTTTAAACATTTCAAATATTCTCGAAAATAGCTTAACTTTAAATAGTTCAAAGCAAAGCAACTTTTGGAAAGCTCAAAACAAAGTTTCGATAAATAACAAGTTCGAGTAGTCTTAGAGCTCTCGAAAATCTTCAATCGGTACTCACAAAAAATTTGGAATGTATATTGCTGAAATTTTGAAGAATCTCGAATAAAATTTGAAAAGCAACGCAAAACCACGAATAATCTCCGTTGCCAAGCAATGAAACACGATTAAAATCCGAAAATCTAGATTAATCTAAAAATTTCGAATTTTGACGATAATGTCATCTTTGTTAGATTACGTAAATCAGTCCTATTTTTAATTCAGAACCACCATATCCAACTAATTCTGAAACGTCATAGGGGATTATTTCATGGTTAGGGGAGTCATTTCATTTGAGGAGTTATTTCCTGGGGCAGCAAGCAACTATGTACTTAAATCAAAATTTTGATATAAAAATAAAGGTTAGTTAAGTTTTTATTGTTGTTTTCAATGTATACTGTGATTGATCTGGGTTACTTAGAGTGAAAAGATGTCCTGATTTCTCCGGTCATGCTCTGGGGTTTCAAACTTCTGCGGGCGTGCTAGCTTTTAGCTAATATTAATTTAATCGCTAAATTTATTAGCGGCAATGCAAAAGGAAGAGGTTTTGAAGAAATTCTTCAGAACGCTATTTGATCGAGTAGGCTTAACATCTCAGACATAAAATTTCACTAAAATATGTCAATAAATATGTGTGTTCCATTTGGTATTGAAAGCGGAAATTGTCTGATCTAGAATTGGCAAATCTAATATCGCATAATACGATTAGTACAAGTTGTTTTCCAAAATATTTCTTGCCGTTGGGGCATGTTCGAAAGGTCTCTTAGATACGTGGCAGGGGTTGATTTCGGCCTTTTATCTACTCTTAAATATAAAGTTTTATTAAAACCCATCCTCAAACGTGCTACCTAGTTCCGTTTGGAGCTGGAAATGCAGTAGTAAATTGCTTGGTTATTTATGTAAAAGAAAATTGGTGAATTTTTTTTTTTAATAATGGTAGGTACCAACCATAATATCATTAGTTGTGGTTGGCAATATTTCTTGAATTTAGCTTTTATTTTCATTAAGAAATTCGACCCTAAATGATAAGAATTCCATTTTATATTAGGAACTGCTTATAAAATCGGCTTAATAATTCATATATAAAATTTCACTACAATCCATTGACAAACGTGCAAGTTCCATTTGATGCTGGTAATGTATCAGGCCTGGATTGGTTATTTTTGGGAAATCTAATGTTTTGATTTATGGACCTAAAGTATCATTAGTAGTGTCGGGCAATGCCTTTTTAATTCAGGCCATGGTTTATTTAACAAACTCCCTACCTGCCCCAAATTTAACTTCTGCGATTATGCACCAATTACATTGAAATTTGGTATATGATTTAACCAAAATATTTAATGATCAATGAACTAGTTGCACTACATCCAAATTATGAATCAAGGCAGCGGGTTGATTTTATCACACGTTCGTTAAAATTTGTGTAAAATTTATGAAAAATTGCATTTAACAATTTGATAATTTAATAGGAAACCTGGATTTGATTAGAATTGCATAGTTTAATTGGGAACAGAAAAAGTAATTAATTGGGAATTTATTTTAAGGTTTTAAGAAATCTTGGCAACACTTTGTCGAATCACTATAAAAAGTTATAAATTTTGATATTAGTCATTCTCACACCAAATAATTTTTTTTTTCTAGACTAATGTTCCACTTCCTATTTAATTTAATAGATCAAATTTATAATTGGATAAAACAATTAAAATAGTTCATCGAGATCATTGCAATTAAAACTTATATAATTTTAATTGCATAAAAATAAAATATTTAATTACTAAACAAAAATTACGAACATATTCAATATCCAAGGAATTCTGTGGATTTAAATCCCTACAAAATCCTGACTGTGAATTAACAGTTTCGGTTGCACTCCACTCTATCAGTAATCCATATATTACTGTATAAAACACAAATAATTTCATTGTCACTGTAAAATGAGTTATAAAATTCTTAAACAACTTTTTAGCTTTTTGTTTTTTAACTTTGTTATAAGTACTTTACAATCTTCTTGCTTTTCTTATATGCCACTATAAACTACACCAAGAAAAATTTTGCTTCACTTGTTATTCGAGTAACCGACACTAAACGACTAAAACTTAAAACTAAAATATAACGTTATTAGTTTTTATTTTTTGTTTTTTTTTTTCACCCACGTTCCTTAGTAGTTTGATAGCTTTTCTACTATACGTTTATGCTCAAACTAAATAATATACAGACATTGCGTCAAGAACAAACTGGTTAAAATACTATGGAGGTAGGCATTTTAAGTCGAGAGGTAGTAATGTGCAATATAGTCGAACGAAGAAAACCGCAAAATAAAATATGTATTCAAAAAACGGAATACATAGTAGTCTCTCATAATATTCTCATTTATTACTCGACACAACAACAACAACAACAGCAAATTAAGAGAATACAAAACAAATAACAAATTAACAACACTTAGTTATTATTCCTTTTGTTTTAGTTTAGTTTAAATTTTTGATTTGAGTGATCGGCTCCAGCTGTGGAAACGAATAACATTGTAATTACATTTACATACTTTTAAATTGATTTATTGAAAATTAATAAATATAACAATAGATAGGTAAGGTAATAAATTTAATTTGTTTTAGTAAATTGTAGAACAATTTGTAGAAGATTTAGTATTGTGTATTTTATAGCAATGAGTTAAATATACAGTGACAAGCGAAAGTGATCACTGATGACCTTTGCATGTCTGCAATTAATATCAATTAACATTTCGCTTACCTTGCCTTTTTCTTTCAAAACCTCTTCAATATGCTTCAACATACTTGTCATTATTTTTTTGGAAATTTTGAAATTATTTATTGTGGCAGGAGGATCCATTAGTTGTTCAATATTTATAATAGATTAGTGATATATGTATGTCTTTTGGGAATTATCTTAAAAATTAGATATAAAATCGGTTTGAGAAGGCTAGTTGAGTTCCCTTAAATTTTTATTTTCAAACCATATTTTTTTTTGCAATGGATTTATATAGTTATATTGCTGTAAGATAATGTAGTGCACGCTGCAATATACCGGTTATGATTTGAGTATAGGCATTTTTTATTCCGATAAATTGAGTTAACCAAAAATTACGAGTATCTATGTGTATCGCAACGGTCATTCTCAAAACTTCATACTGCCGCCGACATATACATACACTGGGCAAATTAAAAAACGAAACAGAAGTTTTCTTCGAAAAAAATACCCAGATTGGAACGCTTGTATCTTGGTGAAATAACACCTTTAAAAAAAAAAATTTGTTTCTAGTTGAAGGAAATTTTGTTTTCTTTTCGATACTAGAATTTGTTTTATTTTATTTTATTTTTTTATGACTTTTTTGAGTAAAACAAAAGTGCGGCCACTCCTTGTTGAGTTATTGAAGTTTTAGAGGAAACGTATCAAAAAGTGTATACACGTTACCAAGTACATTTTTTTACATTTTTTTATCTTGTAAACTTAGCACTATACGATAAAATTTTAAGTATTTTCAAAAAAAGCAGTCCCAAGAAGTTTGAAGTAATGTACCAGTATAAAAACAGATGATAATAAATCGGTTGAAAGCTTATCGATTAAGATCACGTCGACCACAGACATGCTCTATAGGGTTTAAATCTGGACTTCACGGAGGATGGTTCATTAAATTAATGCGGTGCTGGGCTCAATGCTGGGTCCAATTTGCCTTTTCATGGAAATCCTTGAATGAAGCTTTAAAATGTCTTCCACATATCGTGCTGGTGTTGAAGCTGGATGTTGTATTACTACCAAAGCAGTCTTCTAATTCGACAAAAACCAGCCCAAACCATCACCGAACCCCCATGAAATGCTACGACTGGCACCACGCAATTAGAGTTTAATCGTTCTCCTAGTGAACGCTGCATCGGCCGTCTGATGCATACAAATTGAACCGGGATTCATCCGAAAAAGGACATTACAGCAGTCCCTTTGAGTCCAGTTGGCATACTGTAATGCATAATTTATTCGTTGCCGACGATGATTATCAGGCAGATACGGAACTCTAACAGGTCGACGTGATCTTAATCGATAAGCTTTCAACCGATTTATTATCATCTGTTTTGATATCTGTTTTTTTACTGGTACATTATTTCAAATTTCTTGGGACTGCTTTTTTTGAAGATACTTAAAATTTTATCGTTTAGTGCTAAGTTTACAAGATAAAAAAATGTACTTGGTAACGTGTATACGCATTTTGATACGTTTCCTCTAAAACATCAATAACTCAACAAGGAGTGGGCGCAGAGAAATTTTCTTAGGACATTTTTACAAGGTTTCTAAATTCTCTATAAAATGGCCGATTTGAATTTTTGAATGAAATATCGAGCAAGTTCGTTTAGAGTTTCAAACAGCAGTAAATTTTGTTTTAGACACCTTTTGTTTTACTCAAAAAAGTCACAAAGAAACAAAATAAAATAAAACAAATTCCAGTATCGAAAAGAAAACAAAATTTCCTTCAACTAGAAACAAATTTTTTTTTTTTTTTTTTTTTAAAGGTGTTATTTCACCAAGATACAAGCGTTCAAATCTGGGTATATTTTCGAAGAAAATTTCTGTTCCGTTTTTTAATTTGCGCAGTGTAGCTGCATAGACCATTTTTAAACAACTCAATTAATCAGAAGTGTACACAAATCAAAAACATTACAGTGCACTATATTTTAATAAAATGATGAATTTAAACCCACTGCCAAAATATGGTTAAAAAAAATAAAAAAGCGTCATCATTTTTGCTTGTCACTGTAGGAAATAAGGTCAGATTATTTATTAGCAAATTTCCGTTTAACGCCAAATCATAATTATCTGTGCAGTTCTATTTTACCTGGAAATATATGTTCCAGGATTTAAGATGAAAATTATTGAATTCCATTATTGCTTTTAGAACTAAAGTCGGATATCAATACTTTGTAAATGGTGCAAAAACGCATAATATTAAACAGGATGTGCTGTTATAATGTAAAATTTAAAAGTAGGCGTAATTTTGGGATAAACTGAAAATTGGGAAAATTTGGCAATAGTTCGGCCATGTTTCTTTTGCACAAACTTTTATAACTTTTATAACATTATAACTTTAATTTCAATAATTGCATGTTTCTATATCTACATTTATAAATGTATTTGTTTGAATTGTTTGTATCGGATCTGTACCATTTGCAAACCAATTTTTAAAAATGTTATAATCTTGTTTATTTAATTAAAAATATTTAGATCATTAACACAAGGTTTAGATGATGAATGGCAACCGTAAAAGCACATATAAAGTTTGTGGGATAAAATGTGCAGTTTATTCATGTAAGGCTTCTAGAAAAAGTAATCCCGAAAGAAAATTTTTTGCTTTTCCTTCGGATAGAGATCTATTTGATGTTTGGATTGCTAAATGTGGTTTAAACGAGAGCAATTTACCAAAAAGACTGCAGGTTTGTGAAAAACATTTCAATCCTGAATTAATCGGAAAGCGTAAGCTTAAAAAGAAATCAGTTCAATAATTTTATTTAAAATATCAAGACTTGAAAACTGACGGTGAAGTTCCGGAACGTTTTCAAAATATAAAAACCTATTCAATCAAACACAAAGATGATGCTTGCAGTTCAGCTATGGTTTCTTCCTTCCAAGAATATGATAAAATTTCTTCTTCTTTAATGACTGAGAAAGAAAATATAGCAGTAACGTGCAATAATTGCTTAACTGTTTTTATTAAAAACGGAAGTATGAGGAATCCGCAAAAATAATTCAATCTTTAAAAGACAAAATCGTGCTTAGAAGAAAACAAAAATTTAATTTTAATCGTCTTAGTATGCAACGTCTCAAGAATAAAATAAATCAGCTAAGGAAACAGTCCGTATCCTTACAAATAGAAACCTTGCCCAATTTAAGTTCACATGCAAAGGAGTTTGGGAAAATGATTTTATCCAAAAAACCTAAAGAATAGCCGATGGAACAGAAAAAACTGGCTCAACAAATTTATTTTAAATCACCTGCGTGTTATAATTTTCTTAGGGAAATCTTAAATTTCCAAATGCCATCCAAATCGTCGTTATGCAGATGGACATTAATAAAAAATTTAAAACCCGGGTTAAATGAGTCCATTCTATTGGCATTAAAAAATGAGGTCTCGAGTATGGATACAAAGTCAAAAAAAATCATTTTAATTTTCGATGAAGTTTCAATTCGGCAAGACTTAGAGTATGATCCAGTTTGCGATGTAATCGATGGTTTCAGCCAAACAAATAATGAGAGGTTCGACAGCTTAGCTAAATATTTAACTGTTTTCATGATTCGCGGGCTACTAAAACCTTACAAATTCATGATTTCGTATCATGCTACAGATAAAAATATGGATGTGGTAACATTATCTGAAGTTCTTTTAAGCACTATTAAGGTATTGATTGATGTAGGCCTCGAGGTTATAGCCATTGTGTGCGATCAGGGTCTAAACAATCGAAAATGTTACAGCCAACTCGGAGTGACTGAGATTTCGCCTTATTTTGAATTAAACAAACAGAAAATTTTTGCGCTATACGATCCACCTCACTTGATCAAGTCGGTCAGAAATAATTTATTAAGTGGAGACTTAGAAACTCCGGATGGAATTGCCAGTTGGGCTATTTTAAAAGAACTATTTGAATATGAACAAATTGTAGCACAAAATTATGCCCAAAATTGACATCTCGTCATATTTATCCTAACGCTTTCGAGAAAATGAGGGTAAAACTAGCAACGCAAGCATTAAGTCGCACAGTAGCCGCCGGCATAAGAACCATGCATGAGTTCGGCACATTCTCGAATAACTGCAGCAAGTTTGCTCTCTCAACGGCAAATTTTATAGAGAAAATCGATAGATTATTCGATAATTTAAATAGCAGAAACCTTTTCCATCGGAATCCTCAAAAATGCGGATTACAATTAAATAATTCTATTTACAATAATTTGGAAATGTTGTTGGATTATTTCCAAAACATCAAGCCGCACAAAAAAAACCTATATATTGCTTAACTGGAATGCGTCAAACAATTAGAGGGTTATTATTAATGTTAAAACAATTAATTCAAAATTCGGATGTTGAATATATTTTGACATCTCGAGTAAATCAAGACCCGATCGAAAATTTTTTTGGTTTAATTAGACAACGAGGTGGCAACAGTAACAATCTTTCCATTTATGATTTTAACTATCTTGCCGCCAAAATTATAACAATGAAATTTTTGGAGAATTCTTTTTTAACAAATTGTGAAGCAGATCAAGATGAGCTATTGGTAACAGAATTTTCGAACCTTCCTGAACAAAGCTGCAATACGCCTCCACTGCATGAAATAAGTAACATCGATGATACTACCTTTGAACAAGACTAATTAGATACTGTTATAATCGAAACTCCTTGTGATAGTCAGATTGAAAAAATAGATGATTCATCTCTAAAATATTTTATAGGGTATATTGCTTACAAAATGTTAAAAAAAAACCATGTTTAAATTGCAGGAATATTTTAATCAAACAAGATGAATCAATTAAAATGAAAAATGAGTCATTTATATTTTTCAAAAATTATACGTGTAACACGCAATTTGGATCCCTTCATCCACCAACTGAATTATTTTTTAAAATTGCAAAACTTCATATAAATATTTTTTCAAACATTTTTAAAACCAAAGCACACTTTATAAATATTAAGAGACTTATATCCGAAAATTGTATAGCAGTTACTAAGAATAATGTGGAATTTAAGTTTTGGTTTGAAGAACAGAATCCATGTAATTCGCATAATTTAGACCTACTCGATTTTATGCTCCTTGTTCTACTAAGAAAACATAGTAAGTGGAATGCTAAGAAGTACAAAACAAATCCTCATCAAAATTCTCATTCTCATCGCAAACTTAAAATAATAAAATCTTAATTTTACTTAATTTTAATAATTTTATGCATAATGGTAAAAAAATTATTGATTGAAATACTAAATATACCATATACTCGTACATATGTAATTTTGAAATATTTTTGTTCTGTTTCATATAAATTAATGTTAAATTAGCTGCGTAAATTATTGTTTTTATTAATAAAATGAATATTATATTTATATAAGCTTTTTTTATTATTTATGTTTTAAAAATTTATATTGAAGACATTATCTGTCAACTGTTGATATTATACAAATTCTTTAATTTTTTATTAAACCTGCTGATGCTAAAATTTGGTTTATTATTTATTTCCTAAATTCTTCTACACAATACGCTGGACCTGCTGAAAGGTATCAAGTACGGGATATACGGCACAACCACAACTGTATTATTGCATGAATTAATATTTTATAATTTAATCGTACAAGTACTTCTTCCCACAATTTATCACATCCTTTTGGTCTGAGCAGCTGAGCTGAGACCAGTTTATGGTGCTCGTTCAATTTACGATGTATATTTTACATCCAAATATAATGTGCATACTACTAATATACTTTTAGCAAGTATTAATAATACCCACAGAAATTATGAACAAACTCACCGCTTTTCGGTTGTGTTTTAATTATATTTCGGATGTTTGTTGTAATAATTCATTCATTTATTATCATTCATAAATTTGTATTCCTTTTTACAATTTTTACAAATATCTACAATGTACATACTAATTCACGACACTCGATGATAAAATAATTGCGAGCGAGAAATAGAGAAAACAGGTAATACTGGATTACAAAATAAAATTGTTATATTTTGCTTTTATTTAAGTATTTAATTGAGAGGGTCTACTGTAAAACTAGTTTGTTGTTGTTTTTTGCTTTTTTACTAATATGCAATGTCTATAGTATTTATTAGTCTATGGTTTATGTATAAACGACGATGAGTTCGAAATATGTCGTGTATACATTTATGTATGTAACGGGTGCTATATGAATAAAAGAAAAACAGATAGACAAGGGTCGTTATGCAAATTGGCATTCCGATTCATATTCATATATGAGTATGATATATGAAATGTGTAGATTTATACTTGCTGTGTACTTGGTATAGCCGTGTTCGCGCCTCCGGGTGGTGTGCAATCGGTCGTATTTATCGTGATAATATTCTCGGTTCCAGTTCAAGCGGATTAATGAATTCGAATCAATAATATGAACTGATTCAAACCACCCGTTATTTACTTAGGGATAGTTGTTTTTTTTACTACATACTTGTCGCGTAAATAGCTAGACATAACATAATTATATCTATATTCCTCTGTTGTACGCATAAAGTACCATCTATGTAGTTAAATATTTATTATCACACTCTAATATACAATTAAGACCCTTTTCTTAAATACACATATTTTCCTACACTCTTATTGTTTTCGTCATTATGTATGTAGGTATGTATGTATGTACATAGAAACCCTATACTAGTATAGATATGTGTGATATAATGTATTTAATTAAACATGTCATCTTCATGAGAAAGATAACTAAATTATTTTAATTTATCATGAACGACAACAGTTTAAGAGGAATAAACTTTTATGACAATTTTAGAATTGGCAAAAAAAAACAACAACAAAATAAAATTGAAAATTTGTCATTTCCTAGAGATGTTTAAGCACAAAAAAAATAAGGCACGATAAAGGTATCTCTTTAAAATGATTTTCCTTTTTTTTTTTTAATATCGGTTTAGGTCAATGTCTGCTTTACTATATTTTAAGCTTATTAACTTGTCCAATAAATTTTCACTCGTTTATGGCTTCTTTAAATTTCACTTTGCATATTTAAATAAAACTATATTTTTCTAATATTCATGTCTTTTTGATTATTTTGACATCTTTAAAATTTATGACAACAACTACTTACTCGTAAATGTGGTATAGGAAAGCTACAATAAATCAAAAATCGTGTAGCACGATTTTTTTGTTTGATGCAGTTGAAACCTGATTTGGTTGTTGGGTGTTTTTGAAATGAGATTTCGTGATCTAATTCCATTCTGCGGTTTCTTCCGATGGAACCAAGTATTATTTAGGGAGGGTTGGATTAATCACGTATTTAGAATCATTGGGGTGTTAACACATAAATAGATAAAATAATAATAGTTGATTTTAGCATGATTCTGTATCAAGTTTATTATCTTTTTGCGAATAATATCAAAAATTGCTTTAAAGTGACCCCCTTGAAGTTATTCCAGACTTTCATCCAAGGAAAATTTGAAATTACCTCTAACGACACGAACGTAAAAATTAATTCCAGAATTTTTTTTCTACACTATTTAAAGTGTACGAACATTAAATTCATCTCGGACTTTTTACACGAGCGAAAAAATTCATCCCACGATTTTAATTTATTATAAGATAATTTTCTCGCAGTTAAAAATGAAAAAAAAATAAAATTTCTTAATGTAAAGATTATGGCTAGCCTGAAAATTGGTTCTGACAATATAGTAGAGGGTTCAAGCAGCTACTTCTCGGCAATTATAGGCCATTAGGAATAATTCTATTTATTGTTTCCGAAATTTTCTTTTTTATTTTATTTTTCTGAGCATTTTTTCATAGAAGTTTATCCCCTGCAGTTGAATTACCCGGTTTGCTTGTTAGAATTTTTGTTAAATCAATAATCGTATTGACTTTCCTTTGTTAGAAATGAACAAAAAAAACTAGAATCATAAAATTCCTCTGCTCAGGATTATGGTGACCCTGAAAATTTATTAAGTCAGCTTATTACAGGGTCCCATTGGCTACCTCTTGGCCAATTTTGAATGCGGTTCGCTTGTTAGAATTTTTGCTACATCAATAAATGTGCTGCCTTCCTCTAGTTAGGTTAGGTTAGGTTAGAGTGGCTGCCAAAACGCACACTTAGACCGATGACAGTCCGTTGTGATACCAAGGGATCCTACTCCCCTTACACCTTCATTGGAACCATTTTGAGCTACTTATGTAGCGTAAGATATCTCGAACATTGCAGTTCTCGAGATCCATAAGGCTGTCCAAACTATACTTGCCCAGATGTTTATGCCTCCTGTAAGCTAGCGCCGGGCCTGAGCAGAGGAAGTGACTCAGAGTCTGTTCCTCCTCCTCATCCATACAGCTTCTACAGAAGTCAATTGCCATTGGCCCAAGCCTCCTCGCATGCCCCCTAATGAGGCAGTGTCCTGTGAGCACCCCACGACAATACTTAAGTCAGGTCTACGTAGGGATAGTAGTGTTTTGGAGCACTTCAAGTCCAGTTTCGGCCAGACTTGCCGCGCTACATAGCATGGGCCTCCCCAGATTTGCCCTTTCCGGTTTCAATTGGAGAGTTGTACCTTGCCTTGCCAGTTCGTCCGCCCTGCAGTTCCCCAGTACGTCCGAGTGACCGGGGGCCCAGACTATCTGGATATTGAAATGCTCACTCATTTCATTAAGAGATGAGTGGCACTTTAATGCCACCATGGATATCAGAGAAACTGATTCCAGCGACTTGATTGCCGCCTGACTGTCCACATATATTGTTATATCCCTTGTGGATATGACATTATGATTCAAACAAGTCAGCGCTTCCTCAATCGCTACCATCTCCGCCTGGTACACACTGCAGTGATCAGGAAGAAGAACGGATATATTCACATTTAATTTGTCATAATAGCTCCGACGTTGACGTCTAGCTTGGAGCCGTCAATATAGAATTGTATACTTCCAGTTTCTGTTATTGACCTGTAGTCACTATTCTCCACATCTGTCTTTAGCGACCTGCCAATCGTCGAGTGGCCCGTCTGAAGACATTTCCACTCAAACACGGCAGAGAGTCGTGTAGCCGTAGTTGCCGCTCTCTGATTACACCAAAGATGTCGACAGGAAGAAGGTAGAACATAGCCTCCAGAGCACGTGTAGGGGTTGTCCTCAGTGCCCCGTTATAAGCAGGCAGGCCGCTCTCTGTACCTTATTCTTAAAAGTTTTCTTGTTTAGTGCTGGCCACCACACACTCACCCCGTACATCAGAATCGGTCTGACTAAAGCAGTGACGAGCCAGTGTACCAGCTCTGGTTTTAGACCCCATCTCCTACCGACGGCATATCTACATGAGTACAGAGCCATGGTGGACTTCTTTACTCTCTCTAAAATATTGGGCATCCAATTTAGCTTACTGTCCAAGATTATGCCCCTTATCAGTAAAGGCCAGTGCCGTGCCATTTAAGGTAGGAGAAGCGACTACCGGAATTTTATATTTCTTGGTGAAGAGTACCAGCTCTGTTTTGGATGGATTTATACCCAGCCCACATTTGCTGGCCCACTTTGTAATGATTACGAGCGCGTGTTGCATGACTTCCTTAATCGTGCCTAGGTACTTCCCCGAGATCGCGATTGCTACGTCATCTGCATACGCTATCACCCCTATTCTTTATTTTTATTTATTTATTTATTTACTACACAACTATACAAACAAATTTGATTAGCACACCAATCCCACTTACACAATCTACTTTGAGCTATATAGCTCATTTATAGCAGGTTGTGCAAGATGCCATGATTGTACCATGTCCTAATAAATCAGCCAAATCTGGATTTCTGGATTTAAGGTATAATTGCAGGATGCCTTCTTTCCATGAAACAGCATTTCAGTAGTGATCTACGGCTGACGGTTCCCATTTTACGCAACCAGGATCCTCATCATCATCTTTCTACAGGTTTAAAATATTGTTAAGCGGTGGCTGGAGATTTTCATTTTAAATCAGCAAAATTATTTGTGACCCTTGCTACGTGTTCTAGCTTTGCATGGTGCATCAGTAATTGTCTATTCCCTCCCTCTCCAGTTCCAAAAGTAATCCATTGATAACTATGTTCCAGAGAAGAGGTGATAGGACACCACCTTGCGGAGTTCCTCTAACTACTCGCCTCCTAATGGTGGATTCCCCCATATCCGCGTTAATAATCCTGCATTCTAGCATCTGATTTATCAACCTCCCTAAGGGGTAGTCCACATCTAAGAAAGCCAGTCCTTCCAGAACTGCCTCCGTCCTGACATTGTTAAAAGCGCCCTCTATATCGAGGAAGGCTACGATACAGTACTCTTTCGAGTGGATTGATTTCTCAAATGTTCGCACCAGGGAATGCAGAGCCGTGTCCACAGGCACCTATCTCCCTTTCCAGTACGCATGCTGAGAAGTCGCCCAATTACTGGGTTTTATTTTTGCATGTATGTACGATTAAACATTCCCACAAAGACGATGTTCAACACAATTCCGGCGAACAAGGAAAATGGAACATACGCAGAAATGTTAAAGCCAAAAGGAACATAACAAACGAAATGACAATAGAAAAGCTAACATTAAACATGGAAAAAATGTCTCGAACAATCCAACAGCAGAGTGAACAAATTGCTCAACTTCTAAAAGTAATCGGCGCACTATGAACAGCATAAAAATAATTGCTCTAAACGTAAATTCTATCGTCAGTGTATGTAGACGTCTAAATCTAACAAAATTCCTAGAACTTCACCAACCAGACGTGATGATGATCAGCGAAACAAAATTAAGCGACAGATATCACGTGGAATTTTAAAATTACCAACTTATACGACAAGATCAACCAAATTCATTCAACGGAGGTGGTTTTTATTAAAAATCACATCAAATTTGAGCAAGTCAAAATGAATCAACGCCAAAACCTAAAAGATGTAGAGAATATTGTAATAAAAGTTAAGCTAAAAGACAACAAAAAAATATATTTAATATCGGTCTACTGTTCAAGTCATAACAGTATGGAAGTCGGACAACAGTTTGAGAAGGAGTGGACGCATATTTTCGAGTCATTAAAATTATTTAATATTAATAATTATTTCGTGATAGGAGGAGACTTAAATGCCAGGCACTCGAATTGGGGTAACACGAATAACAACAAACGAGGCATCACCCTAAATCGTTGGCAAACGGAAAAAGGTTTCTTATACAAAACAAAATTTTCTAAGCCGAATAGGCCGACATACAGACCAACTGGTAGTTATTTAGATCTGGCGATTGCAGACAATAAGCTGGTAATTAACAAGAACGACGAAGGTGAGATACCCACACTATTCTATGAGAGTGATTCATTGCTTAACAATTGAAAGAAGTCAAGACTTCATGGACGAGGTCACAACAAAGAGATTGATTTAACAATTTTCAAACACCGAATGGACAAATTGTACCAATAAACTAAGAGGGATTTATGTTAAATACTGCAAAATGAACAACTGTGGCGAAAACATCGTGCCCAACAATGAAAATTTAAGCAATGATGATATCGAATCATTCATCAAAATCATTACGGGACTTATTCATCAGAACATCAAAATGACTCAACCAAAAATAAGATACAATAACCAAATGGAATGCTGCACAAATCGTACGATCGAACGGCTATACAAAAACAAAAGTCACTTTATTACCGAAATAAAGAAACTAAAACGAAAAGGAGGTACAACGAGTCAGAGCAGCCAAATAAATTTATTGAAAGCTCAAATAAAAAGAACAACGAGACCGAGATTAAAGAACTTACAGTTGATGAAAGTGATTCAAGAGACATAAATATCGAGTGGAACAAAATACCTAAATCTGATGATGGGAAATACAGGAGTTTCAGTACACAAGAAAACCTCGATATAATCAGCCATTATATACAAAAACAAACCGTTCCAGTTACAACATTAGAAAGAACTCCACATTCATCTGTTATAGAACATCATGTTAACATCCTAAACGAACAACATAAACTGGAAGTAAACAATAACATTACCATAACCAGGTTTAACAACACCAATAGAGCAAATGACCCAGAACCAGATCCATCAACGGAAAGTAGCCAATATTTTATCCACATAGACGAATTGAAGTGTATCTTAAAGTGTTGCAATACAAAAAAATCTTTTGGCATCGACAAGATTCCAAATATTGTGCTGAAACATTTACCGGACGAAATTATAGCAGACATATGTAGCATAGCTAGAATTTTTCCGATTTTAAAGAAGAAAAAAGATGCGAAAAACGCCCAAAACTATCGTCCAATCAGTTTATTGTCGAATTTGAGCAAAGTTTACGAAATTATTGTTCATAACCATATACAACACCACATACAAAGACACAACATCATGCCAGATAACCAATTTGGATTTCGACACGGTCACTCCACAATTCATGCAATCGCGAGGCTTACAACTGATGTTTGTCGAAATCTGAACGATAAAGAAATGTGTACTGGGGCAGCAATGATTGATATGGCGAAAGCTTTTGAGTCAGTGTGGCTTGACGGTTTAATGTTTAAGCTACATAAATTGAACTTTAGTGAAGACATCATTAAAATCCTAATAGATATGCTGTACGACAGGCAGTTCATAACCGCCACGGGAACCGAAACATCTCAAAATACGTTCCAACTATATAATGGCCTTCAGCAAGGGACAATAAATGCGCCTGTTTTATTTAACCTTTACACCATGGATCTCATCTCGAACGAACAGCTGAACTCAACAAAGCTACAAATGATAGCTTATGCAGATGACATAGTAGTATATAGTGCCGCTTCTAGAATCATAGACATCCAAAATAATATTCAGTCCGCAATCAATTTCATCACAAAATTTTTGAAGACCTGGCGTATACAAATAAACGCCAATAAATGTGAATCGATTCTATTTAGAAAACCGTACCAACTCGCGAATGGGGACACAAAGAAAAACTGGAAAGCTTTCAAAATTAAAATTGGCGACGTAAACATCAACCAAAATAAAATTGTTAAGTACCTGGGCATCAATTTGGATCGTTTTTACTACTTAACCGAACACATCAATATTCAGTTAACCAAGGCGAGAAGTGCAATATGTGGACACAAAAAAAATTTCAACTCTAAATATTTGAAACCAGCAGTCAAGAAAATTTGTTATCAGACTCTTATCCGACCCGTTATCACCTATGCCTGTCCTGTGTGGTTTAATTGTTCAGCAAGTTACATGGAACGAATACGCAAGTTTGAGAGAGCTTGCATACGACGTTGTCAAGGAGAGTGGCGAAAAGCGGATACAGATTATCTGTACTACATATCAAACCAAACACAGTACAACAACTTCGGAATTGAGAGAATCGATGCCCATATGATGAACAAAGAAATTCCGGTATATTCGGTCCTTATTATACTGATGACACCATAATAATAAGATGTATACAACCAAATAAAATCCCAGGACCAGAAGTGTTCCTATGTACTTGGACAAAATAGGTTACATACAGAATGATGACCAAATACCAATAATATACCATATAAAGAGGCAACCAAACGAAAAGGTTTCGATCCCATCAAGTTCAGCAATACTGCAGATTATATGAGGTACAGCACCGCCATAAAAAAAACTGAAGAACACCGGTTCACAGCCCAAAAGCTGAATTATTGGTGGCTCCATTAATATTAGAATTAATTTCTTTACATTTAGGTTAAGTTTAAATTAGAATAAGTTGTAAATAGTAAAGAAATTGATCATGGCGATTTTATTGTTAAGCAAATTTTATGCCAACTCAAAACCAAACAGGTCACAAGTATTAAACTAAAACTGTAATATAGTCAATTAATGTAACTAAAATCAAAATTGAAATAATAATAAGTCCTGAGAGTCCGTAAAGGAGCAGAGGATCTCAAAAATTGTAATATAATCAACGGTTCTTGTAATATTCTTACGTTAACCAAAAATTGTAAATGAACAAAACTTTAAATAAAGAATCAATTTAGAACCAAAAAAAAATTGAAAATGATGCTAAGTGATCAGCGGCAACTTGGAGGCAAATAATCCAACAACAATATATAACTTAATATAATTAACGGCTACTTTACGTTTAGATAGAAATTTAAACATAAGTGCTTTGCCTTTCCCTCTCATTATTTAGCTCGAGAAAAAATGTCCATAGATTGGGCGCTTTCAGGTACGCCAACTGTTAGTCACATGTTGACTAAAATGAACGTGTTGTTTCCTGAATGTCTTTTTCTCCATCAGTGACTTTTTAAAGCCCACATATTGCGGGACCTGTAAGCGCTCATTGTGATTTCATTTTTCATATGCAAAATTTGCAATCAGCATTATGCCATATTCTATTATAAGCATCAACTTCTAGACAATGTACATTTTACGTTTTATTTTCATTCTCACATTCGCATCAAAACCTTGGTGAATCATTATTTCGGGTATAAAAGCTCTATTTTATGTCTGTTTTCAGTTTATTTACTAATTTGGTTCCGGCAACAACTTTGCTTTCTTAGTTTATTTTGGGAGAGGAAGAGGTTAGGGGATCTTGAATCGGTCAGCTTTATATGTACTTCTACTACTTAAATGTTTGACACACATAAAGCATAATAAATTCTAAATTAGTAGATAAAACAGTTACATATATTATAAGGCAGCAACTTATCTATAATAAACTATCAAGTAATTTTCAACAATTTTCAATAAAATCAAAAATCCCCAATAATTTGAAAAATTTGCAATAATCTCGAATAATTGTGTCTGTATGTTAGTAGGTTCCATCTCTCGGTGAAAAAGGAGGCTGTACAAACTTATATTTGCTCGAAAATATTGGACTGCAATGCTGACCAGGTGGATTGTAAATCACTGCTGGCTAAAGATCGTGCTGCGGATAACGCACTTACTTTCGTTTCTCTTAAAATTGATTTGACTCGGGAACATTACAATAAATTAAATAATTCGGACATGTGGCCTACAGGTATACTGATACGACCTTTTATGAGTCATCCGCGGAAATCAAAAAACGTGTTTGGTGTCCGGCTCGATCAGCACCTCCGTTAAATTCCACTACAAATTCTACTATTTTATCATCACCACATAAAGTAAATTCAGCTACTCAAACAATAAACATTTATTATCATAAAGCAAGCGGTATTCGCTCTAAATCAAAGAATCTATTTTTATCTTTACTAGAGGATGAATATGAAGTGGTCTGTATAGCGGAGTCTTGGCTAACATCTAATTTTAAAACGGAAGAATATTTTCCGGCATCGTACATTGTTCATTGTCGAGACAGGCATCTTCTTAAAGACACATATGAGAAAGGTGGAGGTGTGCTAATTGCTGTTGCGGATAAATTTTCATCTGTACCTTTAATATTGATGGATTGCGACTTGGATATAATCGCAGTAAGAATCAGATATCATGAGTTTTCACTAATCGTTTGTGTCCTGTATATTCCATGCGACTTTAATTTTGAGGTGTATGATAAAGTCATTGATATTATCAAGTCTAGTATAGCACCCATTTTGCAACCAGAGGATCGTTTATGTATATTGGGTGATTTCAATTTACCAAATGTTAATTGGCTTCGGGTTGATGATTTTTTAACTCCGTTGAACTTGAATGCAAATTATGACCGGATACTTTCAATGGGTCTCAAACAATGTATGGAAGTGTGGGAATGTTTTGGACCTGGTATTTTTGCCGTTGGATCAAGATCGAGACGTGTGACGATTTAGCTGGATCCTCAAGCATATACCACTTTCCAATAAAAGTGTCACTGTCTTTCGATGTATGTGACATTGTCAAGGATGAGTTATTTGTTGAAAATTTTAATTATAAAATTGGGGACTACGATTCCTTTAATGCTTTTCTTGATAATTATGATTGGAGTGCATTTGAGGGTAATGATCATTTAGAGGAAGTACTGGATGAATTTTATAATGTTCTAAATGTAGGAATGGTGAAATTTATTCCAAAATTTAAAACTACGCGTCACTTGAAGGAACCGTGATATAATAAACAGCTTATTAATCTGAAAAACCGTAAAGACAAGGCTCATAAGAGATTTAAACTTTTCCCTGTACTCCTGATAGGTACGTTGTATTTGAATCCTTGAGAAATGAATTCAGAATATTGAATAAATTTCTTTACAACAATTACATTTTGGAGATCGAATCGAACATAAAGGATAGACCTGATAGCTTCTGGAGATTCGTTGATTCTAAAAGAAAAACTAAGCGATATCCGTCTACTATGTTTTGGACGATCGTTTGGGTCATAATTTGAAAGATAATTGTAACTTGTTCGCTGACTTTTTTGAGAATGTTTATGTAAAGAAACCGTTAACGACAGATTCGATATCGAGCTATTGTTCAGTGGCTAATATAAATTGTTCCTTGCAATTGGAACTTGATACCGTTTTGAATGGTCTACTCGCGCTTGATATCAATCAAAGTGCAGGGTTCGATTCCATCACTCCCTTGGTTCTTAGAATGACAGCACATGCTGTCGCTTTTCCAATCACAGTTCTTACTATCGAGCCATCAGTATTTTATCCGTTTTGCCGAAGCGTTTTGAAAAATTAGTCAAAGATTTTATTTTTTTTTATACTCGCAGGTTTATTTCTTCTAAGCAACATGGATTCCCTCCTGGCAGATCTATACTGTCTCGAATTTGTTTTTACTGGCCAATTATATTTCAACGGCTTTTGAATTGGGGATGGATGTACAGGCTGTTTATTCAGAATTTAGCAAGGCCTTTTTCAAAATTGATCACAAACTACTATTCCTTAAATTGGAGTCTTTGGATTGTAATAGTTTACCTATTAGGTGGATCAAGTCGTACTTAGATGGCAGAACTCAAATCGTTAAGATAGGGAATTACATGTCTAGACGGATTCATGTTATGCAGGGAAGCCATTTGGGTCCCCTTTTATTCATTCTTTTTATTAATTACGTGATTAACTGTATTAAGTATTCTGAGATTTTTATATATGCTGACGATATTAACATTTTTATAACTATTTCGAATATTCGGGATGCAGAGGAGCTACAGTCGGATTTATCAAATTTTTCGAATTGGTGTACTTACACCAAAATTTATTATTGAATACTAAGAAGTGTAAAACAATGTGATTTTCCCGTAGAAGGAATGTTTTGAACTTTGACTACGAATTTTTTCTCAAAGACCATAGAATTGAGAAAGTGAACACTTTCAAAGATTTGGGTATAACATTCGCTTCTAATTTATCCTTCCAAATTCATATACAGGGCATTGTTTCTAAGGCATTTTCCATGTTAGGGTTTGTTAAAAGATTCTCTAAAGACTTTTGGGATCCTTATGTAATTAGAATCTTGTATATTACGTTGGTGCGCTTGCAATTAGATTATGGCGTAGTTATTTCGGACCCATTTTATCAGGATGCTTCTGATCAGAAAGTGTTCAAAGACAGTTCTTAAAATATGCCTTGCGTAGATTACCTAGGGACAATAATCTTCCCAATTATATTCTTTCTCCTTATAGGGCATGATGTAAACTATTAAAATTGGAACCTCTCTCTATTCGTAGAACTGCGACGTGTGCCACTTTTGTCCGTGATCTCCTCGTTTGTAGAATTGATTGTAATGAGATTCTCGATTTATATTCTATTTACGTTCCAACACGTATGTTACGATCGAGTGGGGAGTTTGTTCTTAAATTACCAATACGGAGGAGTAATTTAGCTATGAATGAACCTGTTTATAATATCTCGGTTGCTTTTACTAAAGTACGGTAGATTTTTGATTTTAATTTGTCAAGAGATGCATTTAAGGTTTTGATGTCAGATTTTCTTTCTAATTTTTGGTAAAGTTTAATTTTTTTTGTAATGTAATGTAGAATATTTTAAAATTGTAACCAGATTTTTTTTTTTAAAGTTGGTAAATAAATAAATAAAATATTTACGAATTCAACAGTTTTGAATAATCAGTTACATTGTGCGAGAAGTAACATCAATAAGTACCTCATTTCGAAAATTTTAAAAATATCCAACAATTTAAATTGATAATCACGAAAGTTTCCAATAATTATCTTGATATTCCAAGCAAACCAATACCGTCATAATCGCAACATTTGAATTAATCCATAATTATTTCTAGAATCTTTAAAAGTCTCAAATTTTCTCGAACATAACTTAACTTTAAATAATTCAAAGCTAAGCAAATTTTAGAAAGCTCAAAACAAAGTTTCGATAAATAATAGGTTCGAGTAGTCTTAGAGCTCTCGAAAATTCTCAATCGGTACTCACAAAGAATTTGGAATGTATATTTCTGAAATTTTGAAGAATCTCGAATAAAATTTGAAAAGCAACGCAAAACCACGAATAATCTCCGTTGCCAAGCAATGAAACACGATTTGAAAATCTAGATTAATCTAAAAATCTCGAATTTCGATAATGTTATCTCTGTCAGATTACGTAAATCGTTACTATTTTTAATTCAGAGCCACCATCCAAGCTAAACTCGAAACTCAAAATCTTATGAAATGTCGAAAATCCCGATTTTATCACTAACTCTGAAACGTTATAGGAGATTATTTCATGGTTAGGGTAATCATTTGGGGCAGCAAACAACTACTTAAATCAAAATTTTGATATAAAAGCAAAGGTTAGTTAAGTTTTTATTGTTGTTTTCAATGTACACTGTGATTGATCTGGGTTACTTATGCCTGGTTTCACAAAAAACTATCCAACCCTTAGTTAAATAATATTTCCACTCTTTCATCTTTTATAAAATTACGTTTTGTTTCATAATACAAATTCTATGCAAGTTGATTATATTTGATTTTTACATAGAAATATTTAGCCTTCAGCTAAATATTTAGCTCGACGAAATTGGGCAGTTAAATATTTAGCTCTCCAGTTAAAATGTTCATGTAAAAAAGGAAATAAAATTAGCATGCGTTGAATTTGTGTTATGAAATAAATTGCAATTTAATAAAAGAAGAAAGGGAGGAAACATTATTTAACTAGAGATTACTTCTTTTTTTGTGAAATCGGGCATTAGAGTGACAAGATGTCCTGATTTCTTCGGTCATGCTCTTGGTTTTCAAACTTCTGCGGGCGTCTTAGCTTTTTTATTTAATCGCTAAATTTATTAGCGGCAATGCAAAAGGAAGAGGTTTTAAAGAAATTCTTTAGAACGCTATTTGATCTAGTCGGCTTAACATCTCAGACATAAAATTTCACTAAAATATGTCAATAAATATGTGTGTTCCATTTGGTATTGAAAGCGGAAATTGTCTGGGCTGGGTGTTCACGGAAAACTAAAATTGGAAAATCTAATATCGCATTATACGATTAGTACAAGTTGTTTTCCAAAATATTTCTTGCCGTTGGGACATGTTTTATTTTAAAAATTCTGATCCCAGGCCATATGCTTAATAAGTTTTATATTAGGAACTATTTATAGGATCTACAAAATATTTCAAATATAAAATTTCACTAAAATCCATCAACAAATGTGGTTGTTCCATTTGATTATGGAGACTGAGAAAATAATCTGAATTAGCTAAGTATATAAAAATAAATTTGGTGAATATAATTTTTGATTTATAGGGACCAAAACATCATCGGCAGTGTTCCGCAATATTTTTTGAAATTGAGCCATGGTTTAATTAAGAAATCCGATCCAGACGATAAAGCCAAAGCAATTCTCCAGAGCTGGAACTAATTAATTTTACTAAGATTACTCAAAGAATCGACTAGTCGTCGGAGCTTGTTTGTCGAAGTTCACCAACACGTTATAAGTACGGTTCGAAAGGTCTCTTAGATACGTGGCAGGGGTTGATTTCGGCCTTTTCTAATCTTAGCTATTGGGTGTGTGAATTAATTCGTAGACTCGACATTTAGATGTCGCTACGTGAGATTGCGTGTAGTTTGACAAGCAATTCCAATTGCATTTTGTAGCTGTCACATGTCAATCTAATTCAGAGCAGAAAGTGTTATTTTTCATATTACGTCAATTTCTTTCTAATCGATTTAAAATGGATCGTGATAAGTTGTTTTTTCGAGGGGTTCTTTTTTTATTTTTTGATTCCAAGGAAACTGCCGCTGAAGCTCACCGATTGCTTTCTGATACTTATGGTAATCAAGCTCCATCGAGAGCAAGCTGTTTCAATTGATTTCATCGATTCCAAAGTGGTGATTTTGACTAGACAGACAAAGAACGGCCAGGTCAGCCAAAAAAGTTTGAAGATGCCGAATTACAAACATTATTGAATGAAAATGCATGTCAAACGCAAAAAGAACTTGCAATGCAGGTAAACATTGACCGATCAACCATTTCTCATCGTTTGCACGCAATGGGAAAGATTCGAAAGCTAGAAAGATGGGTCCCACATCAACTGTCCGAAAATCAATTGAGAGCACGAATTGAAGCATGCAAAAAAACTTGCTGAGTACAAAAAAACAAAGTTTTTTGCATCGAATTGTTACTGGCGATGAAAAGTGGGTCTATTACGACAACCCCAAATGTAAAGCAGCTTTCGTCGATCCAGGCCAAGCAGGACCATCGCAGCCAAAACGAGATATTCATTGCGATGTTATGCTGAGTATTTGGTGGGACCAGAAAGGTGCGGTGTATTATGAGCTGTTAAATCCAAATGAAACGGTTACAGGTGATCGTTACCGGCGCCAACTGGGTAATTTGGCACGTGCATTAGACGAAAAATGGCCAGCAATAGCGAACAAAAGCTATAAAGTTTTGTTTCATGTTGGCAATGCCAGACCACATCGTGCAAAAACCAGACTCAAAACAAGGTAGAGCAACTCGGTTGGGATCGGTTTGAACAACCTGCGTATTCTCTAGACCTTGTACCTTCCGACTACCATTTGTTTCGAACAATGCAAATAGGCCTGGCTGGCGTACGCTTCCGAAACGCCGGAGAAGTACGAAATTGGATCGATGGATGGATAGCTGGGAAAGTTGACGGGTTCTTCAAACGAGGAATCCACAAACTTTCCAGGAGATGTTATCTTTTAATAAAATTTTCTTTTTTATAAAAAAAGTCTAAAAATTCATTTACAAACATAATATAAAATTTTAATAAAACCCATCCTCAAACTCGCTACCTAATTCCGTTTGGAGCTGGAAATGTAGTAAATTGCTTGGATTGGTTATTTATGTAAAAAAAAAAATTGGTTAAATATTTTTTTTAATATAATGGTACCAACCATAATATCATTAGTGGTGGTCGGTAATATTTCATGAATTTAGCTTTTATTTTCTTTAAGAAATTCGACCCCAAATGATAAGAATTCCATTTTATAATAGGAACTGCTTATAAAATCGGCTTAATAATTCAGATATAAAATTTCACTACAATCCATTAACAAACGTGCAAGTTCCATTTGATGCTGGTAATGTATCAGGCCTGGATTGGTTATAAATCAAATTATTATAAATTAAATTATTTTCTGGGAAATCTATTGTTTTGATTTATGGACTAAAAGTATCATTAGTAGTGTCGCGCAATTTTTTTTTATTCATGCCATGGTTTATTTAACAAACTCCGTACCTGCCCCAAATTTAACTTCTACGATTATGCACCAATTCCATTGAAATTTGGTATCTAATTTAACCAAAATATTTAATGATTAATGAACTAGTTGCACTACATCCAAATTATGAATCAAGGTAGCGGGTTTGCAGATTTGCTAGAGTATATTTCACCACAAGTTCGTTAAAAATTGTATAAAATTTATGAAAAGTTGCATTTAACAATTTGATAATTTAATATGAAACCTGGATTTGATTAGAATTGCATAGTTTTAATTGGAATTTATTTTAAAGTTTTAAGAAACCTTGGCAACACTTTGTCGAATTACTATAAAAAGTTATAAATTTTGATATTAGTCATTCTCACACCAAATAATTTTTTTTCCTAGACTAATGTTCCACTTCCTATTTAATTTAATAGATCAAATTTATAATTGGATAAAACAATTAAAACAGTTCATCGAGATCATTGCAATTAAAACTTATATAATTTTAATTGCAACAGAAATAAAATATTTAATTACTAAAATGAAAATTACGAACATATTCAATATCCAAGGAATTCTGTGGATTTAAATCCGTACAAAATCCTGACTGTGAATTAACAGTTTCGGTTGCACTCCACTCTATCAGTAATCCATATATTACTGTATAAAACACAAATAATTTCATTGTCACTGTAAAATGAGTTATAAAATTCTTAAACAACTTTTTAGCTTTTTGTTTTTTTAACTTTATTATAAGTACTTTACAATCTTCTTGCTTTTCTTATATGCCACTATAAACTACACCAAGAAAAATTTTGCTTCACTTGTTATTCGAGTAACCGACACTAAACGACTAAAACTTAAAACTAAAATATAACGTTATTAGTTTTTATTTTTTGTTTTTTTTTCACCCACGTTCCTTAGTAGTTTGATAGCTTTTCTACTATACGTTTATGTATAAACGACGATGAGTTCGAAATATGTCGTGTATACATTTATGTATGTAACGGGTGCTATATGAATAAAAGAAAAACAGATAGACAAGGGTCGTTATGCAAATTGGCATTCCGATTCATATTCATATACGATATATGAAATGTGTGGATTTGTACTTGGTAGAGCCGTGTTCAGCCGTGGTGTGCAATCGGTCGTATTTATCGTGATAATATTCTCGGTTCCAGTTCAAGCGGATTAATGAATTCGAATCAATAATGTGAACTGATTCAAACCACCCGCTATTTACTTAGGGATAGTTTATTTTTCACTACATACTGGTCGCATAAATAACTAGACATAACATAATTATATTTACATATATATTACTCTGTTGAACGCATAAAGTAGTTAAATATTTATTATCACACTCTATTATACAATTAAGACCCTTTTCTTAAATACACATATTTTCCTACACTCTTATTGTTTTCGTCATTATGTATGTAGGTATGTATGTACATAGAAACCCTATACTAGTATAGATATGTGTGATATAATGTATTTAATTAAACATGTCATCTTCATGAGAAAGATAACTAAATTATTTTAATTTATCATGAACGACAACAGTTTAAGAGGAATAAACTTTTATGACAATTTTAGAATTGGCAAAAAAAAACAACAACAAAATAAAATTGAAAATTTGTCATTTCCTAGAGATGTTTAAGCACAAAAAAAATAAGGCACGATAAAGGTATCTCTTTAAAATGATTTTCCTTTTTTTTTATTTTTAATATCGGTTTAGGTCAATGTCTGCTTTACTATATTTTAAGCTTATTAACTTGTCCAATAAATTTTCACTCGTTTATGGCTTCTTTAAATTTCACTTTGCAAATTTAAATAAAACTATATTTTTCTAATATTCATGTCTTTTTGATTATTTTGACATCTTTAAAATTTATGACAACAACTACTTACTCGTAAATGTGGTATAGGAAAGCTACAATAAATCAAAAATCGTGTAGCACGATTTTTTTGTTTGATGCAGTTGAAACCTGATTTGGTTGTTGGGTGTTTTTGAAATGAGATTTCGTGATTTAATTCCATTCTGCGGTTTCTTCCGATGGAACCAAGTATTTTTTAGGAAGGGTTGGATTAATCACGTATTTAGAATCATTGGGGTGTTAACACATAAATAGATAAAATAATAATAGTTGATTTTAGCATGATTCTATCAAGTTTATTATCTTTTTTCGAATAATGTCAAAAATTGTTTTAAAGTGACCCCTAGAAGTTCATTCCTCAAATTCATTCCAGACTATTTTTCTACACTATTTATTTATCAATTAATCCTGCATCGCTTTTCTTTTCCACACACTTACATAATGAATACAAAAAAAAAAAAAAAAATGCTATTGCGAAAAATTGCTATTTCGAGCTGAACCAATTTTTATTTTGTTGTATAAATAAACAGGAACTTGATTATTGATAATTTTATAGAGGAGCAATAATGATCTCTAATAAAAAAATTGAGTCATTGTCCAACCAAATAATTCTCTAAACTTGGCAGAGATATGATCACATTTCCTCAATCCATTTGTTTGAGCTGCTGCTATTTCGGTTGTGATTCCAATAGAGATACCTCTGCTAATTGTTTTCCCAATCCCCAAACAAATACTCACAACCACCTTTGTTAATTTGAAGGTAACCGCTTCAATAAAATATCAAACTATTTATTCAAATTTCAAAACTTTATAAACTTTTTTTATTTCTTTAAACACAATAATTTTCTCTTATTTTTAGCTGCTTATATTTTGGAAGCCAGATTGTAATTAATTCTATAGTTAACAATAAAAAATATTATTCTGCATTTTGCTAGTTTAACATACCACCGGTATTTTGTTAGCGGTAATATTTAAAGAAATGTTATGTACAAAATCAATCGCCTAAAAGCGGGCTAACTCAAATTGGTAACTAATTAAATAAAATTAAAGTATAACTTAACAATAAAAAATAATATTAAAAATGATCAAAAAATCATTGATCGATAATAGTACAATTCATTACATTTTGTTAGTGTGATGACAATTTAACAGAGATCAAATTTAAATACTATACAGAATGTATTAACAATCCTTACATTCAAAAATGAACGAATATTCGTATAACGAAATTGAAAAAACACAAAATACAAAAAATTTTGTATTATGAATATACATATTCGCAACGTGACGAATTTGGAATTTCATTATACTGAATGTTCTTATTTGAGCTTCGTGTTTTTATTTTTTTTTAAAAACAGTGTTTCGTTTTTTCTATTCTTGTATTTCATTTTGCATTATACATGTATTATGAACAAAGACCAAAATTTAAATACTTTACAGAATGAATTAACAATTTACATATTCAAAAATTTTTGTATTATGATTTTACTTATTCGCCACGTGATGAATTTGGGATTTTTCGATTCATGAATTTCAAAATCTTAAATACAGTATTTCAAAGAACGAATATTCAGTATAATAAACGTATGAAGAATGCAATGAAGCTAAAATAAAAGTACGAACTCCATCGTTATCTTAGATATTTATATTTTATATTTTTATAATATTTATGTAGGTGCGTAAGTACACCTTTTGGGGTAAGGTTGGTTAAATGGCCAAAAATATAATTAAATGACTCAGTTCATTTATCTTCGCTCCCAAAACCATCTAATGTACAATATTAATTTGTTTTTACTGCCAAAACTTTAAATATGGCCGAGTATGATGAAACTGGTCTATTTCTCAACCGACTATGATGAATTTTGACACATGCGTTGGAAATGGTATTCTTTAATGATTTTTACATGAAGTGATGATGGCCAATTAGGACGGAACTTATCTATTTCTCAACAAATTTCAGTGGAATTTGGCATATGCGATAGAAATGGGATTCTAAAATGATTTTTAAATGAAGTTCTAGAATATGGCAAAATATGATGGAACTTGCCTATTCCGTAACCGATTATGATGAAATGCGACGTGTGCGTTGGAAATGGGATTCTAAAATGATTTTTAGATAAAGTTCTGGAATATGGCCAAATATGATGTAACTTGCCTATTCCTGAACCGATTATGATGAAATTTGACAGGTGCGTTGGAAATGGGATTCTAACATGATTTTAGGTGAAGTTTTGGAATATGATGGAACTTCCCTATTCCTGAACCGATTTTGATGAAATGCTACATGTGCATTGAAAATGGGATTCTAAAATGATTTTAGATGAAGTTCTGGAATATGGCCAAATATGATGGAACTTGCCTATTCTTTAACCGATTATGATGAAATGCGACGTGTGCGTTGGAAATGGGATTCTAAAATGATTTTAGATGAAGTTCTGGAATATGACCAAATATGATGGAACTTCCCTTTTCCTGAACCGATTATGATGAAATGCTACATGTGCTTTGAAAACGGGATTCTAAAATGATTTTAGGTGAAGTTCTGAAATATGGTCAGGAAGTGGGATTCTATGATTATCTTTAGATGAAATTCTGGAATATGGCCAATTATGATGGAACTTATCTATTTTTCAACGGATTCAGTGGAATTTGGCAATGGGATTCTAAAATGATTTTTAGATGAAGTTCTGGAATATGGCAAAATATGATGGAACTTGCCTATTCCGTAACCGATTATGATCAAACGCGACCTGTGCTTTGAAAATAGGATTCTAAAATGATTTTTAGTTCTGGAATATGGACAAATATGATTTAACTTGCCTGTTCTTAAACCGATTATCGTGAAATTCGACATGTTGGTTGGAAATGTGGTTAAAAAATCATTTTTAGATGAAGTTCTGGAATATGGCCAAATAGGATTTAAAATGGATATTTCTTATCCGGTTTCAGTGAAATTTGACATCCGCCATGGAAATGGAATTCTAAAATGATTTTTGTATGAAGCTCTGGAATATTGTGGAAACGGTATTCCTAAATGATTTTATGATGAAATTTTGGAATATGGTCAATTAAGATATTACTTAGCTACATTTAACCTATATTGATGAATTTGAACCTTTCCGAACACAAGGAAATGTCCCCCAAAAATTTATTTTGGATGAGGTTCTGAGAAATAGGTCAAAATGACTTTTATATTGTTGAATGATGCAGCCGTTAAGGTTTCTTTGAGGCAGCCCAAGCGTACTATTTCAATTGCTAAACGATCGATATTATCAGCATTATAACATTGAAGTAAAGTTAGGAACTTTTTCGCCAATCTTTCGTGTAAACTTACTGTTTTCTAAGTATTGGCTGTCCGAGTGTATATTTTGCAATGTTTAAAAACATATTGTGTTGGAGCACACGCGCAGCAGAATTGGAACTACTAACGATAGTGTAGAGTTTCGGATTAAAAATATCTCTTTAGAATCTCATTTCAATCGCAAATCTCGAATTTCATCAATATTCAAGTTCCACCCTAATTAGCCATACCTATTCCAGAACTTTACAAAAAATCTTTTTAGAATCCCAATTCCATTGCAAATGTGAAATTCTACTAAATTCCGTTAAGATCTATAAGAAATAGATAAGTTCCATCATAATTGGCCATATTCCAGAATTTCATCTAAAGATAATCATAGAATCCCACTTCCAGCGTAAAAATCGAATTTCATCATAACCGCTTGATAAAAATGTATAAGTTCATAGCTGACCATATTTTAGAACTTCATCTAGAAATAATTTAAGAATACCATTTTCAATGCACTTGTCAAATTTCATCGTAATCGGTTAAGGAATAGGCAAGTTACATCATATTTGGTCATATTCCAGAACTTCATCTAAAATCATTTTAGAATCCCATTTTCAATGCACATGTAGCATTTCATCAAAATCGGTTCAGGAATAGGCAAGTTCCATCATATTCCAAAACTTCACCTAAAATCATGTTAGAATCCCATTTCCAACGCACATGTCAAATTTCATCATAATCGGTTCAGGAATAGGGAAGTTCCATCATATTTGGCGATATTTCAGAACTTCATCTAGAAATAATTTAAGAATACCATTTTCACTGCACATGTCAAATTTCATCGTAATTGGTTAAGGAATAGGCAAGTTACATCATATTTGGCCATATTCCAGAACATTATCTAAAAATCATTTAAGAATCCCATTTCCAACGCACACGTCGCATTTCATCATAATCGGTTACGGAATAGGCAAGTTCCATCATATTTTGCCATATTCTAGAACTTCATTTAAAAATCATTTTAGAATCCCATTTCTATCGCATATGCCAAATTCCACTGAAATTTGTTGAGAAATAGATAAGTTCCGTCCTAATTGGCCATCATCACTTCATGTAAAAATCATTAAAGAATACCATTTCCAACGCATGTGTCAAAATTCATCATAGTCGGTTGAGAAATAGACCAGTTTCATCATACTCGGCCATATTTAAAGTTTTGGCAGTAAAAACAAATTAATATTGTACATTAGATGGTTTTGGGAGCGAAGATAAATGAACTGAGTCATTTAATTATATTTTTGGCCATTTAACCAACCTTACCCCAAAAGGTGTACTTACGCACCTACATAAATATTATAAAAATATAAAATATAAATATCTAAGATAACGATGGAGTTCGTACTTTTATTTTAGCTTCATTGCATTCTTCATACGTTTATTATACTGAATATTCGTTCTTTGAAATACTGTATTTAAGATTTTGAAATTCATGAATCGAAAAATCCCAAATTCATCACGTGGCGAATAAGTAAAATCATAATACAAAAATTTTTGAATATGTAAATTGTTAATTCATTCTGTAAAGTATTTAAATTTTGGTCTTTGTTCATAATACATGTATAATGCAAAATGAAATACAAGAATAGAAAAAACGAAACACTGTATTTAAAAAAAAATAAAAACACGAAGCTCAAATAAGAACATTCAGTATAATGAAATTCAAAAATTATTCCTGAGTATTTGTGATGTTTTTATAAAAAGTAGAATACAATACGCAAAGTTTTAAAGAGAAAAAAAAACGAAAATACATTCACGAAGTTGCAACGGAATGTATATTTTTTATCTCTGCAATTTAATGACATTTGAACAATAAACAATTCATTATATTTTTTAACCTCTAAATGAGATGTTGTGAATTCTGTTCTGATAAACACTGCCAAAACATACCGCCGGCGTTGAAACATCGTTTTAATTCACTGGGAGAACGCATAACTTATGAATTGGCCGCTTGTATGTGCCGCTTGCTGTTTTGATCGTAGCTACTCGCACGATCATTTCCAGGATGCAGTTGAACAATCCGCCCGATTGCCCATCGCGAGGTAGTGAAATTTTCATCCTTTATTATTACGATGTCATTCAACTTGTGATATTTTCATGTTTAATAATCCATTTGGATCTTCTTTGCAGACTGCTTAAATAATCACGATGCCATCGAACCCAAATATGCTGCTTGAGTTTTTTGACTAACTCCCATCTGGCATTGGCTGATAATTTGACGTTTACCAGATCATTTTCTGGTAGTGCATGAAGTACTCGCCCAATTGTGAAGTGTGCTGGCGTCAAAATTAGGTCATCTATATCAGTGGACGGTGAATTATTTGCACATAGAGGACGAGAATTGAGTATGCTTTCTATGCCGGTCATCAATGTTCCGAATTCTTCAATGGACAAAATGGTGTCACCAATGACTCGTTTAAGGTGAGTCTTGGCTGACTTTACAGCTGCTTCCCATAGCCCATTCATGTGAGATGCACCTGGCGGGTTAAAATACCACACAATTTCTTGCCTTAAAAGAGAGGAACTAATATTAGATTTGTTTAATTTTAGAAATTTGTACAACTCCGTCAATGATTTGCCCATTAAATTAGAAGCATTATCGCTAAACATTGCTCTACAAAGTCCCCGTCTGGCCGTCATACGACTCAAAGCTGCTAAAAAACTTTGTGATGTTAAATCACACACAATTTCTATATGCACCGCTTTCGTGCTAAGACATACAAATATGCAAATGTATGCTTTGACTGACACCTGTCCCCTTCTTCTCACAGGAGTGACCTTAAATGGGCCAGCATAATCAATCCCGACATTTACGAATGCATCAGCATATGTCACCCTCTCTGCTGGAAGATCGCCCATAATTTGGGACTCGATAATTGGCCTTTGTTTGACACATCGCACGCACTTGTATACGATTTCTCGAACAACATCTTTGGCTCGTACGATCCAGTATTTGCTGCGTAATATGTTACTGGTTAAGTTGATACCGGCATGATAAAATCTGCTGTGATAGTTCCGAACAATGGCTTTGGTGATTACGGATTTATGCGGCAAAATTACAGGATGCCTTGTGATATACGGAGCTGCTGAATTTCTTAGTCTCCCGCCGACTCGTAAAACCCCAAACTTGTCTACAAAAGGGTTAATGTTGTAGCTTGTTCAAACCTGATTATCATCAAAGATGCTTCCTCGATATCCGACGGTAGTAATGGCCCAACACATCGCTGCTCTATTGACATCCGACAATTGCGCGAGAATCGAAGTATCAATGCTAATATTTTAGACATTTTGAAAAAGCTTGAGTATCGGTCAATGAATTCTTGGACGACGTAATTCTCTGCAGTTACTTTAAACGCAAACATCTCCACTTTCGCTTCTTCATTTGTACCATATGACACAAGTTGGAGTGGCCAAAACTCATCATGTTGCCTCAAAAATTGAGGGCCATCCCACCACAACTTATTTTCTGACAATTCAGTTGAGTTTATTCCACGCGAAGCACACTCGGCGGGATTATCATCTGAACGTACATGCTTCCATTGCTCTCTCTTAAAATGATTGAGGATCTCTGATGTGCGATTGGCGATAAACGTTGGCCATTTTCGGGGATGTGATGATAGCCAATCAAGAACAATTTTTGAATCTGTCCATAGCGTCGTTTTCTCAATAGGCAAATTCAGGGCATTTTGGACTACTAACATTAGCTTTGTGAGCAAGAATGCACCGTTAAGCTCCAGTCGTGGTATGCTTAGCTGCTTAATCGGTGCTACCTTTGTTTTGGCGGCTATAAGATGCGTGATGACTGTGTCTTCATTGGTAATACGACAATACACGGCCGCTGCATACGCCCATTGGCTCGCGCCGCAGAATCCATGCAACTCAATACTTTTACGGGAACCTAGCCATCATGGAATTTGTATGTATTGCTACTTACACAGATCTTCACGTAGACATTCCCACTGGCTTCTCGTTGGTGCTGGCAGCTCTTCGTCCCAACCAATCGCTTGCAGCCAGGTGCTTTGAAACAAGATTTTTACTCGAACCACCCCCGCATCCTGCTGCTACCTGGAAAGTTGGACTAATGTCAGTTGGAGGCTCAGAAAATGGTAGGTTGACGACAAATTTTCCTTCTGGGCTTCTCGTAGTCGTAGTACAAAATAGCTCTTCACACTTTTGCTCATCTTCAGATAGTTGGGGCTTGTTTGGTACCGATTCTACTTCCCAAAAAGCTCATAACGATACGTCAATGTCGATCAATAAATTAAAACACGATGTCGAATCTTCCTGCCAAAACCCAGCCCAGTGATGTCTCCTCTGCGACTAAACGATTATTTAAATGCAATCTTTTGCCTCCAGTTATGCCATAGTAAATCTCGGTACCAAGCAAAACCTCAACTGGGCCCCTCCTGTTGAATTTCTAATCTGCTAAAATCAATCCCTTTAGTTGGTCACACTCAAATGGATCAAAATCATTGGCTGGAATGAAAGAAGCTATTTTTGGTACAACATACGCTTCAACTTCCTGTGGATACTGCTTATTAATTGGCCGCACTGAAAGATGCACTTTGCCCCGTGAATGACCCAGCTTCGCGTCTCCAAGACTCTTCATCAACATTCGCCCATTTGTTCTCGGCAATCCTAGCTTCTGAGCACATTCTTCAGTGATAAAAGATTCTTGTGATGAAGAATCCAATAGCGATCTGCGATCTATCTCATCTCCATCACTGCATCTTAGTTTTACCATCGCTGTGGGTAAAATGACTTAGGATGTCGTCATGACCTGGAAATTGTTAGATGAAACAGTTTGATTTAAACCGGTGGTCGTAGCTTGAGATGATGGGGTAATATTTGCATGTTCTTCCATGTGTAACATTATATGATGTTTTCGTCCGCTGGTTCGTTCCGCTGGTACCCTCCCCGAATTGTCGCCTAAGAAGGTAACCTTTGCCCATGCAAGAGATTCCTTCTGTTCCTTCGTTAGTAGCCCCTCAGGGGTGGCAGCCAGCCTATCTAATATCCTCTGCGCCGAGCGTCGGTTCCTGTACCGCCGCTCAGCCTCAGGGTTAACTTTCGCACCAGTCACTGGCTTAGCTGCCAAGGCCGCGTTTACCGAACCTGCTGTGAAGGTAGCTTGCTCTTTACGGTCCAAGCTCCCTTTTTCTACGGTAGGCCCTCGGTTTCCGCTAGTACCCGGCACCGCAGCCTTCAAGACCCTTATTGTTTCTTCGTTGGTGACTCCACCTTAAAGGTTTGAGCCACCATCCGTTGTACCTATTGGATTTTTGAGACTGCATGTATCTTCTGATTTTATATTATTTTTGTTCATTTGTTCCCACGAGTTTCGGAGAAATAAACGGTCCACCTTCACAGAGATCCGTATACGAGGGTAAGGCTGATTAAAACTGGAGGTCGCCTGGTATCCAGAGTCCGCATATTAGAGATTAGTTTACCCACTAACCACTCATTCCTTGGCATATGCTGTTCCACCGTGACTTAGGGATTTGTGTAAGGTTTACTCCTTCAGCGCTGTACATTAGCCCAGGAAAAATTCCTAGTTACCAGTAGCCACCGCGTGGAGGTCGTACATGTACTTGCGAGTCGCTCCTGGATATATCTGATATACATCCGTTCGTGACCACCCACCCCCTACCTCTGCCTAAACCATGACCAGCACAGTGAACAGAAAGTGGGTGCTGTGATAGGTTGCGGAGCCGATGAAAATCATTCGACTTATTGTCCCCTCCCCCCCACCACATCCGCCAGACTAACAAAAAAACAGAATCATAAAATTCCTCTGCTCAGGATTATGGTGACCCTGAAAATTTGTTATGTCAGCTTATTAGAGGGTCCCATTGGCTACCTCTTGGCCAATTTTGAATGCGGTTCGCTTGTTCGAATTTGTGCTACATCAATAAATGTGCTGCCTTCCCATAGTAAAAAATGAATAAAAAAAAATCCACGGGCGAGACTTTTGTGAATGGTCAGGACAAACCCGATGAACAAAGCGAAGTGGAATCGCTGATTTGATCAGATAGAACTAAATGATATATGGCGGTGGTATTAGATATAGACGCTATTTTAATTGTAAAGTCGTTGCAGCTGGAAAGACGGTAGAATGTCTCCCTACGGCGGAGAAGATGTTATTCGAATCTGTTTAACACTTTTATAATTTGTCTTTCACATAACCCATAACTAAATTGAGCAACAGCACGAGCAATACCAAAAGGCATTTCCACACTTGTATTCTGTATTCTGTATTCACCCCCGTTTCTTTACCTCTCTGGATGCAAACTTAAATTTGTGGTGGGGATTTTTTGTATTCACATTTTGCATCAAGAAATTTTTGGTATTCTCATGTCGTTACATACTAATACTAACGCAACTTTAATATAAAATAAAAAAATAAAAAAAATTGACAAGTGCGACACGAGTTTTTTCATTATTTTTGAGCTGTGCGGCTTATCATCAGCCATTTTTATCTCAGTGACAAAAAATTTATATTTTAATCTTTTAAATTTTATCTGACATTTGTGGTTAATCAATTTTAATTGTGTTTGTGAAAAAAATATATAAATTGTGGTATATTACCACAGATAACTATACCAGATGTCGATCTTGTATGGCCCAAATTTACATAAGTTAATTCAATCTATGAAGATTAAATTTTGTGGTTATTCATAATAAAATATGATTTATCTAAATCAATGCTATGACATTTGAAGGCGGCAATGTTTGTAGTTGCCTGGTCACATGTTATAATAACGATGTTTAGGTTTAATATTTCTTGACACGTTCTGATATTGTCAATAATTAATTTAGACAACGAAGCTGCATCCATATTATTTGTTAGCACGTAACTTAGCACGTGCTTCTGCTTCCAGTTATAGACTATTCTCCTCAACATAAAAAATAACGCTGAAGTTGCCAATTCATTAGTTCGATTAATTCCATCATCACAAAAACCGTCGATTCTCTCCGTTAGAAGGTTCATTATTAGATCTTTTTTAATTTTAATCTCATCGAAAGTTAGCACGCAAATTCTTGATGTTTAAGATGTGTTTTGGAATAATTCTTTTAATTGTTTAATTAAAATATAATTTATGCCAGCTGGCACGAATTTTATAGGAGACCACTTATGTATCGTGGGAATAGATGACAGTTTAAGATCTAAACTGTTTCGTAAATATTTATAGATCGAAGAAGATTTGTAATATAAGCACTGTGCAATATTTTTATCACTGTCACTAGGTTAGGTTAGGTTGGAGTGGCTGCTTACGCACACTTAGACCGGTGACGGTCCATTGTGATACCACAGGATGTATCCCCTTTTACCCCTATTGGAACCATTTCGAGCTACTTATGTAGCATAAGACGTCCCGCACTTTAATGTTTTCGAGATCCGAGAGGCAGTCCATCCTGAACTTACCTAAATGTTTGTGCCTTCTGAGAGCCAATGCTGGACACGAGCAAAGGAAGTGGACCAACGTCTCTTCCTCCTCTTCGTCCAAGCAGCTTCTGCAGTAGTCATTAGCCTCCAGACCCAGCCTTCTTGCATGTTCTCCAAAAAGGCAGTGTCCCGTGAGTATTCCTACGACCGTTCTTAATTCACGTCTGCGTAAGGATATTAATGCCATAGTGCGCCCCAAGTCCAGCTTTGGCCAAACTTGTCTTGCAACTCTACAGGTTAGGGTGTTAGACCACCTTTCCCCCGCTGAGGATAGCGCCTGCTTCCAAAGTGCTTGTCTCAGCGCTGTGATAGGCCTCCCCAGACTTGCCCTTTCCGGTTGCAGCTGGAGAGTCGTACCATGCCTAGCAAGTTCATCTGCCCTGCAGTTCCCCATGACGCCCGAGTGACCTGGGACCCAGACTACCTGGATGTTGAAATGCTCACCCATCTCATTTAGAGATGAGTGACAACTCAACGCCACCCGTGACGCCAAAGACACCGATTCTAACGACCGGATCGCCGCTTGACTGTCCACATAGATTGTGATATCGTCTGAGGATAACACATTATTTTTCAACCACGTCATGACCTCCTCAATCGCTACGACTTCAGCTTGGTACACGCTGCAGTAATCAGGGAGACGAATAGAAATATTTACATTTAATTTGTCACAGAATACTCCAGCTCCTACTTTGCCGTCTAGCTTGGAGCCATCTGTGAAGAATTGTAACGCTTCAGTTTCCGATGACGGTCTATCCCTCCAGGATTCCCTTGAAGAGAAGGAGGTCCGAAATCGCTTCTCGAAGCGTAGAGTAGGTTTAATGTAGTCAAGATTCGCAAGCTCATCCTTCAACGATCTGACGATAGTAGAGTGTCCTATACTAAGACACCTCCACTGAGAGACGGCTGCAAGTCATACAGCCGTATTTGCCGCCATCTGTTTGCCAAAAATGTCGACCGGAAGAAGGTGCAACATAACCTCTAAGGCACTTGTCGGTGTCGACCTCAATGCCCCGCTAACAAGCATACAGGCCGTTCTTTGCACTCTCTCAATCTTACTTTTGTAAGTTATCTTGTCCAGAGCTGGCCACCAAACACCCACCCCGTACATGAGTACAGGTCTCACTACGGCGGTGTAGAGCCAGTGTACCAGCTCCGGCTTCAGACCCCATCTATGACCAATGGCGTTCCTACAAGAGTACAAAGCAATAGTAGCTTTGTTTATTCTCTCCAACATGTTGGGCTTCCAATTAAGCTTACTGTCCAAGATAATGCCCAGATATCTAGCACTATCAGTAAAAGCAAGTCTCGTGCCATTTAAGGTAGGAGGGACAACTACCGGGATTTTGTATTTCTTAGTAAAGAGTACCAGCTCTGTCTTGGACGGGTTAATACCAAGTCCACATTTGCCAGCCCATTTCGTAACGATGGTAAGCGCATTCTGCATTACGTCTACAATCGTGCCCAGGAATTTCCCGGTAACAGCTAAAGCTACGTCATCTGCGTACGCAATAACTTCAATACCCTCTCTCTCCAATTCAAGTAGTAACCCGTTTACCACTATGTTCCAGAGAAGAGGGGACAGAACCCCCCCCCCTGCGGAGTTCCCCTAGTTACTCGCCTCTTTAAGGTGGAGTCCCCCAACTTCGAGCTAACAATCCTGCTTCCCAGAATATAATTGATTAACCCTATCAGAGGAACGTCCACCTCCAAAAATGACAATCCCTCCTTGATTGCCTCCGCTTTCACATTATTAAAGGCGCCTTCTATATCCAGGAAGGCCACCAAACAGAATTCCTTCGAATTAATCGATTTCTCAATCGTAGACACCAAGGCGTGCAGAGCAGTGTCCACAGATCTACCCTTTGTGTACGCGTGCTGAGACGATGCCCACTTCCTGGCACCTATTTTATCTCTGATGTATACATCCAGCAGCCTTTCCAATGTTTTCAAAAGAAAGGATGATAGAGTTATTGGTCTTAGGTCCTCAGGATAGACATGTGAGCTTTTCCCCGCTTTCGGTATGAACACCACATTGACCTCCGTCCAGTACCTAGGAATATAGCCCAGCTTCAAACACCCTTTGAATATAGCTTCCAGGTAGGGAAGAATAATTACTGAGTTGTTTTGAAGTTCCGCTGGTATAATTTGATCCGGACCAGCCGATTTAAATGGTTTAAAATCCCTCAGTGCCCATAGGATCCGTTTTCTGGTTACGATATCCTCTGTGGTTACTGACAGTGATTCCTGATGATTGCTACGCACCAACAGGTCTTCAAAGCTCCCTGGGAAGTGTGTCTCGAAGAGAAGCTCCAGAGATTCTCCACTAGAAGCTGTCCAAGATCCGTCCGGTTTTATCAAAAAACTAGGACTAGATGTACTTTTGGAAAGAATCTTCCTAAGGCGGGAGGTTTCGGATACCTCTTCCATATTATCACAGAAGATTCTCCAAGACCTCCTTTGTGCCTTTCTTAATTCTTTCTTATAAATTCCGAGTTTCTCCTTATAGGAGTCCCAATCCTGAGCCTCCCTTGTATTTTTGGCTCTATTAAAGGCTATCCTACAAGCCTTACGATAGGTTCCCAGTTCCCTGGACCACCATACCGGTTTTTGCCTACCCCTAGGCTTAGCCAGTGAGCAGGCAGCGCGAAAGGATCGGTTGCATGCGCTAGTAACGCTAGCCACCATGTCCTCCAGCTCCCCAACGGTCGTCGGGGGCTCCATAGCCCTCGTCGGTAACATTTCCTCCAATAATTCCCCATATTTGCTCCAGTTGGTCCTTCTAGGGTTCCTGAAGGCTTCCCGGGTAGCAGGGTGAATATCGAGGCTATAGGTTAAATATCGATGATCAGAAAAGGAGTGTTCCTTATCCACCCTCCAATTTTTAACCATATGAAGAATATTATTTGAGGCAAGGGTCACGTCTAGAACCTCCTGCCTGTTACTAGTAATAAATGTGGGTTCCCGCCCAATATTACACACTGAAAGGTTAGTACTCATCAAATAATCAAAAAGCGACTCACCTCTTTCATTAATGTCTGTGCTTCCCCAGATAGTGTGATGCGCATTAGCATCAACTCCCAGTACCACGCCTACCTTTGATTGTTCCGCTTTACGGATCAGCTCCTCCAGGTTATCCGGAGGAACTTCCTTCTCCCGGTCCATGTAGGCTGAAACGAGCCAGAATCTACAAGTGCCTACTTCCAGGCTAACTGCAGTAGTGTCACCATTGCTGTATTGAGAGAGAAGGAAAAGATTAATATTATTTTTCCCAAGAATACAAGATCTGATCTTCCCAGACTTACTAGAGGATATAATTTTATACCCCTTGGTTCTGAGGCCACAGATCCTGTTGTTGTTAATCCAAGGTTCTTGGATTAATATGACATCCTCACCCGAACTAGTCAGCCTGAGGAGTAGAGCTGCCGAAGCAGCCTTAGAATGGTGAAGGTTAATTTGTGTTATCTTAATCATAACCATTTAACCTCTACTTATCTCTATGGTATATTCCTGCTACCGCAGGAATATTATTTCTCGGTATTTTGGGGTGCGCCGGATCCACCCGTCTCGCCACCCCTCATACCCTCTGTAGAGGACTTGTCAGTGCCGACCCGTCTGGCCGGGCTGCCGACAGCCTCCTCCATCGGTACACCAGCTCCTTCGCTTATATGCCCCTCCTTATGCTTCAAGGGAGGCCTTGTCCGACCGAGGTCGCCGGCTTCACTCTCCCCCATACCCTCAGCTTCTCCCCCCATGCTGCTGGTACCCCCTTCAGGCGTGGGCGGGTTACCACCATCCTCCGGTTGGCCTCCCGTACGCGCTTCCGCCCCATCCTTTTTATAAACGTTGAGAGTAATTGACCCGAAACCGAAGTCAATTACTCCCTTCGTTTTGTGCAGGAGGGCAAGGGACTCCTTATTTATTACCATAATTGATTATTTCGAGCCCCCCTTCGCATCCTCCTGCTTGACGATCTTCCAATTTCCGGTCGGAAGACTCGGGTTACTGGCCTGAATGATTTCCAAAGCCTCGTCAGGGCTAGCCGGTTCGGATGGCAGCCAGACACGTGCCCTCGGCCTGCTGGGAATTTCCTCCCGACTAACTGCCGCAAGATTTGCGCCTGGCCACACCTCCCCTACTTTGGCTATAGCCTTTTTATATAAATCCACAGATCTAGAGTCCAAGCATGCAGTCATCTTCACACGCCCTTGATACCACCCCGCATCTCTGCAGGATGGGGGAGGTCCCGGATTTTCACCCAGGACCTTTAAAAAGACGAGGTTTAGTGCATTATACACCAACCTCCATTTTCCGGCCGTGATGCTCCCATCTTCTTGACTTTCGTCAATGACGGCTAGCATCAACACATGCTCCCTCAGGACATCGCTGAACAGCTTTGTTCCTGAGTTGGATCTCGGCTTCCTTTCAGTCACCAACTTGGCCCGCTTACTGTTGACTACTTCCACCTCGTCCTGGGACCGCTGTCTTTTCGACACATGGTCCCTTTCCGAGCTTCCGCAGCCCACAGTGCTCCTTGCCCAAGCTACTGATGTTCTTTGCTCTTCCGTAAGCTGCCCCTCGGGGGTCGCAGCCCACTTCTCGAGAATTCGGAATGCCGAGCGGCGATTCCTGTATCGCCTTTTCGCCGAAGGAGTGTCTCTCGTCCCACTCCCCTGTGCTGCGTTGGTACCGCTAACTCCCGGGACTTTTGCCCTAGAGCCAACCCCCTTTGCAACTTTAGAGGCCCCACCTGTCTGGTTCGAGGTACCCCCATTCACTGATACCGGCTTTTGAGGAGAGCCGGTGCCCTTTGTTTTTTCGGTGTTCGATCTTTCCATCTGATTCCCACGAGTATCGGAGAAATAGAGGTCCGCCTGCGCAGAGATCCGAATACGCAGGTAAGGCTAAATACAACTGGAGGTCGCCAGATATCCAGAGGGCTCCGTTAGCGACTGGGCTTTGTTAAATGGGCCCCCAGCCTAGTTGATCATTAGCACGGGTCGCTTAACACCTTAATCCAGCCCATTCGGCTCGCTAGCACCGCGGCCTCCCAGCACCCCCTTCCCTCCACCCACATTCTCTCCCCCTTTCACCTATTCACATGGAGAGCCCAATCCAATGGGATCCATTCCATTCCCCGGGTCACCCGTTTATAGGGGTACCCCCACTCATCACCCGCGGAGACTCCGGAAGTGCAGAGAGGACACGACGCCCAGTCCGCCGTGGTTATTGGTCGATGGTTTTCTGGCGCCATCTGTTCGCCTTTCCATGCTGGGCATCATAGGCACTCAGAATTTAATGAACTCAGGTTAAACACTCCCCAGTTCCCTGAGACTCTCCCCCCAGCTGGACTGCGGTTGGGGGCGGCTTATTTAATTCACCGCTAGCCTACCTATCGATAGGCCGTCCACTATCCACCACCTGTGACCCCCCCGATAGCTGCAGTACGCCACGGGCACTGTCACTATAGTAGTAATCCTGTTTTAATAATAACTTACACACAGTTTTCGAATTATTATTAACTAGAATTTGGTTTATCGTTTCATCGATTGTCATAACTTTCGCCTGTTGATGCTTTTGTCGCAAATTATAGTAATTTCGGTGCACTACGCAATTTAGAACGTAGCAATTTATGTTTTTTCTGTAAGTTATTAAACAATTTTTTATATTTTTGAATAATTGTTACTGATACTTGGTGTTGTCCTGTTCTTTGTCACATCAGTGGCAATTAATTTTATTAATTAAATTTAAAAATTTGACTTTTTCGTCAATTAGGTCTATGGCCAAAAACCCATTCGTTTTTTCTGATAGGATCCTTCGGAAATATATAAAATTTTGTTGTCCTATTTCCAACTGATTTGGCTAGACAGTTGCGAACCATATAGGTTTCATATTTGGCTTTATCGTGTGACATGTTTTTTTATTATAAACAATGAAAATCACTTTCTAAAAGTACTCTTTATAATCACATGTAAGAACTGAATTAGGATTGAATTTGAGTATAGAAAAATATACAAAAATAATTTAAAATGAACTGTACTTTTGACCACTAATACGAATAAAGGACGTTTTATCTCGCTTTGCTGTCATATAAACAAATTGACTTATTATCTTTTGTCACATTCTATCAATTAAAAAAACAATGTGTAAGGCAAAAATCAATAAATAAATATTTTTCCAATAACGGGAAACTTCTCCTCTCTTCGAGTATATTAATTGATTGATTGATTAAGAATGTACGGCCAAGCATTATAGCAAGACTCCCGGACTCCCGGGCATATACCGTACACCCTTTCACACATAACAAAACCGAAGGATTGGACACCAAAGCGATCGATACTTAGTAAATTATTAGTATTATATATAATAAATAGGTTAGTACAAGACAGCACAATCCAACTACATTAGGGTACAGGTTCGGCTACTCAGGGCTCCCTAAATCCTAAATCAAAAACAGAATAACAGCGCTTATTTTCTTATTAATGTTTCTTTTTCTATCCCATCAAATAAATCCTTTTCACAGTAACGGGAGACAATATAAGTAATTAACCGTTTAAACCTAAAATTTAACTTAAAACCAAACCCCAACTTCATAAAACTTATATAAATTTATTTAAATAATTTAATGGATAATATGACAGCAACATGATAGGCTTAATAATAATTCTATTATTATTTACTATAATTATAACAAGAATTAATCAAAAGTTAATATTACAATTCTCAGACGTGTAAATCCAAGTCTCCCAACAACCTTTATTCCTATAATAGCCTTTACTAAGTATTTACTCACTTTGTATTCACCACACCTCATTACACCCCTACATACCATAAAAAACACACAGATCGAAAACTCTTAAAATCATTATCTAACCTACAATAATTTTCATACCAGTAATAATTGATCCTTCCCATTTTCAACTACTACACATTCCCTTACCAGCTCATTTATCCTTTTTATTCAAAATTCACTATTCTTATTCAACATTCACACTCACCTCATCAAGAATCTTATCAGAATTTGCTTACCATAGCACACCAACTCTCAATAGAAGATACCTAATTTCCTTCATACCCACCCCTACTCTCCATATTTATTAACCCCTTAGGTAATGATAATTTGACATTTACGACCAAAGTTTGATTTAATCGTAAGCTAAAACAACTCGAAAATATAAAACACTTTAAACGAAATTCAACTAAAATTCCTGCCAACATCTTTGTTGCAATAAAATAAAATAAAATGCAAGTGCACGTCATTCCCCCCGATGGTAACTGTATTTATAATGCAGTTATACATTAATTGGGACTCGTATTACCACAGCATCCTATTAATTCACATCATGAACTCCGATCCGAGATAGTTCAATTTATTAGAGAGCACTTAATAGATTATATACCAACTATAATGGATTCATTTCACCTATCTGACTCTAGTCAGATTACAGTGCAATTCCAAAACCAATGTATAGAAAGGTAACCATCATTCATAATACCACCATTACCTCTAAATTAACTAAAATTGAATCCATCTTATATTAATAAATCAATGAAACCATTTCAGATTTCATTCCAACCTTGAAATGGACGGCTACTGGGGTGGTTCCGAATACATATCAGCTATAAGCCGATTAAATGGAATTAAAATAGTTATTCATCATACTACCACCCAGCAACCAACAATTTTCATTCCGGATGGCGGTAATTATATACATGAAGTTAATTTATTATACAATGGAACCCATTACAATAGTCTAATATCTATGACAAAATCCTTACCACTCTCTGCATCTGCACAAGGATCCCATGATAATCTAAAAACCCCATCCAACACTTTATTACACACAAATTCTACCTCGCCAAATTCTCATATACCTAGTATTACTGGCAATGTTCAACACGTATTCCGTACATCCAGTAATCCTTACACCATTACTGAAGCCACACCGTCACCTTATACCTCCTTACCAATAACTACTTCCTCTTATTATTTTGGCACCTTGAATATCCTCGACACAATCGATACTCTTTTACAACACCACAATATCACTCTCTGTGGACTCCAAAAGACCAACATGAGTTCAGTTGTATGTTCCACTACTAACTACACCTGGTATCTTACCAAAGACGAGTCCCCGAAGAGGTGTGGGAATTCTTGTACAAAAAAATTCCATCTTCAAACCACTTGGAATTAAATATTATTATGGAGCCATAATCACCTTAATTGGCCGAATCCATGATGGCAGAAAAATTCTCTCCATCACAGTGTAAGTCCCTCCACACACCTCACCATCCACCATCAACACTATCTTCAATAATTGATCGGTGCCCAAAAACCCGCGATGTGGTGATTCTCGGTGATTTTAACGCCCATATTGGAAGTCAAGATAACTGGGACAAAAGATACATTGGTCACAATTTATATCATCAAGTAACCAATGCTAACGGATACTCTTTAGTCCAACTTGTGCATCTAAAAACCACAAGATCCGATGGACGGCATCACTCACAAGTAGATCACATTTTAACTAGAGAAAAGAATTACAACATCTACAGTACACGGCCATTGAATTAGCAACTTTTGATTTTCTAAAATTGCACTAATAATACAAGCAATTTCCGGGAAATTTTATCTTTATTTTATAGCACAAGTCTAGCGCCGTTTATGACGCACAAAATTATTTACCGTTATTTCTCTTGAATCTGTTATTGAATATTTTTCTAAATTTTGTACTTCGCCGAGCGAGCGATTGATGAACATTAGGCAACGGTAGTACTTAAATAGTGTAATAAATGAGGTATCAATATTTTTTTATTAAGTATTATGTTAGTGGTTCTTTATTGGTGCGATAGGTAATAATATTCAATTGTGTTTAGTAAGTGATTTTTGAGAGTTTCGCGTTACTGTCATAATGGGACGAAAAGCTGACATTTTATTGATAAAAAAACAACGTATTACTGATTTATTGGAACATTCATCATTAAAACAATATGAAATTGCCAAAATAGTTGGAACCAGTAAGCATGTTGTGTCTAGAATTAAGAAACATTCCAAAATGGCGAGGTCGTGACTCCACCGCACAGGAAAAATTGCAGAAAACAAAAGAAAACATCCGAAAGGGAAGACAGAATCATCTTAAAATTAACCTTACAGAATCGTAAACGATCAACGGCTTCAATAAATGACATTATAAAGAAGTACGACATCAACATCTCGAATAGAACATTACGACGCCGCTTTAAACAATTTGTACTAAAACAGTGTCGTCCGACTATTAAACAAAAATTAACGTCCAACATGATAATTAAACGAATTGCATCGGGGACGGAAATATAAGCACTTCTCAGTGTCAGATTGGTCTAATGTAACAAAAAATTCCTATTTGCCGTTTCGTATTTACAAATTTTATTATACGGCCAAATTTTCAGGTTTGTTACTCGGATGAATCTTCGGTCCAAATTATTGCCGAGAGAAATATTTTTGTCAAACGTCGCTCACATGAGCGTTTCAATGAAGACTGTGTTGTACGAAAGGTTAAATATCCGACATCTGTCATGGTTTGGGGGTGTATGACCGAAAAACATTCTGGGCCTCTTCGTTTAGAAGATGGCATTATGAATGCTCCCCAATTATTTCGCCGTCAGCAAAGGTACATCTTGCAGCAGGATGGAGCTCCTTTTCACACCGCCAAGTCGGTTAAAAACTTTTTGAGTTCCAAAAAGCATACCGCTATTAGATTGGCCGGGGAACTCTCCAGACATGAACCCAATAGAAAATTTTTGGACAGTTCTAAAGATGCAGTTATCGAAAAACAGATCACAGACAAACAAACATTGATTGAGGAAATTAAAAACATATGGTTCAACGACCCACTTATTAAAAAAAAACATAATAATCTCGTTTCAGACTATGCCACAAATAGTCGAAATGTTGCTCAAGACTAAAGGAATGTGGACTAAATATTAAATAATAGATATATTAAACTTTTATTTAATTTTTTTATATTCATTAAATCTTAATTTAACAATTTTAATGAAATATTGATAAATAAATTGATGCTATGATATTGAATTCACCAAAAAACTAAGTTTTTTAAAAGTTGCTAATTCAATGGCCATGTACTGTATATAAATTCCGTCCAAACTGATATTCTTCGCCCCAGCATAAGCGATCATTGCCGTATATGGTTCCATTGTACCCTCCGTAAAGGAAAACACCTTACAACCTTAGCCCCTTCCACCAATTCCAAAAAATCCAAAAAATCCCTACCATCTTCCACCTATAATTTCCGAACCCTAAATCTTTCTTAACTCAAAGATAACAAAATAGCATCTCAATATCAAGATACTCTTCAAGAAGCCCATGAAAACTAACTTCTACTTTCTAACTTCACGGACGCCCTTGACTCCAAAACGAAGAAAAGCCCTAGCTCATGTAAAGAGCCAAGTATTCACTAACTCCTACCTGCATAATATCACATGCAATCTTTTCGAAAGGTAAATTTGGTATTTCATGCGGGATCAACGGCTCCTTTGTATTCGATATCTGAATTTTCTCACACGTTCTACATTCGCTTATATAATCCTCGATGTCCGAATCCATGCCCGTCCAGTATAATATTTCTCTTGCTCTCTGTTTAGTTTTTGTAATCCCCATATGTGCCTTGTGGAGTGACTCTAGCATTTTTCGTCTTAATTTAAAAGGCACCATTACTCGTTCTCCCAAATAAACCAGTCCTTCATCACAAAATATTTCTCCTTTATATTTCCAGATAATTTGATTATCGAGCTGGCATTTAGAATTTGGCCATCCTTCTTTATATATTTTTAATATCTTGGATAAAATTTCATCCTTTGCCGTTTCATGTATGAATATTTCCTTTTTATGATCTGACATGTTTATTGTATGTATCACATCTTCATACTCTTTAAATTCTTCAGTATTTTCGACCAGTAAATAACTCCTAGATAAGTGATCGGCTATGTGCATCTCTTTACCTGGTCTGTATATTACATTTATCTCATATTTTAATAGTTTCATTTTCATTCTCTGTAAACGAGAAGAATTGACCTTATGCAATTCGTTTTTCATTATTCTCATCAGTGGTTTGTGATCTGAATGAATTTCCACTGGTCTTCCAAAAATATAGTGGTGAAATTTCACGCATGAAAAAATGATTGCGAGAAGCTCCTTCTCTATTTGTGCGTATTGCTTTTCAGTATCTGTTAGGCTTGTTGATGCGTATGCCACTGGCTTTCCCTTTTGCAATAACACACAACCTATTCCGTTTTGACTTGCATCCCTTTGTATGATTATCCTTTCATTTATATTAAATGTCTGTAAAACAGGTGTATTTGTAATTATCTCTTTTAGTTTTTTGACACATTGTACGTGTTGTTCCATCCAGCTAAATTCTACGTTTTTTCTTAGTAATTGTCGTATAGGTTCCGTTAATTCTGCCATGTTAGGGACAAAACTTCGTAGATAGTCGACCATACCTAGGAATCGTTGTAATTCCTTTTTAGATGTTGGGTCATTCATTTTGGTTAAGGCCTTTATCAGCTCGGATCTACACTTATACCGTCCCGATTGAAAATATGTCCTAAGAAACTGACTTGCTGTATTCTGTACTGAACATTATTTTGATTAAATTTTATATTTAATTTTTTAGCTCTCTCAATTACTTTATTTAAATTACGATCGTGTTCTTTTTCCGTTCGTCCAGTCACTAACAAGTCATCTATGTAAATGTGAATTCCCGAGATATCTCCGAAATTTTTCTCGTTTAATTTTTGAAACGTCTCTGGGGCTATATTTATTCCAAAGGGTAATCTCCTAAAGTTGTAGCAACCAAAAGGTGTACTAAAAGCGCAAAGACTTTTCGAGTTGTTATCCAGTTCGATCTGGTAGAACCCATCCTTCAAGTCTAAAACTGTAAACACCTCGACGCCCGCTAATTTAGTAGTTAGGTCTTCTAATTTTGGGATTTCATAATAATCTTTCTTTAATGCCTCGTTTAAAAATTATGGGTCTAAGCAAAGTCTTAAGCTCCCGTTCGGTTTTTATACTACTACAAGATTACTAATCCATTCTGTCGGTTCAGATAATTTTTCTATTATTCCTGTCCTTTCTAAATTGTCCAATGCTTCTTTTACCTTTTCACATAGTGCTATTGGAATTCTTCTAGGAGGTCTGACGTCGATTCAGAATACTTCCTAATAGTTGCTGAATTAAAATTTGATCTATTCACCACATTCAATCATCTTTTCCAACGTATTATTCGTTGGAAGATTGCGGCAATGAATAACCAAGTTACCCGAACCACCTTCGAGAATACTGCATCAGGAATCTTGTTGAATAAATCACTACCTGACTCCGTTCACTTATAATGAGACATCATCAAAATTGCGGTACCCGATGGTCTTGGTGCTATACGGGAGAAAGTTCGCGCACGCTAACGGAATCTATCACAAAGAACAAGATTATCTCAGATTATATGCAGACGGAAAAGACGAGACTGGCATGAGTAACAAGCAAGCACTAACAAAAATTCTATCCTGAGAGATTGAAATTACAGCATAAGAGAAATAGCTAAGGACTTTCATCACTGCGATTAACTAAAAAAGGACACTAAACCCATCCTCGGAATGTAGCGGAATTATTTCTACTCACTTCTAAATAGACGAAGGCGCCTTGTGAGAAATAATCTCTCTTGCTACAACGCAATATCAACGTCGAGATAACACCACCGCATCCTCCATCATATGATCAATTGCTGAACGTGATACCGCAAATTAAAAAATTATAAGACACACGGTGAGGATGGTATCTGCAACGAAATGCTGAAATCTGGATGTTTGAGGTCATGTGGTCTAGAGAACGGCTTTTATCTGACAACTTTATAAAAAGAGAGATTGGTTAAACATCAATCACTAACGCGGTATAGCTTTGCTAAAGGCTACAAGTTTTTGGTCAACGTAGTCTCGGTAAAGTTATCAACTAATAGCGAGAGGATCTTAAGGCATTATAAAAGGTTCTCGTTCAAAAAAATCAACGACCGATCAAACTTTTACTTTAGGGATGATGCTGGAGAAGTGCTAAGAGGAATACGTTATGCAATATTTTGTCCTACATGGGCATATGGCCAAAATTTGGTTTCTATGTGACAACTTTCATTGGATGACTCAATATGACAGGTATTACTTGAATGAAAACTCGGATTTCTGCGAGATAACATCTGGAGTGCGGCAAAGTGACCCAATAGCCTAGTATGTCAGAGTATGTCATTCATCAGCAGGATATCAACAAAGCTATTACCATACGCTGACGATATTTGCGTTCTGGGTCGCAACACCAGTTCCGTGAAAGAGGTCCTCCTTCCGTTAGAACTAACAACCCAGCAAATTCGGCTTCTGATCGCCGAAACGAAGACTAAATATATGGCCACCGCGAGAAGAGATACGCAATATAAGAAGGAGATTGAACGCAAATTTTTAGGATCACTAATCGCTATGCAAAACTCCATTTCTGTGGACATTTCATTGAGGATCGCAGCAGGCAACCTAGCCTTTTACGCCAACATCAAAATATTCAATTTTCCTCATGTATCGCACAAAGTAAAATTGGACATCTACAAAGCGCTGATAAGATCAGTTATTACCTTTGGATGCGAGTCTTGGACACTAACAGCACATCCAGCAAATTGCTATAACTGAGCGTAAGATGATTAGAATAATTCTCGGTTCCATCAAAAAGGAAGCCACGTACAGAATTCGAAGGAGTCTTGGGCACACCCTTTCTTCGCTAGACCGGACTACTAAATATACCTCGGAGTTGGTACCAATGAAAGTAGGACCACGTTACATACATCTTGACCTATAAACAAAATTTAGGTTATATAGGTAAAAATGAAAGGACCGAGAAAAAAATTGATGTCCGAATAGTCGTAAAAACAGGTTAATATGGGCGACCAGCATTTTATAAAAAATCATATAACCTATAGTCTTAAACCAAAAATCTTTTGGATATGACTGAAAACGATCTAAAACCTGAAAAGAGAGAAGATAAATTTGGGGGAAAACAGAAAATGCATGCATTATCCCTTTGGGACAGGCTGTTTTATGGGTGGGGACCAGATAATAAAGAATACTTGACATTATTTATATAATAACTTTCCGAAAGATGAATTCCAAAATGAGAATAAAAACTAGAAATGAGTAATGAGGACTTTGAATAAACGTACGTACAGATTTTTCAATTAAGGAAGACACATCTTTCTATATTGTCTATGTCTTGAACTTTACTCCGGTTTCGTTTTTACGTTTTAACTTGTTGGTGTCTATATAATATAATCGTCCTGTGTCATTTATAATCGTTCAACTAGACGAACCATTGAACGTCTATTCACTTCATATGGTTGCCGTGCCAATAAGCAGGAACTGGGCATCTCAGATCGCGTTAATCCAAGAACTAAAGCGACACACGACCATCTACTGCGACGTCACTTCTTTGATTGGGCTCTAAATAAGCTTCACGAAGATCCTGATTTTCATCTCAAAACCATCTTGAGCGATGTAGCTCATTTTTGGCTCAACGGCTTCGTTAATAAGCAAAATAGTCAGATTTGTTCTAGCGAGCAACTTGAAGCCATTTACGAAACGCCATTACATCCGAAAAAATTGACTGATTGGAGGCGTCATTGCTTCATATTTCTTTATAAACGAAAATAAACAATCCGCAACGGTTAATGGAAACCGCTACCGTGATATGCTGACTCGTTTTTTGTGGGATAAATTGGAAGAATTGAATTTGGCCGAGGTGTGGTTTCAACAGGAAAATGTCACATCTCACACAGCTGGTCAAACCATTGATTTATTGAAGTCGAACCTCGGTGAACGTGTTGTCTCCAGAAATTGGCCACCTCATTCATGCCATTTAACGCTTTTGGTCTTTCTTCTTTGGGGCTATGTCAAGTCATTGATCTATTCCAATATACCACATATTTTAGAATCTCTCAGAGCCAACATCGAACGCGATATGGCTGTAATCTACCGATTTATGTAAACAAAATTGTGTTCAGCGCTTGTAGGGCTGTATCACAATGTCGCTTTAAATCACGTTAAAAAAAATATGAAACAGATGATTAATAGTTTTTCAACATAATAAAGTCTTAATTGTTTAACCATAGATCACTCAATCGTCTCTTTAGCTCAGTGGTAGAGCACTGGTCTCGTAAACCAGGGGTCGTGAGTTCAAACCTCACAGGAGGCATCAAAATACACTAATCTTTTATCGATTACGTTATTTTTTTTGGTAAACAACAAAAATTGTCTTCTCTGCTGCGAGTATTCATCATTTCTCTGTAAACAAACACCAACAATTTATAATATTTTTATTTCCCGTGCAAAATGTTTTTTAATATTTTTTGCTGAAGTTAAAAACGATCAATTTATTCGATTATAACGGTAATTAATAAGGAATATCTTAAATTTCCTATCATGTATTAAATTACAAAATTCAATCGATAAATAAATTTGAGGTATATCTGATACTATCCAAACATAAATACATTACATATGTACGTACTACATACTCGTACTACAAACAGTTATTAAGAAACTAGAAAAAAATATTTCACACACCACAAAACCCACCCACACAACACAATTCTCGCATATAGACTGCAATTTTGTAATAACTTAAAAAATTAAAATTCTATTAATTAACCTCAAAATTGTATTTCCTAAAAAGGAAATTGCTTTTAGAAAATTGAAAATGTTTTTTAGTTTTTGTTACATTAAAAAAATAAATGAGGACGGGTAATTTTCTCTATCATGAGAATATGATTAAATACCCAAGTCATTAGATAAATTTATTTATTATGCCACTCAAGTGATTATTGCGAATGACAACTGCCCTTCAATCAAATATGTAATTCTTCATCGTTATACGAGTAGTTTTTTTTTTGCTATGTTTCGAGAATTTTTTTGTGCGCTACTACACCAACCCCTAAAATATTAATTTGACAATATTTAACGTCTAAAACTGTCGTAAATACTTAATGACCTAAATAAATTGTTAAAAAGTTTTTTTTTTGTGTTTACGAATATGTTTATTACGATTTTTTCGATCCCCCCTTTATATCCATTTTTGTACGTACTGCCTTACTTTATGTTTTCGTTTTTATAGTGTTTCGGGATATAAAATTTGTTTATCAGAAATTATTGGTGGGGGCTCTTTCCACGCCAATTTCAATATATGCGCGATAATTTAAATCAATCAAATTCGGGAATCGCATACGATAATAAATTTGTTATTCATTTTATTTCACGGTTGATTGAACAGCCTATAGGGGAGACCATCCAACGCACTATATATAGGTTATATTAGATCGATTTAATGTGCAAGGTGAGAAAAAAAAATCATTTGAATTGTCATACATACAAAACTGGGACAAACAGCGGTTGCAACTAAAACAAACGTTAAATGGCATAATTAAAATAATCTACAAACCAATTTAAATACGATTACGATTTAGTATTTTAGTATCTAAAATTATATTAAATTCCGTCGTTTCCCAAAGGACACAATATTTTGACATTTAATTTATGTTTTATATCTTTTTATTTGTTGTATTTGGTATTATAGTGAAAAATTTATTAAAACATAAAACGACCAATTTAATGTTTTACGATTATTTGCCATCTACATTTAAACATAAACATAACAAATAATAAAATTGGGTTCCGGTCGATACGGCATATTTCATTACGGAACATTACCAAATGGCATATTTCAAAACGGCATATGTTACACTACAGCATATGTTGCGGCTTACGGTACACTATGGCATATTTAAAAATGGAATATTTCAAAACGAAATATGGTACACTACGGCATATAGCACACTTTGGCATATTTCAAAATAGCATATTTCAAAACGGCAAATGGTACATACGGCACAATGATGGAATTATAGGTACAATTGTAATTTTTTCGATACACCTCATTTTTAAAAGTACAATAGTACATTCCAGTGAAATTCAGTACAATCTGAAAAAATTGAATTATTTCTTTTTTTTACATCTTTTAACCCCATAAGGACCCGAAGCGAGATATCTCGGGACTTACTATATGGTCCAAAAAGATCGTACCCGAGATAACTCGGCCGGTCACATATTGTACGTTCCATTATGTATTTGCCCAAAATAACTTGTGAAAATAATCTTATAACAATATTATTATTATTATATAATAATATTATTATTAAGGTGTTAAACATAAAACAATTTTCCTTATACGTTTTGCGCTATTAAATTTAAAAACCGCAAATTTAGTTAACTGAAAATTGCTTATAGTATCTCATTAATGTGTGGTTTCTTAGCTTAATTTTTTTATTAATTCTTTAACCCTAGTCAGCATGCGGGTCATTTTACTTGCGTAAACACATGTGATGAGTCTCTCGGACTCATAAATAATCTTAAAGAAAACTGAAAACATTATGTTGAAAATGTTTTATTTACAAATAACAATACCAAAAATAAAATTAAATTTGGCAGTTACTTAGCTAGCGAGCCTCCTTATCTATTGGAGGAAAAATGTACCACTTAAGCTTAGAGGCCAAATAATCTTCGCGTAACATTTCTACAAAATTGAGTATGGGAATCATAGGTATGGGTCGAATTATACTAAAAGCCAGTAGGTACCTTCAGTAAGTTATTGCATTAATACCTTTATTAGTGAGGTTGACGTGAAGAACTACGAGACCTGCGTTTATTTCTATTTGGTTCAGTGAATTCCTGTTCTAAATTTATAAGAAATATTTGACTCGCTGTATAGCATTACAATTTCTGCTTATAAAGTAAGGTCCTCATTGATTAGGTTTTTTTTTTGAAGAAGAAAATATGTGTCACCAAAAAATCGACGAAATAAAATGTCGGCTCGATTTTGTTCTTGAGCTAGCTTAAATTTTTTAAAAACCGAAAACATTTCATTAATTAGACTTTCACGCTTAACGGGAAGTAAATCCTCTAAACCTTTCAATTTGTCGAAATCTACTAAAATATTATAAAATCTATGAAATCTACTCTGTACTAATTCGAAACTACTTAACCTACTCCAATGTGAAGTTGCAATGATTATTGTAATATGAAGTACATAGCTATTTTTCCCCATTTTTGAGGACGCCCATTTTCAAAATAAGAAATTCCTCGAGAATTCAATGGATTTTTGTTGAAATATCGCAAATCTACCAAATTTATATTCCATATTTCTGAAGTGCCGGAAAGAAGGTTTTCTAGAAATTTTTACATCCGCATATCATTATTAAGGAAATTTCATGGGTTTTTCGGAGTGATCAGTCTTCTGAATCGTTAAATCGCAAATATTGTCATCTTTTGATTTTGTTTTCTAATGGTTGAAAACAATCCTGCAAAAATGATTTGATTTTTTATTTGGCATCTAATTTGAAAGAATTCGACCACAGATATAAAAATCACAAACGGTTAAGGTTAACCAATTAATCTAAACTTTTCGTTTAATCGATCCGATAATATACGATCTTTACCGAAAATAAAAGGTATTTTGAATTATTTATTAAATTTTGTGAAAAAATAATTTCTCAAAAGAATTAGAATACATAATCAAATTGTCAGTTATTGTAATCCATTCACATTTCAATTTCACTTTCTCGGGTAACCTCTGAGTGCCTATTATGAAATTTCGTTTTTGACAGCTACGAGTTAAGTGAACTCAATTTACAGAGATGCAATTGTAGGAAAACGCAATTATGTATGTACGCGTTTTGTCGCAATTTTAAAACAATTCTTTAAACTCGTTTAATACTTACATAATATTAAACAGACTATCAGATGTCCAATTTTCCGATTTAGTGGTAAGTTTAATTTACCTACATTGGAATTGTCTTAATAGGGATTATTTGAGTTGTTGCTGACTTAAGCAAGTACATCGATATTTTCGATATTTTATTTGATTCTTCGAGGTTTATAACCTTATTCGAGATTGTTTTGATGTATCGTATATGAGTTATTAAGCGAAATTTTATATACTTTCGATATTGTTCGAATTTGGTTTGGATTGAATTAGGCGTAGCGTTGGGTTAGATTATTCAAATTAGATATTTTCAGATTTTTGAATTAACCTGCAGATTTCCTGGTTTGATTTACTTTGAGTTGCGTTTGATTAACTTTTAGTTAATTGCCATCGAGATTATTCGACGTCCTCTCTTGTTGCTTTTTATTTGCTTATAGTATTTATTATAGATCGTTACATTGTTACTGATATGTTTATTATTCAAGGTTATTCTAGAATTCTAATTTTATTCGAGATTTTCGGAGTATTAGAAATTTCTTGAGAATATTGCGATTATTCTACGAGAGCTCTAGAATTTTTTTTCGATTATTCAAGTTTGGTTTAAAGTTGATCCAGCGTAATATTCTGATTTATGACTTTCCAAAGGTGAGATTCTAATTTCAGATTTTTGGATTTATCAAAATTTCCAAATTATTAGTGTTAAATAGCGTTGTATTCAATATTTTCGAGATTATTCGATTGTGAAATTTTGGTCGAGATCTTTAGTGGTTTCTCATTTTTCAAGATTATTATAAGATTTCAAATTTATTCGAGTTTTCTGCAAATATTCGAAATTTTTTTGTGAATTTCTGAGCTAGAGTATTCTAGAAAAGAATAACCATTTGACCATTTCGAGATTAGTCGATCTTTTCGAAATTTTGCGGGTTTCTCGATTTTCCTCGAAATTCACAAGGATCTGCACTGGGTCTTGTTATTGAATTAGTGATTGTTTTCTACAACTTTCATAGCATTGAGCTATATACTGATAAACTTGGAGGATGTTGAGTTACATATATAGATGACATTTTTTAGGAATATTTCAAATTTTCTAGGATTATTTGTTATCAAAACTATTTTTGATGAGATTTTTGCAGATTTTTTAAATTATTCGAGAGATTTGGTTTCTACTGAAAATTATTCAAAGTGGAAAAACAAATGGTTTTTGGCGATTTGCGCTCGTTTAAACTAATAGATGTGCCCTAAACTTTGCTACTACAAGGTTTTGGTCGAGGTGACCAAAATAACGTCATTTCCTTTCATGTTGTATTGTCACTTGCATGCTAAATTAAAATGTCTTTTTCTGCGTTTAAACAGCGACTACATACAAGTTTTGCTTGTGACTAGGTAGTGTGATGAACGCAAATAAAATAAAAATTTAACTTGCCTAGAAATGTGTACATATTTGTGTTAGAACTTTGTGGGACACGTAAGGAAAGAGATAAAAAGAAGAGTTATGGTTCTATCAAAACGTTGATGATGAAATTGAACAATTACTTTTACTGTGCGCGTTTATTTTCACTGCATAATTATTAGAATACTTAAAGCTCAATTTTAATAAAAAAAAATTTTTCGATTAATTTTTAGCTAATAAAATTAAAATAAGTCCGCGAGACTTAACCCAAGCTGATTAAAGTTAATATAAAAAATCCGACGGATCGACTGCTATTATCAAGGGTACAATTTAGACAATAATTTAAAAGTAAATTTTTGATAACGAACGTTTACTAACGTAACTAGGGTAGATTTTTAAAAACGAAAAATAATAATTCCAGTTATACAATTACAATGTGAGTTGCCTAATAACAAGTCAAAGGTAGCCCCTTGAATCTGCAGTAGGAATTAAGATAACTTGTTATGAGTGAAACTGAAGATCAAGCGATTTTCGATACAAAGTGGATTGTAAATTTATCAGATATGGAAATGGCTATGGGCATTTTGAAAATTTGTAAGTTAGATAATAATTTTGTTTACCTTTTTAAAAAAATGTTGTTTCTTGTCACAAAATTATAGAGTTCTATATCAGAAAGGCGGCTCATAATATGATTTGAAGAAGGTGTGACGGATGTGTTAACAAATTTGAAGTCAAATAATTATTTAGGAAAACAATTTTTAGGAATTGAAGAAATCAAACAAATTCAAGATGCAAAAGGCAAAATGTTTTTTGAATGAGCATCTCGATTTAGGCATGTATATTGAAAACTGATAATTGTAAATTAACAGTGCTTATGCAAATTGGATACAATAATGTATAGTTTTTCTTAATTTTTGTTAATATTTTTAATTGTTAGGTTGGAAATGGGGGGGGGGGGTCAAGGCCCGCCGGTTTAGATGGACTTAATATACTAGCCCAAATGTCAACCTCACCTGCACGTGGTACCTCCTGCTAATTAACTAACGAGGCTCTGGCGACCGAGATACGGCGGAATAACCGACCAGCGAGAACATAGCAAATGATGTTCTCTTCAATGACCCACTACCAACTTGTACTGGTTAGGTTGCTAGTTGATACATAACCAGTTTTAAAGCAATGAATACAACACAAAAAGGAAATAATACCCCAGGTGGTAAACCAACTACCCAGTTGGGTAATCCACCCTCTTACGAGGCTGGCTCAATGGATTCTGGGGTGAGCCAATCTTTGCTAAACCCATTCGAAAGAAGTTCAATGTTGTTAAGATCACCAAACAATCATACTAACTCTGCAAATCAGCAGAAAGACGAAAACGCTGAACTCTGTCGAAAACCCAGTGAAGTAGATGTACTTTTAACCCAACTAAGAAGTGAAATTGAAAAACTAAAAAAAGAAAATGAAGAATTGAAGAAACCCAAACCAATGAAGATTTCTGAAAACCCGCTAACTTGTTATAATGAAGCAAGTACTCACACCAGTTATAACAATGAGTTCCATACTGATGTAGAGGATCTCATGAGAGAAACAGATTTGGTACTGAAAAGGAAGAAAAGACCTACCAAAAAACGAAAAGCAGAATTCTCGCCTGAAGTTGGAGCAGAATTCTCGCCTGAAGTAATTGGTGATACTAATACCAAACCAGCTCACCAGCAACAGCAACAAAATCGGCAACAAAAGGTTGAATCGAAAGAAAAGGCTCCTTAGAACAGAATTTGCTAGTATATAATCTATAATGAAATCAGTAACCACAAAGGAATATAGAGTAGTGTCACTAAACAATAATGTGTGAAAAATCAATACACCAGATTCCGATACATATAGAGCTCTGGCAACAAAGCTCAATGCAGAAGGTAAAGAATGGTTCACATACGAAGATAAAAACGAACGCGCAATTAAGGTTATGGCCAGAGGCCTTCATTCAACGTGTAAGAAAGAGGACATAATTGAGGACCTAAAGGCAAAAGATCTGCAAATCGAAGATGCAGTAAACATCCTAAAACGAGAGAGAGGTGAGAACAATCAAGTCAAAAAAAGGGGGCTTCCACTCTTCATGCTTACGTTTAACAAAAAGGATAAAGTGGAAAACATCTTCAACATCAAAGCAATTCTCAATATGAGGTTTAAAATAGAACCGCTAAAGAAAAACACGAGGCTAATACCTCAATGCAAAAAATGCCAAGGTTTCAACCACACGCAAAAATATTGCAGACGGGAGCCAAAATGCGTAAAATGTGGTGGAACTCACAACGCGAAAGAGTGTACAGAAAGTAGAAACACCCCTGCAAAATATATAAACTGTAAATGGCATCATCCTGCAAATTATAGAGGCTGTGAAGTAGCCAAAGAACATCAAAGGCTAAAAAACAAAATGCATCAGTTTCCTCAAAACCCTAAGGTTATCAGAGAGAAACCAACTAAAACCCAAGCGGAGCCAAAACCACCAGTTTTAGGTACAGAGCGGAGGAGTTATTCACAAATTGTACAGCAATCATCTAATGCTATGATAACCCCCTTGAAAGGATATATCGAAGCATAGAAGCCATAAATATACGGCTAGCAAAGCAAGAATGTGGTCTAGAAGCTTTATATAAGCGTCTAGAAATGCATCAAACCATGAACGAGGCAACAGCCCTCATATACTAAAATGAGCAGAACATTAAGAATTGTCACCTGGAACGCGAACGGACTAGCGCAGCATGTTCCAGAGTTAGAAATTTTTCTAAATTTAGAAAAAATAGATATAAGCCTTATATCGGAGAGCCATTTGACAAAAATATCATTTATTAAAAGAATCTCAAACACTATGAAGAACCTAGTATAGAAGAAGAAAGTATGCAAGTTAAAACCATAAAAGTTGAAACTAACAATAATAATGAATACAGTATTTCCTCTATCTACTGCCCTCCACGCTATAATCTAAACAAAGAAGATTATAATAGACTCTTTAGATCACTAGGATCCAATTTTATTATTGGTGGTGACTTTAATGCAAAAAACACCTATTGGGGATCAAGACTTACAACCCATAAAGGAAAATAGCTATTCGAAGCCGGACGAATAAATAACTGCGAGTTCCACTCTGGAGGTAAACCAACATACTGGCCTGCTGATATAAATAAAATACCAAATCTCATTGATTTTGATGTAACGAAAGGAATCTTCGAGAATTACATGTGCATCGAAAACAGCGAAGGGATATATTCCGATCATACACCTGTTATCATGACACTCAGCACAATGATAATTAATAAGGATAACCTGCCTAAATTAACAAATAAAAGAACTAACTGGGACCTATTCCAAGAACTAATTGAAATGCAAATAAATCTACGTGTGCCGATTAAAACACCGGTACAGTTGGAAGACGAACTAGAGGTATTTAACAGTACTATTCAACAATCAGCATGGGAAAGTTCTCCTGCTAGTCACACCGAATCCCGTAGGAATCAAAATTATCCTATTGAGGTCAGGGAGTTAGTTAGAGAGAAACGGAAGGCAAGAAAAACCTGGCAAAGGATACGCGCCCCGGAAAACAAAAAAATCCTCAATTTTCTATGCAATAAACTAAAACAACTTATAAAAGAAATTAAGAATGAAACTATCAACAAGTACTTAAATGGTCTTACCGAACATAAAGATACTGATTACTCTCTTTGGAAGGCAACAAAGGGATTAAAAAGAACTAAAATGCAGCCACCTATTAAAAATGGGGAAGGAACCTGGGCCAAAAGCGACAAGCAAAAAGCTATTTTATTTGCAGCTCACTTGGAAGACACCTTTCAACCGTTACCTAGCCAACAGCAGATGAAAACATAATAACAGTTAGCAAAATTGATGAATATAATATTCGATGTGTAACATTACAGGAATTAAAAAATGAGATCAAGTGTAATTTGAACGCAAAAAAAGCTCCAGGATATGATTTAATTACTGGACAAGTCGTAAAAGCCATTCCCGAGAAGGGACTACGAAAATTGGTTCAAATTATCAATGCTGTCTTCAGACTAAAATATGCCCCACGACAATGGAAAGTTGCTGAAGTAATTATGATCCCCAAACCTAACGATAAAAAGTCGTACAAACAGATTTCACTACTTCCTGTAATTTCAAAATTATTTGAAAAATTACTGCTCAAGAGACTCAAGCCAATAATAGAAGAGAGAAATTTGATGCCACCACACCAATTTGGATTTAGAGAGAATCACTCTACGGTAGAACAAGTTCACAGAAGAACGGACATAATCGAAGACGCACTTGAGAATAAGAAGATATGCTCCAGCGTCTTCTTGGATGTAGCACAAGCTTTCGATAAAGCTTGGCACCAAGGACTTGAATTTAAATTGCATCGAGATCTACCTAAGCAAGCAGACCGACATTTCCGTGTAAAATATAACGGAGAGTACTCTGAACTAAAAAGAATATCAGCAGGCATACCACAGGGTAGCGTACTGGGTCCTATATTGTACATCCTGTGCACCAGAGATATGCCAAATACAGAAGGTACCACCATAGCAAAATTTGCAGAAGATACAGCTATTCTGGCGACTGGAAAGTGTATATCAGAAGCAACGACCACAAAAACTTCAAAAAGCAACCGACACAGTGAGTAGTTGGACAAAAAAATGGCGCATTAACCTAAACGAGGCAAAATCGGTTCACGTAAACTTCACAAACCAGAAAGTTAACTGGATTTCAGTGGAACTTAATTCAAGGCCGGTTCCAAATGCAAATACAGCCAAATACCTCGGCATGACTCTCGACTGCAAGCTTAGATGGAAAGAGCATGTTAAAAAGAAAAAAAGAAGAATTGAACATCAAATATAGGAAAATGTATTGGCTAATAGGTAGAAACTCTGAGCTTCCAATACATAACAAATTGCTATTATATCAGCAAATACTTAAACCAATATGGACCTACGGTATTCAACTTTGGGGTTGTACCAAGAAGACAAATGTACAAATGATTCAATGTTTTCAAAACAAAGTGCTGCGTGGCATTGTAAACACACCATGGTACATTAGAAATGATAACCTCCATAGGGACTTAAATATGGAATATGTAAGTGAAGAAATACAAAATCATGCGAAGAAACACATTCAGCGGATATCTCGGCACCAAAATGCAGACATACGAAGTTTGTTGGATACCATCAATGCAGTAAGAAGACTTCAAAGGCAGAAACCTTTGGAATTGGCAGTTGTATTTAATTAGGATAGAGAAAAATAATTAGTATGTAAATTCATACGGGAGGAACCATTGGGTTACTGCCCGTCAAATGTGAATCTTCATTTAAGAAAGATAAATTACTAAATGATTTGTAAATCAGTTGTAATATTAAATAAAGGAAAAAAAAGGAAATTTCGAATGCCATAAATATTAGAGTTAGTAAATATCGTTTATGGAAAAGGTGTCCTAATAGTTAGTCTCATTTAGATTACAAGCAGGCTCGTAACAGAGTTGTAGGGTTAATTCGAATTGCTAAACGAATGTTTTTAAAGGAGAAGTTAGACTCTTCTCTTCCTCCCAAGGTGTTTTGGTGTAATGTTCGTAATTTAGGCCTAGCATCTACAAGAGTATAGTTCTAGTGGGGTTTTCAAACCCAATGACATTAATAGTTGTTTTTGCTCTAGTCTGAGTACCGTCGATTTGTTCTCTAACGCGTCCTCTAATTCGTTTTCGTTTGCAAATATTTCTCTCGAGGATTTACAATCTGCTGTTTGGAAGGTTAAATCAGAATCTTCTGGTCTGAATAACGTCAATTTAAAATTCGTAAGGCGAGTTTTCCTTTTCGTCTCAAAATACTTGTTACATATCTTTAATTTAATTCTGATGTCCTCTGCCTATCCAGATCAGTGGAAGCTAAGTAAAACAATCCCCATCCCATAGATAAGTAATCCTTTAGAGCTATATGAATTTTTGCTTGCATAAAAAAATAAAATGTATTTTGCCTAAAAGTTGGAAGAATAACATAGTGCTCACAGCCGATTGGTTATGGTTAGCTCAAAAAGATGACGGTGACCTTAAGTTCTGGTCTAGAGGTATACATTTTGGGCGTTTTGTCGAGCTCGATAAAAAAAACCAAAAAATATTTTTACCATTCATTCTTTTACAACAAATTTATTGATATTTTGAAAATATACAAAAAAAATTTGAAAAAAAAATGAAAATTAAATAAGTTATAAGCTGATAAAGTTCGGGGACACGATTGCAACCCTTCTGGTCATTTGAAACAAAATTAAAAAAAAGATTTTTAATTAGTAAAAAGTCGTTTAGACCCCTAAGAGAAAACGGAAAATTTCGCAAAATGGCGGCTGTCAAAAAAGCATTTTCGACTCTCGCACTGACGACCTAAAAGATCTTTTGTGCATGGACCCTGCTCAATCAGCCGTCCAGTCAAATACTACCGGCCGGTATATGATGCATACTACCTGGGCTCATTATTCTCCCTCCTAGATGTTGCAGTCTTTGGTGGAAAATGGCTGGGCAATGTCTCACTATTTCTTCAAAATTTTTAATTTTTTAAAATAGTAAAAAAAATGTTGATAGAAAAATGGTATAGGGCCGATAGACAGTTATACATTGAAGGTTGCTACAAAATTTGAAGTAAATTGATTAAATAAAACTTGAGAAATCATGTTAACCATGTTGAAAAAAGTAGTTTTGAGCAAACGTTTCAGGCAGTCGCAGCGGTCTAAGTCTAAAATAGCTAACTCTGTGAATTATTGGAATTTTGAAATTTTCTCTCGACGATATATTTTTAAAGGTTCAAATTTTAAGAATATGCAAAAAAAAAAAATTGATGAAATTGATGATGAATATTTTTTACTTTATGAGTTAATTTTGTATTGAAAAATCTGAATTTATTTTTTTTATAAACGCTTCTGCCTATTACATTTCTTTAACTAGTTCCGTAATAATCCAGCCAAAGAAAGTCAAACTGAACAGAATAAACTAACAATAACCCTTCATTTGGTTATGTTGATGTTAAATTCGTAAAAATTTCAAATTTTATTAATCCGTAACAAACCTAAACATTAAATAAATAACTTTTTATTGACATTATATCCTCCCACCACAATAATTATTGTAACCCTTTTAACTAAAATTACTAAACAATTAACCTAAATGTTATAAATAATCCATTTCTATGTTAATTACATAATCGCATTTATTTTATTAAACCGAACCCATTCAACACGTACACTACCAATTGAAAATTCAAATATTGTTCTCTAATATTTTATATATGCATATCATGTACCGCATATATTGTACTGACTTAAGTTTTATTCATAATATTTATTTTAATTATTGGTTTAACTAAATTATCCAACAATGACGCTATAAGATCACGTTGAAAACGCGAGAATGACAAATTCGATGACTCAAAATTGGAATATAGAGAAGGTCAATCAATTAAAATTTCCGAAATTGCGTTGTTATCGTTCATATGTATCTATTAAATAGCCACAATAATTAATGTGAGTGAAATTTTAGTGTCAGAAAGATAGAATAATTATAAAACTACTTATACATGTATCTAAGACAATGTTAACAAAAAAATAGTTTAACAATAGGCAGCCAATTTGGTATTCAATTTAACATATATCACTTGCTGGTACAATATGATGTGGAAAACGAATATGTTTGTTATTTATTATTTTTGTTTTAAATTGAACATTTTCGTTTGTTTTTCCTGGATATACCATATTTCAAACAAGGGCGAAAATTTACAGTTTAGGGTAGAATATCGTTAATATTAACTTTAAAGGTATGGTTTCGATTTTTCGGAATTATATTCTAACCCGCAGGTAAGAGAATGAAATCACAGAGTACAATAAGTCTTACGAATTGATCGATTGCTTATCTATGTTGTGACAAGGGGCACAATAAATAGAGAATTTACTGAATGGATACTGGGAATAATAAAGTCGCGCTTAATAGTCACACGAGAAAAAAAAAATAAAATTTTAATTAAAAGTATTTCATATAACAGACTGTATGCATGAATGTAATTGAAGTTAATGCAATATGGATTTAAATTAACAACATAAAAAAAATTAAAAAAAATGTAATTTTGATTTGTACTGTACCTATCTGATAATGACGAGTGGGTGAAAGAAAAAAAAAAGGGGGGGTGTGTTTTAGAAACTGAAACGAGAAGGAGCTCGGATAATTTTTGTTGGAAGATGAAGTAGAATATAAAATATAAAATGTAAATTAAATTAAAATGTAAAATTAAAAATTAAGCGAATGAGTAAAAAAAAAAAAAACTAAGGAGCTGATATTAATAATAATAGATAAATCTGGATAATAAATTATTTAATATATTTAATATAGATAATAAGTAAAATTAATAATTAGAATTACTGGTGGCAGTTTAAAAAAAAAAAAAAAAAAAAAAAGACAATTGAGAAGTGATTGTGAAATAACCCAAAATGGACGTGATGTGCGGTGAAAACTTTTAAACTAAATATTAATTAAATTAACTAACTAAAACCTATATTTAATTAATATAATAATAATATATTAAAATAATTATAAAACTGTTATTCATAAATGGGAAATTACAAATTAATTATTTAAACAAATTAATAACCACCCACTGGGTTAAAATTGAATAAAATAAAAACATAAGTGGGATATTGACGGAACAAGCTTCTGAAAAAGTAATAATAAGGAAAAAGTAATAATAAGAATAGTAATAATAATCTCCAATTAAAATCTAAGAATAATTGAAAAACGACAAATGTTACGATCAGCGTGGGAGGATTGAACCATCAGCGAGATCGCGCCACATAATCCGCAGTTATAGTTGTTTTGAGTTAGACAGCTAATTGACATAATTATTAGTTTACCGGTAAAATTATTTTTTTTATTAATGGCCATATTTTTAGTTTTAATATTAATTAGTTTTAAGATTAACTTTGTAAATAATTAAAGTTTTTTTTTTGGTGTCGGTCAAATACAATTTATTATTTCTACTTGCCAGTAAATACTTTTGTTTATTTTAATTTAATTCAGTGAAATTATAGGGATGATGATGAGTCCCTAATTTTTTTTTGTAAATTCTCTTGGTGATGAGCTGACTGTTTCGAAGTTACCCGAATGCCGAATTTTTTTTTTTACAGCAAATTCAAGCTTTCCGGTTGTCCAGAAAGAACCCCTCCATCCGCTGCAACCTAGCCGGCTGCAAAATGCTGTACTGGAGCAACCACCGGAAAGTCTGTGGCAGATTTCGGCGGAAATGTAAGTGGAATGTTTTCGAAATCTGTTACAGTGGCGCCCAAGCAGTTGGCTGTTATTTCATACGTTATATTTGATTATTTCGGTGGACAATTTTAAGGATGGTTCAGTTAACAGTTATTTTGTTGATTTTTTTTGGTGATATTTTTAAGTACGGCGCATTTATTCTGTCCTCTTGGACATTTTGAGTTCAATGTCGGATATGTACTTTTAATATTTCAATAATTTTTAGTTTAATTTCCAAGTTTTCTTACTAAATATAATTTAAAGTGTGAACTTTTATTGATTCCATTAACTTAATGTTTTACAATTTTTTTTGATTTTATTTTGATTCAATAAGTGAGTTGAGCTTTAATTGTATATCTAATTTTTATCAGTCTAAGTAAATGTATAAGTTTTCTGCTTCGTGCATTATTCGAATTAATTTTTGGATTTGGAATTACTGTTATTAGTATTTTACTTAGGCGGTAGCCAATTCAATCTTCAACTTGTTTTCCTACGTAGCATCTATACCAGTTAGCATATTAGCTGTTTATTTTGAACGTCATAGTTGTTTGAGTAGGGGAAAGCAAATTGAATTATTTTTTTTCTATTACAGTTAATTTAACTAACCATCTTTAAAATTGTTACGTTTGGGTTTCGGAATTGTTGTGTTCATCACCAAGTGAATTTATCTATTATACTACATATACATATAAACATATACATATTTATTTTATTTTATTTCTTTTTATAGTCAACCCATTATTGTTATCGCTCACAAAGTTCGTTAACTAGTATATTACGTAAATCTAATAAGTCCTTCGTGTTTCATAAGTTTAATCAAATTAAAATGAATCCGCAGCATTTGAGTATTGACGAATTAGGAATCGAATGTCTCGTTCGAAATATTTCCGGTTCCTTGCTGGATCAACTAGCATTGCTTGAAACATGTTTAAGACAAGAATCCGCAGATTTGACTTTGGTGCCTGCAAAAACCCACTACGCTGCTAGTAAATCACCACAAAAAGAGTTTGAAATATGTTCCACTAAATTGAAAGAGTTAAAGCCTCAAGTTAGTGCTATTGCAGACACTGTTGAAGAACAAAGGCAAATTAAATTGAAAGTTCTTCTTTCACGAATTCTACACATAACCGGTAGGTTTCAGCGACTTGGTCACTCGTCTCCTAGTTATCGCACGCAGTGCACTTATATGTTAGCAGCATGTGACAAAGTCTTAGAAGCCCTCAGTTCTTTAATGGAATCCAGACTATCGATGAATGATTTTGAGAAATCTGTTTCCGAAGCATTAAAGGAATCGCCCCCCTCTCGGTCATATGAGTCAAATTCTGACGAGTCTGACTCAGAAGTCGGAGATGATTCAATGAAAACGGTGGAACGGCCACAGGGTACATCTGCTGACTTAGAAAATGAAATGCTTCCGTGTTCGGATAAAACGGCCGAGACAACCAACCCACCCCTAGTAGACCCTCAAAACCAACCTGAGGTATCTGCAAAGACGAAGCCAAATCTGGTAATTGCTTCTGACATTTCAAAGAAGACTAAAAAAATCGCGGACCTTTCGAAACCTATTCAAAATCATGTTTCGCAAGAAGAGCTTGCTCAGTTTATGGAAATGGCTCGTAGAATTTCCGTGGGTGGTAATGCCTGTTTTCCGATTATTCCAAATAATGCTGATCCAATAAAAGTTAGCACACCTGAAAAGCACTATTATGATAAGAAAAATCGGCCTCTGAACGATCGCGAAGATTCGGTTACAAATTCACAGAACCAAAGGGCCATAAATTTCGATCATTATCAAGCACCGCTGCTTCCAATCCATAAATGGAATATCATATTTGACGGTACACCACTTGGTTCACCTATCGACCGTTTCCTGTATAGAGTGGAACACTTAGCTAGGTCCAATAACGTACCTTGTGGCAAGCTAGTTAATGATTTACACATATTGTTAAGAAAAAATGCCCTGGAATGGTATTGGTCTCATTTACAGCGCAATGGAATTGTTGACTGGGAAAATTTGACCAAAGAGATGCGTAATAGATTCCAGGACAGAAGGACGGATTTTGAAATTCGTCAGTCCATAACAGCAAGAAAACAAAAGCCGCGTGAGAGCTTTCTCGATTTCTACTCGGAAATATTAGATTCTACGCTGTCGCTAAATCAAGCATTGCCAGAATCAGAAATTTTCTTTATCTTGCGCCAAAATATGAATTATGAGTTACAATTAAAATTGGCGGGATGTAAAATTTCGACAGTTTCAGATCTGGTGAGTCAGTGTGTCGACATTGAAGACACGTGGAAACGGGTGAATTATTATCAAGAATCACATCGTAAATATGTTCATGGGTTATCGGAAAGTTCCATTTCAGGGAACCCGATAAGTTGTCCCATTACCCCTCAAGGTCATGCTAGTATGCCAGGTTCTGAGAGCCTTAGAAATTATAATTCTTGTCATAGGTCTGATGGAGGTCATATTATGTACCCGGAAGTCAATGCCGGCTATTTAGGGCAAGATGGGAGTAAGGGGCCTATAAGAGGCACGTCACCTCCCAATGTTCAGTCGCGGCACAGCTATCCATCGGGAAATAATCCCCCGTTAGGAAATAGGGCAAGTACCCGTTCTGGAAAATACTGCTATGGATGCGGTGCTCCAAATGTTGTCCAGCCATACTGTCGTAATTGTAACCCAACGATTGCGGAAAACCAACAGAGGGAAATGAGACTACCTGGAGTTCATTTTTCCAAAGAAACCCCCAGGAAACCCTCCGAGGAAGTAGCCACGAATACATGTCCCGAGCTTTATCGGCGACACATGTAATTTCTGAATTTTCACCTAACCTCGCAATTACAAGCCATGTTAACCACTTTATTCCCACTGTTAAACCGTCGGATCTTAAGCTTAGTTCTAATCAATCAACTCAAACCGTAACCTACCAAACAAATGCCCCAAGCCGATCTATTCGATATTGGTTATTAAGAAAGCAAATTAAAAAAATGATTTCGGAATCTGTATTTAATATGCAAGAAGACAAGCGACCGTATGCTAATGTACTAATAAATGGTACGCCTTATACCGGTTTGTTGGATAGCGGGGCTAATGTTTGTGTTCTAGGAGCAGGTTCGGAACAGTTGTTAGAGCAGCCAAATATTAAAGTTCATCGGCTATCATCATTTCTACAAACTGCCAGCGGCGAAAAACAACCGATTATTGGCCATGTCATATTGCCGGTATCCTTTCAGGGTCAAGTGAAGCGTGTACGGTTTCATATAGCTCCGGGTCTTATGCAACCACTTTATCTTGGTATGGATTTTTGGGATTCATTCGGCCTTATGCCTGCTAGAGTCAATTCGTTAGACCTCTCACCACCACCCGTTATCCCAGATAATCGCCACGAACTTTTGCCTGAGCAGGAAAACAAACTCAGGCAAATTATCGAAATGTTTCCTTGCTCGAGTAAAAATGGTTTAGGGCGAACGAGCTTGGTTACTCATAGGATTGATATTCAAGGGGCGGCGCCTATAAAACAGCGCTATTATCAACGCTCTCCTGCAGTTCTGGCAGAGATATACAAGGAGTTGGATAGGATGTTGGAGCTAGGGGTTATAGAGGAGTGCCAAAGCTCATGGTCCTCACCAGTAACTATTGTTCGAAAGAACACCGGTAAAGTGAGGCTATGTCTTGACGCCCGGAAGGTGAATGCGGTCACGGTGAAGGATGCATATCCTTTACCTTTAATAGAGGGATTGCTTAGTCAATTAGACCATACTAGATATATATCATCTATAGACCTTAAGGAGGCCTTTTGGCAAATCCCTTTGGACACACAATCGAAGGATAAAACCGCATTCACCGTTCCGGGCCGATCTCTGTACCAGTTCACCGTTATGCCATTCGGCCTGTGCAATGCGCCGCAGACATTGTGCAGGTTGATGCACCGGGTGATTCCTTACCATTTACATGATCGAGTTTTTGTTTACCTGGACGACTTGCTTGTTGTTTCGGCGAATGTTGAAGAGCACTTTTCACTTCTTACGGAGGTTGCGAAGTTGCTTAAGTCCGCGAATTTAACCATAAACATTGAAAAAAGCAAGTTCGTCTTAAGGGAGACGAAATATCTCGGTCATGTGATTGGTAACGGGATCATCCGGATGGATCCTGAAAAAGTGAAAGCAATAACAGACTATCCAACTCCCAAAACCACTCGACAACTGCGAAGTTTTCTTGGTATGGCTGGGTGGTATCACCGATTTATCTCGAATTTCGCTACTATATGTTCACCATTAACTGATCTTCTTAAGCGAAATCAAAAGCTATCTTGGAATGATCAAGCCCAGGGAGCGTTCGAATCGCTTAAGACTGCTTTAACTACGGCACCTGTTCTTCGGAATGCAAATTTTAAAAGACCTTTCTATATCCAATGTGATGCGAGCTCTTGTGGTATCGGGAGTGTATTATTTCAGCGTTTGGATGATGGGACTGAGTATCCCATAGCTTACTATTCACATAAGCTGAACTCGGCCCAGCGAAAATATAGTGTAACGGAACTAGAGTGTCTATCCGCTGTAATGAGCGTGAAAAAGTTCCGGCCATATGTGGAGGGGTATGTTTTTACGATTATCACCGACCATTCCAGTCTTCGTTGGTTAATGGATCAGCGAGATTTGTCGGGCAGGCTTGCGAGATGGAGCATGAAGCTGCAAGGCTTTAACTTTAATATTGAGTATCGTAAAGGATCGCTTAACGTCGTCCCTGATGCTCTTTCACGAGTCCATATTGAAGCTCTTAAAAACGGTGAAGTTGATGATGGAGGTGCTGGCTTACCTTCCTTACATGTTGACCTGGACGACGCAGCATTTAGCGATGTTAACTACGTGGGCAGAGTTCAGGCATTACGACAAAATTCAAAGGTAAATACCAATTACAAAGAGGTCGATGGCAAAATATATATTTTACTTAATGGTAACCAAAACGAAATAGTTGACCTCTCTCTCTGGAAATTGATAATTCCCGAACCTTTAGTGCCAAGTATTTTAAAACAAGCGCATAACGCGCCCACAAGTGCCCATCACGGATTTGCAAAAACCTTGGAAGTTTTGCAGAGGCAGTTTTATTGGCCTTCAATGTCCCGTGATGTTCGTGAGTATATTCGTTGCTGTGAGACTTGTCAGACAGTGAAACCTACTAATTATATTACCCAACCTGAAATGGGAAAGTATCGAGAAGTAGACAGGCCATTTCAGCGATTATTTATAGACTTTTTAGGACCATACCCCAGAAGTAATCATGGAAACACATATTTGTTGATTTTACTAGATCATTACACTAAATTTGTTCTCATGGAACCTCTGAGGAAGGCCACCACCAATTGCGTGGTATCATTTTTAAAAACCAAGGTTTTTAATATATTTGGTGTTCCAGAATATTTAGTGTCGGATAATGGGAAGCAATTCCGGTCGAATTTACTGGGTGATTTCTTGAAATCGTCTGGTGTCGTGCAACAGTTCACACCAAAGTATTCTCCGCAATCTAATGCGTCAGAGAGAGTGAATCGCACGATTATCTCGGCTGTACGTGCTTATATTGGTGATAACCACAAGAATTGGGACAATTACCTTAATGAAATTGGATGTGCTTTGCGGAATGTCACTCATTCTTCAACGGGATTTTCTCCATATTTTCTGACCTTCGGGCAGCATATGGTAATTCATGGATCATCGTATCGTCTGATGAGAGAACTTAATTTACTGAGTGACCGATATTTTACTGCTGGGGACAACGTTGCTCGTCTATCTAATGCACAGGAAATGGTGTTATCCCATCTTAGAAATGCTTATACGCGTAACGTTACGAATTATAATCTGCGTAGTAGACCACGTCAATTCACTGTGGGTCAATCCGTTTTTGTGCGGAACTTTATTCAGAGCAATGCTGGGACTCATTTTTGTGCTAAATTCGCTCCTAAATTCGTCAAGGCTACCGTAATACGAAAAATAGGAAATGTGTCGTATGAACTTACAGGATTGGACGGAAAAAACTTGGGTATATATCATGCCAAAGATTTAAGATGAACTTATTGGATGTGCGATTTCAATTTTTCTGTATAATATTTACCAATTGATATTACATTTATGTAATATGTGTATGAGTATAGTATTTTGAAACTTTCATTATTGTTAACAATCTAATCTAGGCCTGGCTGCATCTGAGACTTTCTTCAGGGTGCTGGGTCTGCCCCACGATTTGTGACAAGGGGCACAATAAATAGAGAATTTACTGAATGGATACTGGGAATAATAAAGTCGCGCTTAATAGTCACACGAGAAAAAAAAAATAAAATTTTAATTAAAAGTATTTCATATAACAGACTGTATGCATGAATGTAATTGAAGTTAATGCAATATGGATTTAAATTAACAACATAAAAAAAATTAAAAAAAATGTAATTTTGATTTGTACTGTACCTATCTGATAATGACGAGTGGGTGAAAGAAAAAAAAAAGGGGGGGTGTGTTTTAGAAACTGAAACGAGAAGGAGCTCGGATAATTTTTGTTGGAAGATGAAGTAGAATATAAAATATAAAATGTAAATTAAATTAAAATGTAAAATTAAAAATTAAGCGAATGAGTAAAAAAAAAAAAAACTAAGGAGCTGATATTAATAATAATAGATAAATCTGGATAATAAATTATTTAATATATTTAATATAGATAATAAGTAAAATTAATAATTAGAATTACTGGTGGCAGTTTAAAAAAAAAAAAAAAAAAAAAAAAGACAATTGAGAAGTGATTGTGAAATAACCCAAAATGGACGTGATGTGCGGTGAAAACTTTTAAACTAAATATTAATTAAATTAACTAACTAAAACCTATATTTAATTAATATAATAATAATATATTAAAATAATTATAAAACTGTTATTCATAAATGGGAAATTACAAATTAATTATTTAAACAAATTAATAACCACCCACTGGGTTAAAATTGAATAAAATAAAAACATAAGTGGGATATTGACGGAACAAGCTTCTGAAAAAGTAATAATAAGGAAAAAGTAATAATAAGAATAGTAATAATAATCTCCAATTAAAATCTAAGAATAATTGAAAAACGACAAATGTTACGATCAGCGTGGGAGGATTGAACCATCAGCGAGATCGCGCCACATAATCCGCAGTTATAGTTGTTTTGAGTTAGACAGCTAATTGACATAATTATTAGTTTACCGGTAAAATTATTTTTTTTATTAATGGCCATATTTTTAGTTTTAATATTAATTAGTTTTAAGATTAACTTTGTAAATAATTAAAGTTTTTTTTTTGGTGTCGGTCAAATACAATTTATTATTTCTACTTGCCAGTAAATACTTTTGTTTATTTTAATTTAATTCAGTGAAATTATAGGGATGATGATGAGTCCCTAATTTTTTTTTGTAAATTCTCTTGGTGATGAGCTGACTGTTTCGAAGTTACCCGAATGCCGAATTTTTTTTTTTACAGCAAATTCAAGCTTTCCGGTTGTCCAGAAAGAACCCCTCCATCCGCTGCAACCTAGCCGGCTGCAAAATGCTGTACTGGAGCAACCACCGGAAAGTCTGTGGCAGATTTCGGCGGAAATGTAAGTGGAATGTTTTCGAAATCTGTTACAGTGGCGCCCAAGCAGTTGGCTGTTATTTCATACGTTATATTTGATTATTTCGGTGGACAATTTTAAGGATGGTTCAGTTAACAGTTATTTTGTTGATTTTTTTTGGTGATATTTTTAAGTACGGCGCATTTATTCTGTCCTCTTGGACATTTTGAGTTCAATGTCGGATATGTACTTTTAATATTTCAATAATTTTTAGTTTAATTTCCAAGTTTTCTTACTAAATATAATTTAAAGTGTGAACTTTTATTGATTCCATTAACTTAATGTTTTACAATTTTTTTTGATTTTATTTTGATTCAATAAGTGAGTTGAGCTTTAATTGTATATCTAATTTTTATCAGTCTAAGTAAATGTATAAGTTTTCTGCTTCGTGCATTATTCGAATTAATTTTTGGATTTGGAATTACTGTTATTAGTATTTTACTTAGGCGGTAGCCAATTCAATCTTCAACTTGTTTTCCTACGTAGCATCTATACCAGTTAGCATATTAGCTGTTTATTTTGAACGTCATAGTTGTTTGAGTAGGGGAAAGCAAATTGAATTATTTTTTTTCTATTACAGTTAATTTAACTAACCATCTTTAAAATTGTTACGTTTGGGTTTCGGAATTGTTGTGTTCATCACCAAGTGAATTTATCTATTATACTACATATACATATAAACATATACATATTTATTTTATTTTATTTCTTTTTATAGTCAACCCATTATTGTTATCGCTCACAAAGTTCGTTAACTAGTATATTACGTAAATCTAATAAGTCCTTCGTGTTTCATAAGTTTAATCAAATTAAAATGAATCCGCAGCATTTGAGTATTGACGAATTAGGAATCGAATGTCTCGTTCGAAATATTTCCGGTTCCTTGCTGGATCAACTAGCATTGCTTGAAACATGTTTAAGACAAGAATCCGCAGATTTGACTTTGGTGCCTGCAAAAACCCACTACGCTGCTAGTAAATCACCACAAAAAGAGTTTGAAATATGTTCCACTAAATTGAAAGAGTTAAAGCCTCAAGTTAGTGCTATTGCAGACACTGTTGAAGAACAAAGGCAAATTAAATTGAAAGTTCTTCTTTCACGAATTCTACACATAACCGGTAGGTTTCAGCGACTTGGTCACTCGTCTCCTAGTTATCGCACGCAGTGCACTTATATGTTAGCAGCATGTGACAAAGTCTTAGAAGCCCTCAGTTCTTTAATGGAATCCAGACTATCGATGAATGATTTTGAGAAATCTGTTTCCGAAGCATTAAAGGAATCGCCCCCCTCTCGGTCATATGAGTCAAATTCTGACGAGTCTGACTCAGAAGTCGGAGATGATTCAATGAAAACGGTGGAACGGCCACAGGGTACATCTGCTGACTTAGAAAATGAAATGCTTCCGTGTTCGGATAAAACGGCCGAGACAACCAACCCACCCCTAGTAGACCCTCAAAACCAACCTGAGGTATCTGCAAAGACGAAGCCAAATCTGGTAATTGCTTCTGACATTTCAAAGAAGACTAAAAAAATCGCGGACCTTTCGAAACCTATTCAAAATCATGTTTCGCAAGAAGAGCTTGCTCAGTTTATGGAAATGGCTCGTAGAATTTCCGTGGGTGGTAATGCCTGTTTTCCGATTATTCCAAATAATGCTGATCCAATAAAAGTTAGCACACCTGAAAAGCACTATTATGATAAGAAAAATCGGCCTCTGAACGATCGCGAAGATTCGGTTACAAATTCACAGAACCAAAGGGCCATAAATTTCGATCATTATCAAGCACCGCTGCTTCCAATCCATAAATGGAATATCATATTTGACGGTACACCACTTGGTTCACCTATCGACCGTTTCCTGTATAGAGTGGAACACTTAGCTAGGTCCAATAACGTACCTTGTGGCAAGCTAGTTAATGATTTACACATATTGTTAAGAAAAAATGCCCTGGAATGGTATTGGTCTCATTTACAGCGCAATGGAATTGTTGACTGGGAAAATTTGACCAAAGAGATGCGTAATAGATTCCAGGACAGAAGGACGGATTTTGAAATTCGTCAGTCCATAACAGCAAGAAAACAAAAGCCGCGTGAGAGCTTTCTCGATTTCTACTCGGAAATATTAGATTCTACGCTGTCGCTAAATCAAGCATTGCCAGAATCAGAAATTTTCTTTATCTTGCGCCAAAATATGAATTATGAGTTACAATTAAAATTGGCGGGATGTAAAATTTCGACAGTTTCAGATCTGGTGAGTCAGTGTGTCGACATTGAAGACACGTGGAAACGGGTGAATTATTATCAAGAATCACATCGTAAATATGTTCATGGGTTATCGGAAAGTTCCATTTCAGGGAACCCGATAAGTTGTCCCATTACCCCTCAAGGTCATGCTAGTATGCCAGGTTCTGAGAGCCTTAGAAATTATAATTCTTGTCATAGGTCTGATGGAGGTCATATTATGTACCCGGAAGTCAATGCCGGCTATTTAGGGCAAGATGGGAGTAAGGGGCCTATAAGAGGCACGTCACCTCCCAATGTTCAGTCGCGGCACAGCTATCCATCGGGAAATAATCCCCCGTTAGGAAATAGGGCAAGTACCCGTTCTGGAAAATACTGCTATGGATGCGGTGCTCCAAATGTTGTCCAGCCATACTGTCGTAATTGTAACCCAACGATTGCGGAAAACCAACAGAGGGAAATGAGACTACCTGGAGTTCATTTTTCCAAAGAAACCCCCAGGAAACCCTCCGAGGAAGTAGCCACGAATACATGTCCCGAGCTTTATCGGCGACACATGTAATTTCTGAATTTTCACCTAACCTCGCAATTACAAGCCATGTTAACCACTTTATTCCCACTGTTAAACCGTCGGATCTTAAGCTTAGTTCTAATCAATCAACTCAAACCGTAACCTACCAAACAAATGCCCCAAGCCGATCTATTCGATATTGGTTATTAAGAAAGCAAATTAAAAAAATGATTTCGGAATCTGTATTTAATATGCAAGAAGACAAGCGACCGTATGCTAATGTACTAATAAATGGTACGCCTTATACCGGTTTGTTGGATAGCGGGGCTAATGTTTGTGTTCTAGGAGCAGGTTCGGAACAGTTGTTAGAGCAGCCAAATATTAAAGTTCATCGGCTATCATCATTTCTACAAACTGCCAGCGGCGAAAAACAACCGATTATTGGCCATGTCATATTGCCGGTATCCTTTCAGGGTCAAGTGAAGCGTGTACGGTTTCATATAGCTCCGGGTCTTATGCAACCACTTTATCTTGGTATGGATTTTTGGGATTCATTCGGCCTTATGCCTGCTAGAGTCAATTCGTTAGACCTCTCACCACCACCCGTTATCCCAGATAATCGCCACGAACTTTTGCCTGAGCAGGAAAACAAACTCAGGCAAATTATCGAAATGTTTCCTTGCTCGAGTAAAAATGGTTTAGGGCGAACGAGCTTGGTTACTCATAGGATTGATATTCAAGGGGCGGCGCCTATAAAACAGCGCTATTATCAACGCTCTCCTGCAGTTCTGGCAGAGATATACAAGGAGTTGGATAGGATGTTGGAGCTAGGGGTTATAGAGGAGTGCCAAAGCTCATGGTCCTCACCAGTAACTATTGTTCGAAAGAACACCGGTAAAGTGAGGCTATGTCTTGACGCCCGGAAGGTGAATGCGGTCACGGTGAAGGATGCATATCCTTTACCTTTAATAGAGGGATTGCTTAGTCAATTAGACCATACTAGATATATATCATCTATAGACCTTAAGGAGGCCTTTTGGCAAATCCCTTTGGACACACAATCGAAGGATAAAACCGCATTCACCGTTCCGGGCCGATCTCTGTACCAGTTCACCGTTATGCCATTCGGCCTGTGCAATGCGCCGCAGACATTGTGCAGGTTGATGCACCGGGTGATTCCTTACCATTTACATGATCGAGTTTTTGTTTACCTGGACGACTTGCTTGTTGTTTCGGCGAATGTTGAAGAGCACTTTTCACTTCTTACGGAGGTTGCGAAGTTGCTTAAGTCCGCGAATTTAACCATAAACATTGAAAAAAGCAAGTTCGTCTTAAGGGAGACGAAATATCTCGGTCATGTGATTGGTAACGGGATCATCCGGATGGATCCTGAAAAAGTGAAAGCAATAACAGACTATCCAACTCCCAAAACCACTCGACAACTGCGAAGTTTTCTTGGTATGGCTGGGTGGTATCACCGATTTATCTCGAATTTCGCTACTATATGTTCACCATTAACTGATCTTCTTAAGCGAAATCAAAAGCTATCTTGGAATGATCAAGCCCAGGGAGCGTTCGAATCGCTTAAGACTGCTTTAACTACGGCACCTGTTCTTCGGAATGCAAATTTTAAAAGACCTTTCTATATCCAATGTGATGCGAGCTCTTGTGGTATCGGGAGTGTATTATTTCAGCGTTTGGATGATGGGACTGAGTATCCCATAGCTTACTATTCACATAAGCTGAACTCGGCCCAGCGAAAATATAGTGTAACGGAACTAGAGTGTCTATCCGCTGTAATGAGCGTGAAAAAGTTCCGGCCATATGTGGAGGGGTATGTTTTTACGATTATCACCGACCATTCCAGTCTTCGTTGGTTAATGGATCAGCGAGATTTGTCGGGCAGGCTTGCGAGATGGAGCATGAAGCTGCAAGGCTTTAACTTTAATATTGAGTATCGTAAAGGATCGCTTAACGTCGTCCCTGATGCTCTTTCACGAGTCCATATTGAAGCTCTTAAAAACGGTGAAGTTGATGATGGAGGTGCTGGCTTACCTTCCTTACATGTTGACCTGGACGACGCAGCATTTAGCGATGTTAACTACGTGGGCAGAGTTCAGGCATTACGACAAAATTCAAAGGTAAATACCAATTACAAAGAGGTCGATGGCAAAATATATATTTTACTTAATGGTAACCAAAACGAAATAGTTGACCTCTCTCTCTGGAAATTGATAATTCCCGAACCTTTAGTGCCAAGTATTTTAAAACAAGCGCATAACGCGCCCACAAGTGCCCATCACGGATTTGCAAAAACCTTGGAAGTTTTGCAGAGGCAGTTTTATTGGCCTTCAATGTCCCGTGATGTTCGTGAGTATATTCGTTGCTGTGAGACTTGTCAGACAGTGAAACCTACTAATTATATTACCCAACCTGAAATGGGAAAGTATCGAGAAGTAGACAGGCCATTTCAGCGATTATTTATAGACTTTTTAGGACCATACCCCAGAAGTAATCATGGAAACACATATTTGTTGATTTTACTAGATCATTACACTAAATTTGTTCTCATGGAACCTCTGAGGAAGGCCACCACCAATTGCGTGGTATCATTTTTAAAAACCAAGGTTTTTAATATATTTGGTGTTCCAGAATATTTAGTGTCGGATAATGGGAAGCAATTCCGGTCGAATTTACTGGGTGATTTCTTGAAATCGTCTGGTGTCGTGCAACAGTTCACACCAAAGTATTCTCCGCAATCTAATGCGTCAGAGAGAGTGAATCGCACGATTATCTCGGCTGTACGTGCTTATATTGGTGATAACCACAAGAATTGGGACAATTACCTTAATGAAATTGGATGTGCTTTGCGGAATGTCACTCATTCTTCAACGGGATTTTCTCCATATTTTCTGACCTTCGGGCAGCATATGGTAATTCATGGATCATCGTATCGTCTGATGAGAGAACTTAATTTACTGAGTGACCGATATTTTACTGCTGGGGACAACGTTGCTCGTCTATCTAATGCACAGGAAATGGTGTTATCCCATCTTAGAAATGCTTATACGCGTAACGTTACGAATTATAATCTGCGTAGTAGACCACGTCAATTCACTGTGGGTCAATCCGTTTTTGTGCGGAACTTTATTCAGAGCAATGCTGGGACTCATTTTTGTGCTAAATTCGCTCCTAAATTCGTCAAGGCTACCGTAATACGAAAAATAGGAAATGTGTCGTATGAACTTACAGGATTGGACGGAAAAAACTTGGGTATATATCATGCCAAAGATTTAAGATGAACTTATTGGATGTGCGATTTCAATTTTTCTGTATAATATTTACCAATTGATATTACATTTATGTAATATGTGTATGAGTATAGTATTTTGAAACTTTCATTATTGTTAACAATCTAATCTAGGCCTGGCTGCATCTGAGACTTTCTTCAGGGTGCTGGGTCTGCCCCACGATTTGTGACAAGGGGCACAATAAATAGAGAATTTACTGAATGGATACTGGGAATAATAAAGTCGCGCTTAATAGTCACACGAGAAAAAAAAAATAAAATTTTAATTAAAAGTATTTCATATAACAGACTGTATGCATGAATGTAATTGAAGTTAATGCAATATGGATTTAAATTAACAACATAAAAAAAATTAAAAAAAATGTAATTTTGATTTGTACTGTACCTATCTGATAATGACGAGTGGGTGAAAGAAAAAAAAAAGGGGGGGTGTGTTTTAGAAACTGAAACGAGAAGGAGCTCGGATAATTTTTGTTGGAAGATGAAGTAGAATATAAAATATAAAATGTAAATTAAATTAAAATGTAAAATTAAAAATTAAGCGAATGAGTAAAAAAAAAAAAAACTAAGGAGCTGATATTAATAATAATAGATAAATCTGGATAATAAATTATTTAATATATTTAATATAGATAATAAGTAAAATTAATAATTAGAATTACTGGTGGCAGTTTAAAAAAAAAAAAAAAAAAAAAAAAGACAATTGAGAAGTGATTGTGAAATAACCCAAAATGGACGTGATGTGCGGTGAAAACTTTTAAACTAAATATTAATTAAATTAACTAACTAAAACCTATATTTAATTAATATAATAATAATATATTAAAATAATTATAAAACTGTTATTCATAAATGGGAAATTACAAATTAATTATTTAAACAAATTAATAACCACCCACTGGGTTAAAATTGAATAAAATAAAAACATAAGTGGGATATTGACGGAACAAGCTTCTGAAAAAGTAATAATAAGGAAAAAGTAATAATAAGAATAGTAATAATAATCTCCAATTAAAATCTAAGAATAATTGAAAAACGACAAATGTTACGATCAGCGTGGGAGGATTGAACCATCAGCGAGATCGCGCCACATAATCCGCAGTTATAGTTGTTTTGAGTTAGACAGCTAATTGACATAATTATTAGTTTACCGGTAAAATTATTTTTTTTATTAATGGCCATATTTTTAGTTTTAATATTAATTAGTTTTAAGATTAACTTTGTAAATAATTAAAGTTTTTTTTTTGGTGTCGGTCAAATACAATTTATTATTTCTACTTGCCAGTAAATACTTTTGTTTATTTTAATTTAATTCAGTGAAATTATAGGGATGATGATGAGTCCCTAATTTTTTTTTGTAAATTCTCTTGGTGATGAGCTGACTGTTTCGAAGTTACCCGAATGCCGAATTTTTTTTTTTACAGCAAATTCAAGCTTTCCGGTTGTCCAGAAAGAACCCCTCCATCCGCTGCAACCTAGCCGGCTGCAAAATGCTGTACTGGAGCAACCACCGGAAAGTCTGTGGCAGATTTCGGCGGAAATGTAAGTGGAATGTTTTCGAAATCTGTTACAATGTGGTCAGCCAAAAGTGTTAGAATTTTAGATTTGTTCGCTATACTGAAGACGATTAATGAAGTAACTAAAAAAGTGAACAAAATTGCGTTTCTCATCATTCTTATCATTAACAAGGGTTATTTCTTTTACTGCTGATTATTTCTCTAAAAAATTGTGTTTACGAATTATAAATTTGGGGGTCATGACCGAGTTACTGTAGACACTTGAGGACACTTGAGGAAATTTATAAACAAAAGAAAGATTACAAAACAATAAAAAAATCGACGCTAAGCGGAACCTAACTTCAGGACAAGATAAGAAACTGAAGCAAAACAGTTCACCATCGCTGCAACAAAACAAACAATGAGCAACTTTGAATATTATCGAACAAAAACCACAGAACTGGATCTTATAAATGGTCTGGTTGAAGAAAAATCCCGAGAAATCTATGTTATTAGAAAATCTTAAATCATCGCACCCAATAATATCAAAAGCCTCGAAATCCTCAAATAAAAAGTAACATCACGCAAACAACTCAACAATTTCTAAATTTCTCCAGAATATATCAAAAACTTCGGATAGTTCGAGAAGTGTCAATAATTTCAAAATTGCCGAAGCAACAACTGAACAATGTCGAAGCAACATTGAATCAAAATGTCGACGCAACATTGAATCATTTGTACATTTGTCTTCTTGGTACAACCCCAAAGTTGAATACCGTAGGTCCATACTGGTTTAAGTATTTGCTGATATAATAGCAATTTGTTATGTATTGTAAGCTCAGAGTTTCTACCTATTAGCTAATACATTTTCCTATATTTAATGTTCAATTCTTCTTTTTTCTTTTTAATATGCTCTTTCCATCTAAGCTTCGAGAGTCATGCCGAGGTATTTGGGTGTATTTGCATTTGGAACCGGCCTTGAATTAAGTTCCACTGGAATCCAGTTAACTTTCTGGTTTGTGAAGTTCACGTGAACCGATTTTACTTCGTTTAGGCTAATGCGCCATTTCTTTGTTCAACTACTCACTGTGTCGGTTGCTTTTTGAAGTTTAGTCGTTGCTTCTGATATACACTTTCCAGTTGCCAGAATAGCTGTATAGTCTGCAAATGTTGCTATGGTGGCACCTTCTGTATTTGGCATATCTCTGGTGTACAGGATGTACAATATAGGACCCGGTACGCTACCTTGTGGTATGCCTGCTGATATTCTCTTAAGTTCAGAGTACTCTCGGTTATATTTTACACGGAAATGTCGGTCTGCGATATAAGATTTAAGAATTTGATAGAACTGCTTAGGTAGATCTCGATGCAATTTAAATTCAAGTCCTTGGTGCCAAACTTTGTCGAAAGCTTGTGCTACATCTAAGAAGATGCTGGAGCATATCTTCTTATTCTCAAGTGCGCCTTCGATTATGTCCGTTATTCTGTGAACTTGTTCTGTCGTAGAGTGATTTTCTCTAAATCCAAATTGGTGTGCTGGAATCAAATTTCTCTCTTCTATTATTGGCTTGAGTCTCTTGAGCAGTAATTTTTCAAATAATTTTGAAATTACAGGAAGTAGTGAAATCGGTCTGTACGACTTTTTATCGTTCGCTGGTTTGCCTGGTTTGGGGATCATAATTACTTCAGCAACCTTCCATTGCCGTGGGACATATTTTATTCTGAAGACAGCATTGATAATTTGAACCAATTTTCGTAGTCCCTTCTTGGGAATGGCTTTTACGACTTGTTCAGTAATTAAATCATATCCTGGAGCTTTTTTTGCGTTCAAATTACACTTGATCTTATCTTTTAATTCCTGTAATGTTACACATCGAATATTATATTCATCAATTTTGCTAACTGTTATTAAGTTTTCATCTGCTGTTTGCCTAGGTAACGGTTGAAAGTGTCTTCCAAGTGAGCCGCAAATAAAGCTTGTCGCTTTTGGCCCAGGTTCCTTCCCCATTTTTAGTAGGCGGCACATGCATTTTGGTTCTTTTTAATACCTTTGTTACTTTCCAAAGAGAGTAATCAGTATCTTTTTGTTCGGTGAGACCATTTAAGTACTTGTTAATAGTTTCGTTCTTAATTTATTTTATAAGTTGGTTTAGTTTATTGCATAGAAAATTGAGGATTTTTTTGTTTTCCGGGGCGCGTGTCCTTTGCCAGGTCTTTGTTGCCTTCCGTTTCTCTCTAACTAACTCCCTGACCTCAAAGGATAATTTTGATTCCTACGAGATTCGGTGTGACTAGCAGGAGAACTTTCCCATGCTGCTTGTTGAATAGTACTGTTAAATACCTCTAGTTCGTCTTCCAACTCTACCGGTGTTTCGGCACTCTATCGGCACTCGTACATTTATTTGCATTTCAATTAGTTCTTGGAATAGGTCCCAGTTAGTTCAGCTGAGAGTCATGATAATAGGTGAAAGATAGGAATATATCCCTTCGCTTTTTTCGATGCACATGTAATCCTCGAAAATCCCTTTCATTACATAGAAATCAATGAGATCTTATATTTTATTTATATCAGCAGGCCAGTGCGTTGGTTTACCTCCAGAGTGGAACTCGCAGTTATTTATACGTCCGGCTTCGAATAGCTCTTTTCCTTTATGGGTTGTAAGTCTTGATCCCCAATAGGTATTTTTTGCATTAAAGTCACCACCAATAATAAAATTGGATCCTAGTGATCTTAAGAGTCTATTATAATCTTCTTTGTTTAGATTATAGCGTGGAGGGCAGTAGATAGAGGAAATACACTGTATTCTTTATTATTGTTAGTTTCTACTTTTATGGTTTTAACTTGCATATTTTCTTCTTCGATACAAGGTTCTTCATAGTGTTTGAGATTCGCGTAGTCCGTTCGCGTTCCAGGTGACAATTCTTAATGTTCTGCTCATTTTAGTATATGAGGGCTGTTACCTCGTTCAAGGTTTGATGCATACCTAGACGCTTATATAAAGCTTCTAGATCACGTTCTTGCTTTGCTAGCCGTATATTTATGGCTTCTGTGATTCGGGATATCCTTTCAAGGGGGTTATCATTCATAGCATTAGATGATTGCTGTACAATTTGTGAATAACTTTTCCGCTCTGTACCAATACCTGGTGGTTTTGGCTCCGCTTGGGTTTTAGTTGGTTTCTCTTCTCTGGTAACCCTAGGGTTTTGAGGAAACTGATGCGTTTTGTTTCTTAATCTTTGAAGTTATTTGGCTACTTCACAGCCTCTATAATTTGCAGGATGATGCCCTTTACAGTTTATACATTTTGCAGGGGTGTTTCTACTTTCTGTAGACTCTTTCGCGTTGTGTTTTCCAGCACATTTTACGCATCTTGGCTCCCGTCTGCAATATTTTTGCGTGTGATTGAAACCTTGGCATTTTTTGCATTGAGGTATTAGCCTCGTATTTTTCTTAAGCGGTTCTATTTTAACCCTCATATTGAGAATTGCTTTGATGTTGAAGATGTTTTCAACTTTCTCCTTTTTGTTAAAAGTAAGCATGAAGAGTGGAAGCCCCCTTTTTTTGACTTGATTGTTCTCACCTCTCTCTCGTTTTAGGATGTTTACTGCATCTTCGATTTGCAGATCTTTTGCCTTTAGGTTCTCCTTTATGTCCTCCTTCTTACACGTTGGATGAAGGCCTCTGGCCATAACCTTAATTGCGCGTTCGTTTTTATCTTCGTTTGTGAACTATTCTTTAACTTCCGCATTGAGCTTTGTTGCTAGAGCTCTATTTGTATCGGAATCTGGCGTATTGATTTTCCACATGTTATTGTTTAGTGATACTACTCTATATTCCTTAGTGGTTACTGATTCCATTATAGATTGTATACTAGCAAATTCTGTTATGCCGATTACATTAATTGGCGGAGGAGCCTTCTCTTTCGGTACAACCTTTTGTTGCCGATTTTGTTGCTGTTGCTGGTGAGCTGGTTTGGTATTAGTATCACCAGTTACTAATACATTAGCTTGCGAATGATCTCCAACTTCAGGCGAGAATTCTGCTTTTCGTTTTTTGGTAGGTCTTTTCTTCCTTTTCAGTACCCAATCTGTTTCTCTCATGAGATCCTCTTCATCAGTATGAAACTCATTGTTATAACTGGTGTGAGTACTTGCTTCATTATAACAAGTTATCGGGTTTTCATAAATCTCTATTGGTTTGGGCTTCTTCAATTCTTCATTTTCTTTTTTTAGTTTTTCAATTTCGCTTCTTAATTGGGTATAAAAGTACATCTACTTCACTGAGTTTTCGACAGAGTTCAGCGTTTTCGTCTTTCTGCTGATTTGCAGAGTTAGTATGATTGTTTGGTGATCTTAACAACATTGAACTTCTTTCGAATGGGTTTAGCAATGATTGGCTCACCCCAGAATCTATTGAGCCAGCCTCGTAAGAGGGTGCATTAGCCAACTGGTTAGTTGCTTTACCACCTGAGATATTTTCTCCTTTTTGTGTTGTATTCATTGCTTTGAAACTGGTTATGTATCAACTACCAACCTAACCAGTAAAAGTTGGTAGTGGATCATTGAAGAGATCATCATTTGCTATGTTCTCGGGGGTCGGTTATTCCGCCGTATCTCGGTCGCCAGAGCTTCGTTAGTTAATTAGCAGGAAGTATACCACGTGCAGGTGAGGTTGACATTTGGGCTAGTATATTAAGACCATCTAAACCGGCGCCCCTCACCCCCGAAAATTGAATGATGAATAATTTATTGAAAAATTTTGAAAACTTTCATAAAATTTCAAAATTCTTGAATAACCTGAAAAACCCTGTGTTAAATGACCCAAAAGAACCAGAATTCAACAGAAACTATGTGTTATCACTATTCGACAGAGATAGTCAATAGTCGACTACCGGTATAGCCTTTATTTATGACGCCCATCAGCACATTGATTATCTAAAAAAATGCAAAGGATGCTTTTATGAGTTTCCAATTTTTTAGTTTGACTACTACTAAAATAATACCGAAAAATTGGAAACTCTTGCTTCTTACAAGTTTTCATGTTTACACATTATCTTATTTTTTAGAGAATCAAGGTGCAGAATTTGTAGGCCACGCCTCAGTGGATTTTCAATAAAATTAAATTTTCTGTGAAATTCTTAGAAATAACCGAGCGATCAAATTGCTACTTGACACAACTTGTACAGGTCATAAAACCTATTGGTAGAGGTAGTGATGTAAACAGTAATATTCTCGGTGGTAATATTACGGGTAAAATAGGTAATTTTAGGTAATATTACCCAAAGTGGTGTTACAGTGGTAATATCGGTAATATATGTATATTAAAAATGTTTTTTCCAAACAACTCAACTAGTCTAAATGCAAAAAGAGTTGTGACACCACTGCATTATACTTCCACCACCAAATTTTTGCTGTAAAATATAGTCTACACCTTTTTCCTGTTTCATTAACATACTATATTCATTTGGCAAATACGTAGTAAAGCTGGAATCTGAAAATGAATATGATCTCTTTCTGGAAAAAACACCAATCACTATTTTAACTAGAAAAGTGGCTGCAACGTCTTAGTCGATGTAAAGCTCTAGTGTGCTGGAATTTCGTTGACAACATGAGACCAAAGTAGCACCAGACGGCCGAACAGCTATTACTCGAACAATTTTTGTTGCTGTTGCTCCATTAGGCTCAACCAGAAAGTCGGCTTGTATTGATTTGTTCAAGAAACTACGACCGTTCTAAAAACTTCCTTCGAGATATCAACTCTCCAATCAATTGTTGGATTTTGAATACCATCGCGTCGAAGAGTGAGTCTTACCAAAAATTGCAGGCGCATCTGACGTTGCAGACCGATGCTGTCGCACATATGCAGGGACTCCATAACAAATTATGACATCAATACACCCAAAGCCTTTTTCTATAAATCTACTCACCAAGGAAAATCAACTTTCGGCTTTTAAAGTTGCTTTTCATGAAAGTTGAGGCAGTGTTAAAAGACGTCTAGATTTATAAATTTGTTGTACTTACATATTACTGACTTTTCATGCTACATTAGATCTACCTTATCTTATTCGAAGTTGTTCATTTTGTACTACCTCCGATTGCTAAATGGCCATCTTCTTTTGAGAGTTTGCTCGAAGAACTTATAAGAATTCTCAAATTTACTTGAACCAGCTATTTGAGGAAAGAGTCTTTCGGAATTACAGAAACTTGAAGCGACTGAATTTATTTTTAATGTCGCAGAACTTCACCCAAAATATAAGGGCAACAAAATAAATGAGTCTTTGGTGCATTACAACGTTAGAAGTGTTTTTTTTTTGTCACGACCGTTTGTGGTTGGAAGTGAGCAGCTCTCTGGTAAAATTTGGTGGCGGGATTGTTTTCTACTTCACCTTTAAGTGTTTGGCGGGTGATATTTTGAGCATGCCTGCATCGAGAGCTGCAATAGAAAACACATTCAGTACTTATCAAACACATAGTCCAACACGTAATCATTTACTGTTGATCGAGCAGGAAAACTCACGTACATTTTTAACAACTTAAACCTGTCGAGATCGAACATAGGAAGTGTGGATAACGAAGATGAAGTTATTCCTGCTGGATCAAATTCATCTTATTATTAGTGGATGAAGCTGCATAATCATATTCCCTTGAAGAAGAGGATGACTTGGAGGGAAGTAAGAATAATTCGATTATGGATAATGTTGAGGCTGAGGATGATAAATGTGTCGGATGGGATGAGCCATACATTCATTAAAAAGTTTAATTGATCATAAACTCATATTAATGTGTAATTTATTATTTACTGTAGGCGTTGAAGACGACCTTGCCGTCCTTCGACATCTACCGATGAACACCACATCAAGGAAATTAAGCATTTGGTCCTCAAAAATCGTCGATTGACAATTAGAGATTTTGTTGAGATCACGAAAATTTTGAGCAGAAAACTCTTGGTTTTGCATCATGATAATGAGCATCATGATAAAGACTAGACTTTAAATACTGTTTCAAAGACTGGAAAAAACGTTGGCATAAGTGTATTCTACACGAAGGAGATTACTTTGAAGAGGATGAAATAAAGGGTGGTTAAATTTTAAGGGCCGACGTTGAATGTGAACCACACCTAAACGTCAAGTTTTTTTCTGCATTTCATTTGACATTTCTCAATTTCAGACTAACTCAATTTGAACCATGGAAAGATACACAATCGAGCAAAGCGTTAAAGTTATTCAGGCATATTATGAAAATGGGCGTTCAAATCAAAATGCATATCGTGCACTTCGTGATTTTTTCGGTCAATTTAATCGTCCAAATGTGCGTACAATCGGAAAAATCGTGCAAAAATTTGAGCAAACCGGGTCTGTAGGAGATTTTAAAACACCAGTACATGCTCGTACAGCTCGTACTGCAGAAAATATTGCTGCTGTTCGCGATAGTGTGGCTGAAGAGCCGTCCACCTCAACTCGTCGTCGTGCCCAACAATTGCACCTCTCACGCTCGTCGTTGATGAACATTATGCATAAAGACTTGCATTTACACGCTTATAAGGTGCAATTGACTCAAGAACTAAAGCCTCTTGACCATTCCAAACGTCGTCAATGGTCAGAATGGTGGCAAGAAATGGCAACAGTGGATGATCAATTTTCGAAGAAAATCATCTTCAGTGATGAGGCACATTTTCACCTCAGTGGATTCGTCAATAAGCAGAATTGCCGCATTTGGGCGAATCATAATCCAAGAGTGATTGTCGAAAAACCAATGCACCCACAAAGAGTGACTGTTTGGTGCGGTTTATGGGCTGGCGGCATCATCGGGCCGTATTTTTTCCAAAATGAGGCCGGTCAGGCAGTTACTGTGAATGGTGTTCGCTATCGTGAGATGATAACGAACTTTTTATGGCCCGAATTGGAAGATGTGGATGTGGACGATATGTGGTTTCAACAGGACGGTGCCACTTGCCACACAGCTAACGAAACAATGGCTCTTTTGCGCGACAAATTCAATGGCCGTGTTATCTCACGTGGTGGCGATGTCAATTGGCCGCCAAGATCATGTGATTTGACACCGTTGGACTTCTTTCTTTGGGGTTATTTGAAAGAAAAGGTGTACGTCGATAAGCCAGCAACAATTCAAGAGCTAAAGGATGAGATAATTCGGCACATTAACGGCATAGAACCTCAATTATGCCTAAGCGTCATCGAAAATTTGGACCATCGGGTGGAGGTGTGCCGCCGAGGTCGCGGTGGCCATTTGGCCGATATTTTGTTCCATACATAATTGAACCATACCATATTATCATAATAAAAAGAATTGACAATAATTTCCTAAATAATTTGTGTTTTATTCAAAATCAACATCGGCCCTTAAAATTTAACCACCCTTTATATTTGAGAAAATAATGAGCCGAATTTAAAAATCTTACTACTTTTGTCCAAACGTCAAAATATTACTAGTGTTCTGTGGTACAAATTGGAATTAAAATATTGAATAAAAATTGTGTTACCTATTTTACCCGTGTTACCGGTAATATTACCGGTAAAATTAACAAAATTAAAAATATCGGAAATTTTACAACAGTAGGTAGAGGTATCGACCGTCGTAATCGGACCATTTCAGATTTTTGGCACCTAGAAATTGTTGCCTCATTGTAACATAACCAAACACGTTAGTGACTAAATGACAAAAGATAGTTGTATGATGGACATTGTGTTATGTTACATTGAAATACATATTAAGGTTGGTTAGATGTATTGTGACAACCTCCACACCAATGCAATCCATTCATATTTACTTTCGACTAGAAACTTTAATAAATTTTCCCAGATTTCCCACAAGAAACCTCCTGCAATGTCACATCAATGGGATTCAGGCAAGCCAACTGTTAGCAACATGTTGGGTAAAATCAACACGTTGAGACCTGAACGCACTTGATAAATTCAAAGTTTCATTGGCAATGTGATAGTTTTAAATGACATTTTTTCTATCGGTACATTTTTGATGGCAACATGTTGGAGACCTGAATGCCCCCAATGATGCAATCCTTCACAAATTTTCTAATGATTTTTGGAAAATCGAATTTTTTTCAGGTTTCACACGAAAAACTCTGAAATTTTTCCTGCGAAAGCTATTGACAAGTCACATCAATGCAATCCATCGCTTGATATAATAGCCTAGAGGCTGATTATATACATTCATTATTTGCTTTCGGCCTTAAACTTTATCAAATTTTCCAGATTTCCCACAGGAAACTTAAAGTTATTTGTTTTCTGTAATAGCTATTGACAAGAGGCTGATTTTATACCAATTCTCTCTCTAATTGTATTGATATTTTGTCCAGCGATAGCAATTGATAAGGCTGATTTTATCCCAATTTTATTTTTTTTTTTTTTTGATTCTTCTGATTTTCCGATCCACAAGTAGGTTGAACAAAGTTTTCCACGTAGAATTATTTACAAAAGTTTTAATTGCAATCCAAGTATTCTGTTTGCTTTCGGCTGAACACCACAAAATTTTTTATTTTCGGGTGAAACGTTAATAAGGTAATTTGCAGTATCGACTTTTTACTTTTAGCTGGAAACTTTCGGCTAACTTTAACAGGGTATCTGCGTTGACGTCGTATAATTTTAGGACAAGTGGTAATACAAAGAGCTGGAATTCTTCGAGTGCCCATTGTTGATCATAGCCCCATACAAAACACAACAATCTCAGAACAGTTAGGAATAAACTTGGATACGTAAGTAACCATCCCAATAAATATTTGAAGTTGTTTTACATTCTTTGCGGTATCAATGCCTCCAATGATTTTAATTTTTTTCATCATCTGGAGGTAGCTCATTTGTTGAAAAAATGTGGGCCAAAAACTTCAGTGACTTGCGCGCAGATATTTCCTCTTATGTCTTGAGGGGATAGTGACGTCTGAGGATATTCTTATTAACGTTGAAGAGGTATATGCATATTCTTAGTTTGTTATGTTTTTTAATTACGACCATTGGAGGTGCGGTGGGTATTGGTTATTTTTTAGGTTTAATAATACCTTTAACTTTGTTTTTAATAGCGTGACAAATATTTTTCACTATATGTATAATCTAAGAATGTCTGCCCTATAGAACAATTATTTTACACCCGCTAAATAAGATCAATATTTTGGTACTGGAGACATAAAGATTCGCGTTTAATTCATCAGCTAATTTTTTGCACATGACGGTGCACTGAGCCCGCTATCACGTTATCACTTTAAGTTTATGACATTTATTCTCGTAAAATAAAGTATTTATCAGTTCGTCCTCCTCGAGCTCACTATCCGTATTTTCATGTACTTTATATATGTTTTTCTTATTACACCCAATCAACAAATGAGCAACAATCCCACAAATTCGACATTTCTTACCGAATGCTAGACAACTTTTACGACCGTGAGTTGTACTTCAACGTTTGCATAAATACGTTTTCACTTGTTCAAACTTGCTCTTATTTTTCGGATTTTGTACGTAAGTTTCATTATATATCTTAATTAAATTTACACGCGAATTTACATCATTCATTTCGGATTATTGCTTGCTGAAGAATTTGCTAGCTCTTCACATCGCCGTGCGAGTATTAAAGTGTCCTATAGACCACTTTTTCCGAAAATGCGTTATGAATGTATTCCTACTAATTCGACTGCGCTTTTTCAGAATCTCTAATCAGAATTGTCCTATCTAGTATAGTTTTCAAAATAGATTTTTATTTGTTTGTCCTACTAGACCAAAAATGCTTGTTTTTTTCATGATGTTTTGTATTTAATTGTCCTATAACTCATTTTACTGTGAAATAGTACAAGTTTCCATAACACTTTCATATGAATGTGCTTTTATTATTAAATGTCCCATATTCCAAATATATGTATACAGAACAAACACCTTTAAAAAACAATTTTTTCTAAAATGTACTATATCCATATACAAATTGGATATAGGACTCAACATTTTTAATTCACTAAATTGTTGTTTTTTGCTTTTGTCCCATATCCAATGCAAAAATACGTTATTTACCGAAACTATATAAGGATATCGCTTCCCAGTTGTACTTTGCATGATCGACCGAAGTTTTTTGTATGAGATGGCATATAAAAAACATGAGACGGATGTATAAAATTATAAAATAAAATATTCGGTTTTTTTAAATGTGTGAGAATGAATATAAATGGTAAAGCACCTGATGTCAACTAGCAGAACTAATGATCGATCTACTGTTTTGTATTTCATTTTTTGTTTTCAAAGTATTTTATCATTCTAGATTTTACTTTGGTGTGAAGTGTACAAGACAATTTTTAAAGTGCAGTGTATAAAAAAATAATTCGTTTAATAACAATTAATTAAAATATTAAATATTAAATCGAAATTATGTAAGTACCTATTCTATATTTTAATAAAAATGTGTTCAGTGTTTCATAAAATTTTATTTTTTGTTTGCAAAAATAAATCAACGGTGAAACGGTGCCGTTTGTAAAATTTTTCTGTATATTCATATTTTTATTTTATCCTTTATGTACATACGTTTGTACTACTTATGTACGATTGAGTGCTCTAACAGCGCTAATTTAGCGATCACCGTGATCGCTCAATTTGACGTCACCGTGAGCATCACTTTACACCATATCTACCTTACCGACATAACAGCACCATCTATCAAACAATTTCTTAAACAAACCGTTTACAAATACTACTGCACCATATATTCCGTCGGTATTCGTTCTTTTTTAGACGAAATATGGTGTAAAGTGATGCTCACGGTGAGGTCAAATTGAGCGATCACGGTGATCGCTAAATTTGCGCTGTTGGAGCACTCAATCGTACAACTGGGTTTAGTCAAAATATTTAGTTTTCGTAAATCTCTCGGTGCTCGCATGTTTTCAGAATACTAGCTGACGTTCTGAACTCAAGCGATGATACTAATAAAATCTCCAGCTCTATTTTAACTATATTTGGAGACGACTCGATAGATGATCCTAACTTCGAGCCAGGCAATGATGATATAGAGGAAGAGGATTTCAAAGTCGGAGCAAATAAACTCGTTGGCGACGTTGCCTCAAATCAAAAAACATTGCTTCAACCCAGGAACGTAAAAGATACTGCAACTCCAACTCGTAAACGCAAGGTTAACAAAATTAATTGGAAAAATCAGATCTTATCAAGGAAACGTCAGACAGGGAAAGATTATATAAATATGAAAGAAAAAACAGTTCCTGCAAAATGTGTGAAAACGCCGGTATGTTATAAAGCCTGTCCAAATAACTCTACAACAAGCTTCACGGAATCATTCAGAAAACAAATCCACAGTGATTTCTGGGTATTGTCTGATGTGGAAAAAATAGTATATTGTGTAACGTGTAGGAAAAACGATATATTCCCGGCAGTATATCAGATTATCCATTTTATTCATTATATTCTTTAAAATACGCAACATTTTCCAATTTATATTTTCAATAGATTTCACTATCAAAGTTACCTTAGAATACTTTCCAGTACTGTTTTTAGTAAGTTGCCTAGCAACAATGTAGTGTCGGGGAATACTTCATTTTGCTGACAGATAACAAACCAGAAAACTGACGTATTTTATCCGATTTGAGAAAAAAATATTTTATACAAAATATGTAACTGTGGTACCTATTAAACGAAAGAGAACGACTTCCGAAACATCGGGAAAACAAAATTCGTTTAATTATTTCCTGCAACATGGCAAACAGCACATTGTCCATATCTCAGCGAACAATCTATTATTTTTTTAAAAATTATTTTGATCCGGCCACTGGGGTACCAAAACCATCCATAAAAGGGAAGCATACGAAGAAAACTGTGAGTAATGAACTTATCAAAATAATTCGAGATCATATTGAATCGTTTCCTTGCATCGATTCCCATTATTTGAGAGCTAATACACAGAGGCAATATCTCGATGCTGGTCTTTCTATTAAAAAAATGTTTAAGTTATTCAAATCGGAAAATGGATTAGATAATATTAAATATCATACCTATAGAAAAATCTTTAACACTGAGTACAACCTATCATTTTTCGTGCCCAAAAAGGATATATGCGACAGGTACTGTAAGTTTCAAAGTGCATCAGATTTAAATGACAAACAAACCGCGGAATATTTAAAACACAAGGAACTTAATGAAAGTGCCCAAGAACGCAAAAAGGCAGATAAGGAGTTAGCTCAACTCGATTTAACTGTGGCAATTATTTCTTACGATCTACAAAATGTTTTTAACCTGCCAAAGGGAAATGTATCCAATTTGTTTTATAAAAGAAAGCTGAATTTGTACAATTTAACTGGATATTGTCATTTAAACGGCGTAACATACTGTTCCATTTGGTATGAGAGCCAAAGCGGATGTACAGGAAATGACATCGCCAGCGCGTTAATAAAAATTTTGAATGCTGTTGTGAAAGATATTCCAACGACGAGAAAAATTATTCTGTGGTCTGATTCTTGTGTTCCGCAGAATCGGAATCGTATCACATCACTAGCGTTGTTGAAATTTTGTGAAAATAATCACGTGCACACACTAATTCAACGTTTTTCTGTACCAGGTCATTCCCGGGTACAAGAAGTCGACGCAGTGCACAGTGAAATTGAAAGGCATCTGAAGCACATAGAATATCATAGTCCTGTCTCTCTTTTGCGGCATTTAAGGGCAATGGACTATGACAAAGTTCATTTAAGATTGATGTAGATGCGCGCAAATGATTTTTATAATTACAACAAGGCCGGACTAGGACTTAATTTTAGTTCTGTAAGATTCACAGTGGCTACGGAATTATTATTTGAAAAGCAGGATTTACTTTCAATTAAATTTAAAAAAAATTATCGGGACACCGAACAGTATGATACAATCCCATTGATGTTCGGAGGCAAAAGCTTCCTTTAGTACCAATGCTGAATTCCCTTGGAGTAATTTCAAAAGAAAAAAGCAAGGACATCGAGTCAATGCTATGCTTTATGCCAGCTATTGAAGATGTTCAGTTTTACAGGGCTATATTAAAATTGCCGGACAGCCATCAATAGTAAGAGCATAGTCTTACCTATTTATAAAAAAAATTAAGTACTGAAATCTATAGTCTGAGTTGACATTACCGTATTCGGGATATTTATTTTATTTTTGATAGATCTTTATAAACGTTGAAATGTTTTTTTAATATTTTATTTATATTTTGTTAATGTATTATTTTAATATTATTTGAAATAAAAAATTGTATGTTTTTGTTTAAAAAAAAATGTGGTATTTAATTATTCGTGTGCTATATCCATAGAAATTTAGAATTACCGAAAACGAAAAAAATTAGGTTTTACAAATATATCCGATGTGTCCTATATCCATTTTTGCCTCTCTTCCGTAAATATTTTTTCTTCTTCAAGGGATAACACTGTATGGTATATCAACATTTTTTAATTGGTTTTAATTATAGAAATGGTTAATCAAATATTTAAAATTATCATCAACTACAAATTTTTCCGGGAAAGCAAATAGATTTTCATTAAATGTTAAAATTTCGATTTCTAAACAATTTTACAAATGGCGTATAGGACACATTATTTCTCGCACGGCGACATGTTTGTTGCTTTTATTAACGTGAGATCAGTTATCCACTAACAAGTTCTCTGATTTTTTTTTGAGAATAATTGTCTACAACAATTTTATCTCCCGCAGAGAGCAAAATACGGAAATAAGTTCGGAAACCTTGGCCACTTTCGTTTATATTAGACCATTTAAGAATCAGAATTTTCAAAAAGCATTTGTTCAAGATTCCCAGGGTTTAAGCCATGGTTAATTTGATGTATAATTTAGTAAACGCCGAAGAAATAAATTAACCCAGCTAGTTTTGTATTTTGAAACTGGCGTGATTCAAATCCACACGAGCGATTTTTTGCCAAATTAACTAAAACCTAGGTTATTATTACTAGAACCATTTAAACTAGCTAAAGTCGCTAAATTTTTTTTTCAGTGCATATTGTTTTAAAAAAGAGGATAATCTGGCCTATATGCCCAAGAAAAACTACAATACCCTCTATTTATTACCATAATGCATCCAATATCCAGTATCCACCATAATGCATCCAGTAAAATCTAAATTGTTTCTGTTGGCGTTCTTGATAAGCGTTTTATTTTTTAAACATGGCTTACAAAAAATTTCAATTCTTAAGAATACTTTCCAGCAGATTACGTGATGTGTAGGAAAGACAGACATGATTTTGATATCAGCCTTAAAGGTGGAGGTATGTTGATCGCCGTGAAGAACTTACTTTCGAGTGAAGTTATAGCGTGTCAACCGGTATATGACTATATGTATCAAAGCCGATATTTATGTTATCTTCGTGGTCGCTGTATATGTACTCTGTGGATCAACTTTAGAAGTTTATCTGGAAATTATTAACTTTTTCAAATCTGTAATGTCTTCAGTACATATTAATGAGCAACTCATGATCATTGGTGATTTCAATCCTCCTAGCATTGTTTGGTTTCTCACTGATTACTTTGCTAGTAAACCAACCAAGCAATTGAACCAGATACACAACAGCGAGAAAAATGTTTGGATTTGGTGTTTTCACCTAATGTTGTGGATTCGGACATTTTTTCATGTGATGGTTCTCACTGGATGTTGGAGCGTCTACCACACTCTAATGCACCAATACCTCACTTTGCGTTGTTTCACTTTGCGTTTTTTCGGAGTTGTGTCACTGTTAAATTAGAACTAAAAATTCGTTTTGAGGTTTTATATTTTCGAACTTGCGTAAATCACAATTCACTTAGCGTCTTATTTTTTTGGAACATATCTGCAACGCAAAGTGTGGTATTGGTGTAACGATAAATTTTTTTCATGAAAAATGCGTTCTAATCTTTCCCTTGATAATTCTTTTCATTTTGGTTTTAGGCATGCTGACTACATTTCTTTAAACGAATTTCTTGTCAAACTCGCGTGGAAAAAATTTGAAAGAAGCCGCTCCGTTGTTCAACAAACTACTCAATATTGGTATGGAAAGGTATGTCTCTTTAATTAAAAATGAACCACGTTTTCCTAAACCATGGTTCAAGATGAAACTGTTGCGCCTGGAAAAACGGCGTATCAGTTGGGTTTCGCTCACCGATGATTTACTAGAATTGATTGGCGCGTCAGCCCTCTGTTATCTGCAATCAGTTCGCCAAAATTTTAAGCACCTGTATGAACCATCCGAGACATCATCATTTCCATCACAAAACATGTCTTACATACTTGTCTCGTCTTGATGTAAATAAGGGGGCTTGTCATGGTTTCATTCCACCCATCCTTATTAAAAATTGTGCTGAAAGTTTAGCTCTTCCGCTGATTCACATATTTAATGAAAGTCTTTGGACTGGAATTTTTCCTGATCCCTGGAAAATATCCCTCATTTGTCAGATTTTTAAATCTGGCAAGAGATGTGCAATTAGCAACTATCGAGGAATTGCAATTCTTTTATTTTTCTTTTCTTTTCTTTTATTTTACCTACAGCAGGTTTGAAGGCTGGCAACAAGTGGATTTAGATTACACTGATTCTTATCTATATGCTAGAGAAACTATGTAATTTGTGAGTTCATCCCTATCAAATGGTTGCAATCTTACAGTCAGAACAAATTTGTAATGTACGCTCTTCGCAGCCTATACCTTCTAAACGAGGGAATAACTATGTTCTTCTACCTTATAAAGATCGCTGTAATTTATTAAAATTACAACGATAAGATCACCGAAGAGGCTTAGCATCGGCTATCTTTGTGCGCGATGTTTTGACCTCGCGAATTGATTGTCATGAAATACTTACGCGTTTTGCCCGTGTTTTTCATGATCACTTTTCTCATTAGTATTTTGTATTTATGTTCTTAAACAAATTTATTTAACTCTGGAATCCAACGACTTTTAATTTTGTTTGCAATTTTATTTGTATCTCACTTCTGACACCATATAACATAACCAAACACGTTAGTGATCAAATAGCAACTGTCTTTATTATATTGATATTGGGTTTACATGTTACATTGACGTATACAAGTTAAGGTTGGTTTAGTTGTTTCGTGATGCTCAGGTAATTTTCAATCAAATAAAATTTTCAGTTAAATGTTCAGAAATAATCAAGCAATCTAGCACATCTTGTACATATCACGAAAGTTATTTGAGGTGATTTTCCATAAAATTTAATTTTCAATGATTGTTCAGAAATAATCACGCGACCCAAATGCATGTTGGCGTAATAATTACAAGTCTCGTAACCTATTTTTAGAGGCATTAACTATCACAAACCGGTATATCACACAACATGTGGCTGGTCAATAAATTTTGAATAAATAGTTTGCTTATTGACGCCAGTTTGTCCATTGAGACCGAAGCCGAATATCTCGTAATTAGCGCTTCGCTATATAAGTAGTGCTTCGCTTTTTGAAGCTTAACAAATATTAAATAAAAATGTAACTGCAATTTTGACTTGAAATGGTTGCCCGCCCCGTCCTTTTCGACATGAATTAAACGAATTTGCTTCATCTACATCTTTCTATATTTTTCCTAAATAAAATATTTTCCCATGCCGGGAATCGAACCCGGGCCTTCTGGGTGAAAGCCAGATATCCTAGCCACTAGACAACATGGGAGATTAATTAGTGCGAATTTTGCCTTGTTATACATAGTTAAAATTACATATAAACAAATTTAATTTAAAAACAAAATTTTTTGATAAAATCAAAACATTAAAAACAAAAAAAAATGTATAGCAGAGCGTAGTTTCGATCTACGGACCTCTGGGTTATGGGCCCAGCACGCTTCCACTGCGCCACTCTGCTTATTGTATTTTGTTTATTATTAGTATTACTTTAACACGTGCATTTTATTTGTTGTAATTGAATTTTAATAAAATCTAGTACAATTTTTTAATGGCAAATCATTTTGCGGTAATTTTAGTACTCTATACATTGCAATGTATAGAGTACTAAAATGACGTAACTTTGATGTCGATAAATATTACCGATTTAAAATGTTAATGCCGCTTATTTTACGATAAGCTTGGTTGGCATTATATGTTTAGAGTTTAAGAAGTAGTACATAGTTATATATTTGTGTATTTACTAGTTTTATAGTGGTTTAATTTATTGAATAATATTGAATCATAGAATGAGAAATAAAATTCCGTGGGAGCTAGCGTGTTAAAATTGAAAACAAAAATGTAGTAGTTTTGATTTGTGTAATGATTTTTGACCTTATATCGAACTTTTTTTTGTAGATACTGAAATTTTTCTTATTATACTCTAAAATATTCAATTACAATTTAGAATTATTTAATTTGATGTATTTAGAGAATTTATCATTTATACTCGAAATATTATTACGTTTACATGACATATTATTTTATAGTCTACCAAACATTCCATTCCCCTAAATCTATTCTTTTATTAATACTCGGAATTTGTTTTATTTACACTGAAAATGTAAAAATTATAAAAATATATGAACGATGAAACAGGCATTCTATTTATGTATAAAAATGACGAAGGTATAAAAATAGAACAAAAATTGTAAGATAAAACCATAAAATTCCAAAAAAATTATGAATCGACCCGACCGTGACAGGACTCGAACCTGCAATCTTCGGATCCGAAGTCCGACGCCTTATCCATTAGGCCACACGGTCTTGTTGTGTTTTGTGCTCTATGAATTATAAAAGCATTAACTTAGATGACGAAATGACCTACGTGGCAATACATATTTGGATTCTTAATTGACGCGAATTCATTAATTTATGTCCGTAATCTTACAACTATGCTCACACTTTCGCGGATACGACGACATATTGTGTTGTCAAACAATCGTTTTTTGTGAGACATGACAGCATTTACCGCCGTTTAAATAATGTTAACTTAGGACCTGTCTCATAAAAGTAGTTTGATTTTGAATTTACCCTACTTAGCTGACCCATCAACAATTTTGTTCTGTTCAAGAAAGCTAAAAGCTTGAATGTTATTTGGCGTGACAAACGGTACGACTAAGAGAATAGGGTCCTAAAACAGCAAATTGCTGTTATTGTTGTTCTATTTTATGTCAAAGTCTGTCTAATTTGTGACCCTTCCTGATTTTGTGTAAGTATTGAAATCAGTGCCATTGTGTTTTTCCACTTTTGCTCCGTGGCATAATTTGATTTGATTGTATGTATGTCCTTTTCGTTGTCGTTATAATAAATTATGAATATCCCTAAAAGCCTGTTTGGCCGATGTATACGATTTTTATGATTATTGGGATGGGCATTCCGTTTAGTCGCGTATCTTTTTAATCTGAATTTGGTTTATTCATATTTTTTCTGTTTTCTCTAGTCTAGTCTTCAGGTTTGGCAGCCAATAAAACTAATTCTTAATATTTATTTCGACGTTTCGATAAATTTATTATCTTCTTCAGGCCTACACGGTTTTAACAACATACAAAGTTTATTAAAATATATAGAAATTACCATGCCATACTCCGACTTATAGTTAAATATATAAATTTGAAGAGTATTTCTTGTCATACCCGAACTTGTAAACAGAAAATAAATTTTTTTCTACAAATGGCAAATTGATTCAAATTGGACGACTACAATCAAAATATTTTTAGTAAACAAACTTTTTGAATTTGGAATTTTAAGAATCTACAAACGATTTATATTTTGGGAAATTAGATATAAAATCAATGATGCCAGAATAAATTTGGTTAAGATCGTCAGTATCACTCTTTTTGTTGACAACAATTACATGATTACCAATAATGTGAGCCATTTCCAAAAATAAACGATTTTTATACAATTTTTCACTGTCCAAAATTTTCACCTCATCAAATTTAAATGTGTGTCCAGTATCAGAGGAATGCTGGCATAATGTAGTAGCTTGAGAATTTTTGAAAGGTGGATTGATGTCCGATTTATGTTGTGAAATTCGATTTTTTAATAATTGTTTCGTGGTACCGATGTATTTCAATTGGCAATGGTTACATGGAATTAAATATACAATATTCGAACGATTTAATTTAGGTGTGATATCTTTGATTTGGCTAAAGATGTTACGAATAGAGTTAGCCGCTGAAAATGTAATTTCACATCTGTGGACATCTGTGACATCTGCGGTAAATTTTTTAGCTCGGTAGACGAAATCAAACGCCGTATTAATTCGCTGACTTAAAGGGTGAAAACTATTAAAATTAAGAATTCGACCGGACGATAAATTTTTCGCGTACCAAATAGTATCAATTTGACCGTTATTCTTCCGAACTAATATTGTGTCCAAAAAAGGTAATTTATTATCCGCTTCCATTTCTAAAGTAAATCCTAAACCAAAACTACTACTATTAAATTTTGAAAGTATATGTACAACCAATTTTAACATCAGGTACACACAACAATAAATCATCGACGTATTTTTTAATAAATAAAATATTAAAATCAATTGAGCTCAAGACGGTGTCGGTGTCAAGTAGCACTTCCACTACGAAATCAGCCACTACTGGAGATAGAGGCGAACCCATTGCAACGCCATTTATTTGTTTAAAGTAGCTGTTAAACAGGCTGAAATATCCTGATTTTAAACAAAATTCTAGAATATCTAGAAATTTTATTTTGGGTATTCTGCTGTTTGTGGTTCTATCATTGACCACCTATCTGAAATTGTTTCTCAGCCAAATCAATCTTAATATTGGGGAACAAGGAAACTACGTCCAAGCTTATTAATACATAGTGATTTGGAATATTTTGTTGTTTTACGAAATCTACTAATTCGTACGAATTTTTACAATTGTACCTCCGATTATCAATTGAACTTTTCAACGTTTCAGCTAAATATTTTGATGTTTGATATGTAGGGCTATTTATGAAACATACAATAGGCCTAAGTGGATGATCCAGTTTATGGATTTTGGGAAGTCCGTATAATTTAGGTACAACTGAAGAGTAGGTCGTAATTAGTTTGAACAAACTAACAGTGGACAAATGGTTAGTACGGTTGGTACCAATAACGCCATGATTTGCTCATCAATCTCAGTGACCAAATTTCCAGCACATTGCGCAAATTCAATATAAATTGTGAAAAATCGTTTATTTTTGGAAATGGCTCACATTATTGGTATAATCATGAAATTTTTGTCAACAAAAAGAGTGATACTGACGATCTTAACCAAATTTATTCTGGCATCATTGATTTTATATCTAAATTCCCAAAATATAAATCGTTTGTAGATTCTTGAAATTCCAAATTCAAAAAGTTGGTTTCCAAAAAATATTTTGACTGTAGTCGTCCAATTTGAATCAATTTGTCGTTTGTTGAAAAAAATTTATTTTCTGTTTACAAGTTCGGATATGGCAAGAAATACTCTTCAAATTTATATATTTGTATATTTAACGGTAAGTCGGAGTATGGCATTGTTATTTGGTGACGAGGAAATTGGTTCAATAGTGCAGTGATAAGTTTTGAAATTAATTAAAATTCGTGATTAATTAAGTTGATTTTCGAGGGTGTTTGACAATAAATAATGGCAATGGACGAATTATTAAAGTCAAATCAAAAGTGGGTGGAGAGTATGCTAATGGCACAACAAGAGTGGATGGATAGTTTGCTAGATAAAAAAAGCAGGTATATCACAAACCGTAAATGCAGTGCCACAATTTCTTAGTTTCGATGAACGTAAAGAAACATTCGACAGTTATGTTATGCAGTTACAACAGCATTTTATTGGATATAGAGTTGAAACGGATGATATAAAGCGAGCATATTTTTTGTCGTGGATTGGTACAAGTGTATACGAACTGATGAAAAATATTTTCGGTGATCAAAAGCTTGAGGAAAAATCGTTCGATGACCTTGTGGATAAATTAAAAAACCACTACAAGGACAAAAAACATGTGCTTGCTTCGCGGTTTAAATTTCGGCAAGTATAGTGATGAAACCAAATCAATCTTTCGCATCGTGGATAGCTGATTTACGGGGTGCTGCGCAAAACTGCGATTACAGATGCGCGAAATGCAAAGAATCTTTCGTCGATAATGAGATTCGTGATATGATTATTCTTCATACACCTCAAGACTCAGTTCGCACAGCTCCATTTCAATTAGAAGATCACATCTTAGCCAAAGTTTTAGTCCTTGCGGAAACATATGAATCCACACAAAAATCAATTAATATGATGAAAGAAATAAAACACGACCTACATTCAAATATGGTAAACACCGTTAAGAAATCCAGTTATCATAATCGAGGCCGTTCAAGAAGTCGAAATCGTGGACAGCGAACAAACCGGTTCAATTCAAAGACGAATAAATCATGTCCAGGATGTTTTAGCCAACATCAACGAAGTGATTGTCGATTCTTTTCGGCAAAGTGTAATAATTGCGGAAAAATCGGTCACATAGCAGCAGTGTTTAATTCCAAAACACGAGGCGATCAACAGCGAAATAAATCGACTTCACGCTATAATGGTAGGGAAGATGTTAAAAATGTCGATACATCGTTCGAATTTAATAGCATCCAAACTCTGGAATTGTCAGAATCACCCGATTGTGTGGTATCCAATGAAGTGTCGAGTTCTAATGAGATTTTGGAATTTTCGGATTCTATTTTACGGAAAGGGAGGAAACTCTTAATTAGGGTTTGCGTAAACGGCAAACAGTTAGACTTTCAAGTGGATACTGGTGCAACGTGTTCAATGGTTGGTCTAAAGGGGTACAAGCAGCTATCACAACCACCAGTGCGCCAATCAAAGCAGAGTTTACGAGCATAGGGAAATACACATGTGCCGACTAAAGGTATTCTAGACGTAAATGTCGAATACGACGGTAATAAATACATGTTATCGCTCCTGGTTACAAATAGTCAGGATAGATCGAACATTCTAGGAATGGATTGGTTTGACGCGTTTAATTTTGATCCGATGCAAAAATCTGCAACAGTTTCAGCGGTTAGTTCCAGTTCCGATCCCAATAATCAAGCTCTTATTCAAAAGATGTGCAAAAAATTTGAGCCTATTTTTCAGAACACGCTAGGTTGCTGTGTAGGTTTCGAAGCGCATTTGCAACTATAACGCTTCGCCTAAGTTTTTTAAACCACGCCCGATTCCATTTGCTCAACTTGCAGAAGTAAAGAACGAGATCGAAAGACTTCAATTTCAGGAAGTCATCAGGCCAGTACAATTTAGCCGATGGGCGACACCGATAGTAGTTACTACAAAAGCCAATGGGTCAATACGCATCTGTGGGGACTTTAAAGCAACCGTAAATCCACAAATAGAAGTAGAGCGATTTCCTATTCCAAGAGCCGAAGAGTTGTTCCATAAATTACAGAATGGGAAACATTTTTCGAAGATCGACCTGTCGGATGTATATTTCCAAATCGAGCTGGACGAGGAATCGAAGCAGTTGATGGTGATCAATACCCCGTTCGGACTATTTCAGTACCAGCGCTTACCGTTTGGCTTGTCCAGCACGCCTTCTATATTCCAGCGTTTGATAGAACAAGTGATTGCGGGATTGACACATTGCGGTAGTTACCTAGATGACATCATCGTCACGGGCACAAATGAAGAGCATCATCTACGTAATCTAGAATCTCTTTTTCAACGATTACATAAGTTCAACCTAAGGTGCAATTTAAACAAAAGTAAATTTGTTATGAATTTTTCACAGATTTCAGCGCCGTTGAACAAATTGAGACGGAAATACGTTCCTTTCGAACGAGGTCGAGCTCAAGAAGAAGCTTTTCAAGCAATAAAGAGTCAAATAATATAGATGCGGCTAAGTTAGTTCACTTTCGAGATGACTACCCGGTGTTGCTGGCAACAGATGCTTCGAGTTATGGAATTGGTGCAGTGCTTTTGCACCGATATCCTGATCGATCAGAACATCCAATCGCGTTCGCTTCAAAGACGTTAGCGGATTACCAAAAAGCATACAGCCAAATTGAAAAGGAAGCTTTGTCAATTATTTTCGGTTGCACAAAATTTAACCAATACCTCTATGGTAGACATTTGGAACTTTTCACAGATCATCAATCATTGGTGCCAATTTTTCATCCACATAAGCAAATTCCGACGATGACAGCACACCGATTGCAACGATGGGCAATCAAGTTGATGGCTTATGATTTTACTATTAAGTATAAGCCAACCTCAAAACATGGTAATGCAGATGCACTATCACAACTCCCATGCGGACCCTACGAAATCTTCGACCGGGGTGCAGATGGGTGTCTCCAGATTGATGATGAAGTAGACAACCAATTAAACGTTTTTAAAAAACAACCGTCGACCCGGCAGAGACAATAGACTCTCACAACAAAGCGCAGGTCGGACTGATTTGTTCCTAATGAAAACGTGAGTACATTCTCGCGAGGTCTTTGCCGGCCGGCAAAAATCTTACAATTTAACTTCTCCGCTGCTGTGGATCCGATGTCTGGTTATTGTGCATAGCAGCTTAGAATGCTAGTAAGATTATTAGCAAACACTTAGACCAACTAAATGTTTGACGACACATTATAGCTGACTTCAGGATGCTGTGGATCGTTTAACCTGTTTGATTGAGGACGATAGCTGGTTGTTTTCAGGTGATTAATGTTAAACGGCTTCGATAGCTCGTATAATAACCACGACTCGAACTGCCATCCGTGATCTGTCGTAATTCTCCTATAGGAACACCGAAGCGTGCCAACTGCGAACCACTTTGAAACTAAATTTTCGGGATCGTTTCAGTCGTCGTATTTGCGATTATGTAATTATTGGAGCTATTATGTAACGGCTTTGAATAACTGACTAATCAAAATTAGGTGATCGACGTTTATTTGATGATCTTTTGTGATTTTTAGTGATTTCTTAATTTTTTTTAAGACTTTCGAGTTATTTGAGATTTTTAGGAATATCAAGGTTATCCGAGGCTGCTTGAAATTCTCGATATTGATCAAGTTGTAAGTGTTGTGATACAGGAAAGAGATCCTCAAACTTTGAAATTATTTAAAAAAATGTATTGGTACTCGCAGATTTTAGGTTTTGAGTAGTGAACGCTTGCTTGGTATCGAATTACCCGAGATTATTGACGTTTCATTCATGATCTTTGAGATTGTTAGAGACTTTCTGATTAAATTTTCGAGATTTGCAGAGGTTATTCTACTATTTTAAAATTGCTCGATATTTTTGGGAATTTTCGAGGCTTTTGAGATACTCCAGATTATTATAAGTCATTCATCATTCAAAAAGATTATTCGAGATTATTTACATATACTACCTTGATCAAAAAGTTCCCGGAATAACCACCGTGTGGCGCTCTCATCGTTCCGATTTGAGCTCTGTTTTTTTTTGTTAAATTGGTACATCTGTTGTTGATATTCCCTCTAAATCTTAGCGTCATAGCTTGACATTTGCAAAAGTTACGTAGTCAAGAGTACATCTATCTCTTTGTGTGTTGGCGATTATTTACAATTTTAGACATGATTTGCGAGGCTGAATCCGATCCCACATTCATCAAAAGGATCATTACTGGAGACGAGACGTGGGTTTATGAGTACGACACGCAATCCAGACATCAGGCAAGTGAATGGCGTTCACCAAAAAAAAAACCACGTCGTTTTCAGTCAAAAAAGAAGGCAATGCTCACGGTTTTCATGGATTACAACGGTGTAGTGCATCATGAATTTTTGCCAGAAGGCCAGACCGCAAACAAAGAGTATTATTTGGGCGTTATGAGACGTTTGCGTGAAGCAATTCGCCGAAAGAGACCAGAATTGTGGGCAGAAAACTCGTGGATTTTGCACCATGATAACGCACCGTCGCACAGTGCCATCATTATTCGTAATTTTTTGACGAAAAATGCAACAAATACCATCCAACAGCCACCGAATTCACCTGATTTGGCTCCCTGTGACTTCTTTCTGTTCAATCGAGTTAAAAAACCATTACGGGGAACGCGTTTCAGCAGTCGAGAGGAAATAATGGAAAAATCGCCAACACACACAGAGATAGATGTACTCTTGACTACGTGACTTTTGCAAATGTCAAGCTATGACGCTAAGATTTAGAGGGAATATCAACAACAGATGTACCAACTTAACAAAAAAAACAGAACTCAAATCGAAACGATGGGGCCAACGGTGGTTATTCCGGGAACTTGTTGATCAAGGTAGTATAAGTCTATTTGAGCTTGTCGAATTTTGATCGGCATTGCCTTGCGTGGTGCTGTAGGCTTAGTAAAGGTGTTTGATCTTATTCAAGATTTAAATACTGGGGTACATGCTCGATATGTTCTAGCAAGCAAATTAGCAACTTGCGAGCGGAAAATGACATTTTGGGGGTAGATGAAGCCTAGAATTTGCTAGAAATGACATTCTCAAAACATCTAGCAAATCCGCCATATTAATTAATGTTCAGCACATTGCTGAATTATATTCTGACTGAATTATATTCGTCGATTTCAAAGGTGTAACGAGATTATTAGATTGTTCGAGATTATTTCAAATTTTCCTAAATTATTACGGAATTTTTGAGACAATATCAATAATTGCTTAGAGTTTACTTTAGTATTTATAATAAAAACTCCTTGGCCAATTTTGTTTATAATCAATTGATGATGATGATGAATCATTAAAAGATGGTAAATTCCAAATTTTTCAGCTTTCTATAAATAATGTGAGATTGTAATAAATTTGTTTGAAAAATTGCAGCTTAACAAGATAAAATAAATCAAGATGTCCTCAGTTAATTAAAATGTCAGTTACCAAAGTATGATTAAAGTATCAGATACTAGCGATCAAAAATCGATTAGAAAACAGTCCAAAACCAACGATAATTCGGATTGTTATCAGGCTTAAATTACTGGAAACCTCTTTATATAAACGTTAAACTTAATTGGAAAGTTTTGACCCGCTGTCTGTCGGCTCAAACGTTTTCCTTTATACATAATAGAACAATTCGTACCCCATGTTGGCGGTACAGAATAAAACTTTGGTTAATTGAAATTTTACAGAATTCCCAATTTTTATATATGAGAACTTGCTAGATAAGTTTTTTGTGTAGTAAGTTTTTTGTTCTGCACAGGAGGAAGCTGACCATGTCACCTTAAGGGTGACTAATTGACCTTATTACCAGAGTCTGCATGAAAATGGATTAAAAGTAAATGGATGCTGGTTAAAAAAAAAATAAATTGGCTTGATAACCTTCGACGTAGATGTTCTTCTCAATTTTGGTGAATAGTTGATTCATCCTTAGGTCGAGCAGAAAACTTCCCACAGACGCAAAATAGTGTGGAAGCTTAGCATCGGCACCTTAAAATTATCGTTGGCTAACATGCTGGATTGTATACAATAATCGAAAATTTAGTGGAGCAAGGAATCGTGGCAAAGACTACTTAGTAATGAAAGACTGAAATTTGAAGAACGGCTGGCTAGGAAACGTAATAAACCAAATAAAAGAAAATTCAAGATTTTAGGTAATCCACTGCTTGCAAGATTTGGAAAAAGGAGCGAATTTTAGGGCGCTCCCCAAACAAGTAATTATTACTATTTGTATTGAATACTAGCTGACCCGGCGAACTTCGTCCCGCCTCAAATTACTTCGTTTCGAGCAAATACTTTTGTCCTTCACGAAAATTAATTTTGATGATAGAAAAAATCAAACAACTCAACTCTATTCTCAATAGATGATTGAGTTGAGTGTCGGACATTCCATTCCATTTTCATCGAATTCAACACTAATGTATTGAAAAGTGAATGAAATGTCGATTCAAACTCAGGCGTCTTTCGAAAATTGAGTTGTGTTTTGGATTTTTTCTCTCATTGTGAAAATGAATTGCAGTCAGTTGGAATTCAAAAGAATTCAATGTATTTTATTCGAGTAGAATTAAATCGAATACAGACGCAAATCAATACAATGCATTGTGGTAAACAATATTTCTCGTTCTGTTCTCCGGCGCATAAATGAACAACGATGATGGTTTGCCAACTCTCGAACACGCGACGTACAACTGACCATGAGAAAAACACGGAAATTCTAGATTTATTCCGCACACTTCCAACGATTGACCTTGCGATTTGTTAATCGTCATAGCAAACGCCAAACGAACGGGGAACTGGATGCGCTTGAAGTCGAACGGTGTGTCAGTTGGAATCATAGGAATTCTCGGAATTAGAACATCTTCTCCTTTGAATTTTCCCTTGATGATCGTCGCTTGAATCACGTTGTTCATCAGTTTCTTCACACTCAATCGCGTTCCGTTACACAATTTCGGATGGTTCAGATTGCGCAGCATGATTATTACAGATCCAACCTTGAGCATCAAGTTATGTGGTGGTATTCCTGGCAAATCAAGCGCATTCAAAAACTCGGTCGGATAATTGGTTGCCTCGTCTTGATTGGTCACACAGTCAACGGATTTGTAACAATGGGTTTCCCCAGCAATTTGGTTTTGAATCAAGTAATTCAGACTGTCTACATCCTTGTTCTTTGCTGCCAAAATTGCTCGTTCGCTGAGCCAATCGTGGTTCACATAATTTTGGCGGATGTCCGGAAACACTTTCGTGATAAGCTCTTCCTTCGACGTCGTAAACCTGCAAAAATTGGAGGGAAATGAAATCAATCCGGTCGAAACATCAACAGGAATTTGACCGTTGCCAAGCGCCAACAGTTGTTTAGAAAAATCAGCAGTTGATGAGCCGTTCTGTAACGCGACTCTCATGTTCGTGGTCAACTGCAACTTCTTCACATAGCGCCACAAACTCGACGATTTTAGACTTGCGTTGAGTTCATCTGCAGCTGTCGATTTTGGAATGACAGGTAACGTTTGACGAAAATCGCCGGCCAACTGAATCATCGCTCCACCAAAACGTCTTGTGTCACTTCGTAAATCCTTCATCGTTCGATTGAACGCTTCCAATGATCGTTTGTGTGCCATTGTGCACTCGTCCTAGATGATGATTTTGCATTCTTGCAATACCTTGGCCATCGCCGAGTTCTTGTCAATTGAGGACACTGGCTTGTCATTCGTGTGGATATTCATCGGCAACTTCAATGCAGAATGTGCTGTTCGGCCGCCGTCCAACAATGTAGCTGCAATTCCCGATGATGCAACAGCTAACGCTATTTGAAATCTCGAGCGAATTGTGGCCAAAAGCAATGAAATGGGGAATGTTTTGCCTGTTCCACCGGGAGCATCGAGGAAGAATATCCGCCGTTTCCTTCGTCAACTGCCGTCATCAATGCTTCGTACACGTTATTTTGCTGTGCATTCAAAAGCGGGACATTCGTTCGTACTATTTGGCTCATTGAATCTCGATCGTACACTTGCTCTCGTTGCAATTCATGATTAAATGCATCGTGCATCGGACGAATTGGTGCTGGCATGCCCAATTTCGACAAATGGCTGCCACACGTAAGCACGCACATGTCTTTGATCATGATCAAAGCTTCGTTGCGTATCTCGTCGTTCATTTCAAGGTCATAATTCGATGTTGCAGTGCGAATTTGATGCAAAATATCGTCAGCCATTTCGTTCTTGAATTTGTTCCACAATTCCAATGCGTTCGATGGATGACATGTCGCTATGATGATCGCGAACAATGTACGAATTTGATTTGCCGGCGCAGAAACAGTGGCATCGGCGAGTGATGAATCCCAGTGTGAGTCGTTTTCCAGCAAATTCAGGCGTTGGCAAGCCTCTCGATAAGTGGCGCACAACACTTCATCTATAGTACGAAGCGATTCGAACGAAGTAGGACCACGAACATGGAACAAAAGCAAACGAAGATAGAAACATTCGTCTTGTCGTGGATGAACGGTATATATGTTTTCTCTCGATATAATATCAGTTATCCAATTATTAATCACTAAATAAAACACCGCACCTCTTTCGTAACTTTACAATTTTTTAATTTATTCGTGAAAACCAAACACAACTTTACTTTTCGGCTTCTCAAAATGCAATGACAATTTCTTTTTGATTTTATAAAGTTTACGCCTAAAAGATGACTAATGAAAATACAATATAAACGTATGACCAGATTACGAAATCCAATCTACCTAATTTGATGCTATACAATACTATATATACAATCTACATAGTCTCATGCTATACTGTACAATCTACATAATTTCATGCTATACTGTACAATCTACATAATTTTTAATTTACATATTGTAATAATTGACTATTGACTGTGGTAAACCTAAATCATTTTATTTGTTGTCAAATGAAATTGGCATTAGATTTCAATTAAATAATAAAAACAATAATAATAATTTACATATAATAGATAAATAATAACTTAACAAAATTTAATTTCATCTCATGGATTAGAAGAACATTCCGGCCGTCTTGAATCGATTAATTCAACATCATGGACTGGCAATTTGCACAATTTATGGATTGGTCTTCTCAACAGGTTATTGGATGTTTTCACACTAGCAACTCGCACCTTTTGATCTTTCCCAGGATAAAGCTCCATAATTCTTCCGAGGCACCAGGACGTTGAAGGAAGTCTTTCATCGGCTATAAGAACTATATCGTTAATATTTAAGTTGTCTGGTTTATTGTACCATCGATTTCTGCGTTGTAAGCTGCTCAAGTAATCTCGTTGCCATCGTTTGAAAAAATGTTGTTTCATCTTTGACAATATTTCCCATCTTGCTAGTGGTGACAATTTTAAATCTGTGTAGTCATATTCCGGTACTTCAGTGAGAGTTCTTCCAATCAGAAAATGGGATGGAGTCAGCATACATAGTTCATCTGTACTCAAAGCACAAATGGGGCGCGAGTTCATAATTGCCTCAATTTGACATAAAATGGTTGAAAATTCTTCATGGGTTAGTATAGTGTCCCCGACTACCTTTTTTAAATGAGTCTTCATTGTTTTTACGGCGGACTCCCATAGCCCACCCATATGGCTCGATGCTGGTGGATTGAAATGCCATCGTATTTCATTTTTGGCAAGTTCATTTAAAATTTGACCTTCAGCTTCACGTAACATTAAATAAATATCCTTTAAATTATTGTGTGCCCCTACAAAATTCGACCCATTGTCACTGAAAATATTTTGGCATATTCCTCTTCTTGCAACAAACCTTTTCAATGCGCCAATGAAACACTTTGCAGACATATCACTTGCCAATTCTAAATGAACAGCCTTTGTACTGAGACACACAAATATACACACATAGGCTTTTATTGGAATTTGACCTCGTCGTCGTACCAAATGAATTTTAAAGGGCCCGCAGTAGTCAATGCCTACGTTAATAAATGCTGATGTATATTTAACCCTATCTGCGGGTAGATCACCCATGATCTGCTCTTCTAATTTTGGTCGATACCTTATGCACTTGATACATTTGTGCACCACGGTCTTGATAATGTTCTTTAATCGAATTATCCAGTATTTCTGTCTAACCAGGCCCACTAGCTGCCCTTGACCTGCGTGTAGCCATTTTATATGCATATCCTTAACTATGATACGTGATACGTGATCATTGGATGGTAGAATTACCGGATGCTTAACTTGATAACTGGCAATGGCGTTGGTGATTCGTCCCCCTACTCGAATTATACCATCTTTGTCTAAAAATGGATTCAGTGTTTTTAGCGGGCTATTCCTTGGCACTTGTTCGTTAACCCGTAAACATCTTAATTCTGGTCCAAAATTGAGTTCTTGTATATTCTTCAACAAAACGATTTCAGCCTGCAGCACTTCTGCTAGCTCAATAAGGTTGGGTTTCGAATTTGAAACAGCGCTTGATTTATGTAAGAGTGTTATCCGATTTACTCGCTTTTTTAAATTGTAGATGAATTTTCGCACTATTGCTAATACTCTCTTGATTTTCTCCCATGAACTGTATCTGGTTGTAAATTCAGCCAGAAAATTTTCGTTTTTATTAAGCAAGACGTCTATGTTTCTAGGCTTAACTTCTACGTTGGTTTGGTAAGACGGCTTTTGCTCAGGCCAACTTTCTTCTTCTAGACGCAACCAATCTGGCCCAGACCACCAAATGCAATTGGGTTTTAGAATTTCCGACACATATATACCACGAGAGGCACAGTCGGCGGCATTTTGCTTCGAAGGAACGTGCCTCCAACATGCTCTTGGATATTCTTCTATAATAGCAGCAACTCTATTTGCAACGAATGTGTTCCACCTCCTCGGATGTGCTGCCAGCCAATCCAAAACAATTTTGCTGTCGCTCCATAGTGTAATCCGACTTATTTTTAGGTCTAGGAATGATTTTTTGATTGTGCTCATTAGTTCTGTCAGCAGCATTGCGCCCATTAGCTCTAATCGTGGCAAACTAATTTGTCGGAGGGGTGCAACCCTTGTTTTTCCTGCAACCAAATGAACTTCACTCGGGTTTGCTTTTCTTTTGATGAACACTGCGGCACCGTAGGCTAATTCACTGGCGTCCGAAAAACCGTGTAATTCTGCTTCATCGTCTACCTCTAACCATCGGGGTATGCTTAACCTTTCAACTCCTCTTAGTTCTTGACGCAAACATCCCATTTTTTAAGAATATCATTAGGAAGATTATCGTCCCACCCAATATTAGCCAACCACAAACTTTGAAACAGCATTTTCACTCTAACGGTTAGCGGCGACAACCATCCCAAAGGATCAAAAATCCTACTGGCCTCTGATAAAATCGTACGTTTAGTATGGATCCGAGTGTCTGTGAAAGAAACAGAAAAACAAAAAATATCCCGATTGGGGATCCATTTCAATCCCAGCAGCTTAACAACATCTTCATCTTCAGCTATAGTTTTTGCCATATCACTGTTCTGTTCCTCTATATCATTACGCAATCTTTCGCTGTTTGTTGACCATTTTCTTAGATTAAACCCAGCTGATGATAATATGTGTATAACATCCCTTTGTTTTTCTATTAGCTGCGTTTCGCTGTTGGCTCCGGTCATCAGATCATCTACGTACATATCGTGTAGAATGGCTGCAGCAGCTACTGGATGTTTTGCTTGGTATTCTTGCGCTACTTGTACTAAACATCTTGTCGAAAGAAATGATGCAGGAACGGTACCATAAGTAAGTGTACGCAATTCGAATTGCTGTATTGGTTCATCAAATTTGTTTCTCCACAAAATTTTTTGATATTTGGACTGGTTGGTATCGACCCACACTTGCCGATACATCTTTTCCACGTCGCCGGATATTACGAACTGATATTGGCGGAAGCGTATTAAAATTTCCAGTAGCGATGACTGGATTATTGGACCTACCATCATTAAATCATTGAATGATAATCCATTTATTCCCTTAGCCGAGGCGTCGAAAACCATTCTCAATTTCGTGGTAGTGCTTGCCTCCTTTATTACACCATGATGCGGGAAAAAATAACCTTCTTTATCAATTTCCGCATTCAGCCGCCTCATATGACCTAATTCTTCGTATTCAGTCATAAAGTGACAATATTGCTTATGGAACTCTGGATACATGACAAATTTCTTCTCCATCGCTTTGAGTCTCTTTTCGGCTACCACGTAATTTGAGCCCAACTGATTAAATTTCCCTTTCATTGGGAGCTGCACAACAAATTTGGTGTCTCTTTCCCTGGTGGTTGATTTTTTGAACAATTCCTCACAATACTGTTCTTCTTCGGTACAATTAACTTCTGTTGAAATATTTTCTATCTCCCAGAATTGACGGAGAGCTTGATCTATATTTAAATTAGTGCAAAAGCTAGCCACATCACTATCATCATTATTTGTAACACGTCCACCAATTACCCAACCTAGCTTGGTACCTTGTGCACTTAACCGCGAAGAATATCTAATTTGCTGGCTTTCTAGAATCATAAAAAATACTTCCACACCCAACAAAATATCAATACTACCAGCTTCATAAAATTTAGGATCAGCTAATTCCAAAAATTTAAATGAATCTATTTCGGAATTATTAACATTGAATATAGGTTGCAATGCAGTAATTTTTGCTGCTACATATGATTGTATCTCAAATATTGGATGGTCTTTATTGCGCGGACTAAATTCTAGTTGAACTATACCCCTCGTAGTTCCTAGGTCAGCTTCTCCTAACCCACTCACCATCACATGGCCATTTGTTCTTTTCAAACCTAATCGCTGAACACACGATTCTGAAATGAAAGTGGCTTGCGACGCAGAATCCAGCAAAGCCCTGCAAAATTGCTTATTTCCAACGGAATCCTGTACTCTGACGATTGCGGTGGGCAGAATTGTATGAGCTCCATACTTATTGTGTGTTTGTAAGCACTTTGTTTCTCCCGACTGTAAATTGCTAGTGCCTGGTTGAATGTCGCTCAATACTTCCTTAATAACATGTGTTTCAACTTTAGCAGCGGCCCGATCTAAATCTTCATGCAGTAAAGTGTTGTGTCTACGTCTACATATATGACATCTAGCTTTCCCATTACAATTGTAAACATTATGACCTTTGTGAAAACAATTGAAACAACGTCGTTCTGCAATAATTAAATCCTTCCTCTTGGTTATTGGTAGCTTTCGAAATTCGCCACACTCATGTAATAGATGCTTCTGACCGTTACACAGCGGACAATCCCATGAAACTGCCTTTGAAGTTTGTGGTTTTGATTCAGTAACTAAAGACCTTACTTGTGATGCTGGTTTTCCTTTGGTATAAGCTGATACTGACTCTAATGCATCACATCTTCTATTGAGGAACTCAAGAAATTCACTTATTGTCGGATATTGTAATGATATTGACTCCTGAGCCCACAGCATTCTAGTTTCATCATCCAATTTTTTTATAAGGATATAAATTAACCAACAATCACGTTGCTCCGCTTTTGTATCGAGAGCCCTTAGGCCTCGCAGTACCTCATCTGAAGTGTCACATAATCTTCTAATAACATGCCTGTTTACTTGATTTATAGCCGGTTGATCTATGAACGTGCGTATAAATGCATTCACTATGTATTTCTTTCGATCATACCTCTCGACTAATTTGGAATATGCTTCATAATAATTAGCATCAGTAATGCTAATATAACTAATTAATTTGGCTGCTTCACCTGTCAACAAGCTCCTTAAATTCTGAAATTTTTGTACGGCTGGATAATCTTTCTTGTGAATCGATGCATTGTACAAATCAAAAAAACTCGGCCATTCTGTATACTCTCCGGAAAATGGCGGTATGGATAATTTCCTTAGCTTTATTTCAGTGGATGTGCTTGCTTGCGTCGTTGTATTCAGCGTGGTTTCATTAGCATTGCCGCCTTGGGATATGCTTAACTTAGCAATATAATAATTTAATTTAGCAGTGACTGAATAATACTTATCTTCAAATTCTGCTGCATTTGATTCGGCATCAACATCAAGACGGAAGATTTTTTCCTCGGTTTCTTCAAACTGAGATTTTAATTTGTGGACTGCATCTGCGCGAACTTTTAATTCATCAAGGAAAAGGTCGTCATTATCGTTAATAGTATTAACGTAATTTTCCATCCTGGTCATACTTCCTTTTAATGATCCACGAATTTTCTTTGCTGCTTGTAATTCTGCCATCTTATTATGTAAAGCACTTGTTCCGCGATTGATTAAATATGGCGTAGATGTGTGAGTTATAACTATTTTTGGCGGCTTGACTTAGCTTGGCTGCGGGATAACTGTGTTATAATATGCTCGTTCTAAATAATCAATATTAATTTTATAAATATTGATCTATTATCCGGCTCGAAGGACCAATGTTTTCTCTCGATATAATATCAGTTATCCAATTATTAATCACTAAATAAAACACCGCACCTCTTTCGTAACTTTACAATTTTTTAATTTATTCGTGAAAACCAAACACAACTTTACTTTTCGGCTTCTCAAAATGCAATGACAATTTCTTTTTGATTTTATAAAGTTTACGCCTAAAAGATGACTAATGAAAATACAATATAAACGTATGACCAGATTACGAAATCCAATCTACCTAATTTGATGCTATACAATACTATATATACAATCTACATAGTCTCATGCTATACTGTACAATCTACATAATTTCATGCTATACTGTACAATCTACATAATTTTTAATTTACATATTGTAATAATTGACTATTGACTGTGGTAAACCTAAATCATTTTATTTGTTGTCAAATGAAATTGGCATTAGATTTCAATTAAATAATAAAAACAATAATAATAATTTACATATAATAGATAAATAATAACTTAACAAAATTTAATTTCATCTCATGGATTAGAAGAACAATATACACGGCCAAGCGCATCAGTCGAATACACACCGACGTATCCTGAAACAGGTTGACCTTTTTTTCGTCGTTGAAACTTCTTCGTCGACTGATTCCAAGTATAATAGCGTGGCATTTCCCAGTAAAGCAATGTTCGTGCGAACGGATCGCTTTGGCAAATTTCGAAAAAATTCGTAAGTGTTGTAGCTGGTGGCTGTTCTGCTCGTTGTGCTGCATTAGCTTCCGTGAAATAGACACATTGTCCATTCTCCAAGTGCACCCACAAATGTTGAACAGTGGGATGACGTTCGTGTATTGCAAATGAGAAAATACGCCAAATCGCTTCATTGCAATTGACATAACGGCCCAATTGGAATCTTGACACGTCGTCATTTGCACTCGGAGCACCAATACCGAACACTGCCAGGTCGCTACCTTTGTTCACGTATTTGCAGATATATTTAATGGACTTAATGGAGTTACAGTACTCAACATTGCAGTGTGTTGCGAATGTTTTCGATAGAAGCTTGCAATACGGAACGATCCAGCGATTATCGACCACGACATCTTTTCCTTTCACCATCATCGTGACTGTTCTGCCACCATTTTCGGGTGAACGACGCCTATATAATGGATAACCGTCGTTTCCACTAATTGTGTATGCCAGCAACGGTCGCGGATATTGTTTTGTGCATTTCCCAGCGGCCATACACGGTGAATCTGGATTGTGACCTCCGCACGGACCGTGAATCATGTTTGTTGCGACTACCGCGAACAATTCCGGGTCGGCTTCTTGATCTGGTATTTCGGCGCTGATAATTGAATCGATTTGATCTGGTCTGATTTTCTCAATTAACCACAGCATAATGTGTGCATGTGGTAATCCACGCTTTTGCCACTCTACTGAGTATATCCAACAACGTGGCTGTCCGAAAACCATTTGCTTAACGATGAAGTCCATTAGCGTCCTCAGTTTTTGCTTGAACACACGTGCGGTGATGTCGTGACGATCGCTGGTAGTTTGTCCTGGCAGTAGATTATAGGTAATTTCAGGCCATTTCGGATTGCAAGTGAACGTGATGAACAAATCTGGCCGCCCGTATTGCCGCACATACGTCATAGCATCCTGCGCATATTCATTCATATGCCGTGGGCTGCCAACATTCCGTTTCGATCTTAACATACATATCGACGCAATACTGTTGGAACAATCGACGATATCTCAAAAGATGATTGTCCACGCCTTGTCGCATCATCAACCGATAGGTATAAAAATGCATGGAACTGACTTTCTCATTCGTTTCTTCACCTGCAAAATGAATATCTTATATGTATAGCAATGCCAGTACAATCGACAGCTCAATAACTAACCGGTCAGCGGATTGACCATCTTTATCTGGAAGTGGTAGCCATCCTCTCCATGACAAAACATCAATGGATATTGAAGTGCATCATATGATCGATGTGTTTCGTATACGCGCTGTACTTGTCCGTCATCACGCCGCTTAATCACAATATCACGCGATTCCACATTTTCGTCAACCATCACAACTGCGACTTCGTCGATAGTGGGAGCATTGTACTGACGTACATGGCCTCCGGTTGGTCTTTTGTCTGCTCTGATGATTATTTTGTGATTATCGGAAGTCATTGTCTCCAAAGCAGTTTTAAATAAACGAACCAGCGCATCGTGTTCATGCAGAAGACATTGAAGTTCTCCGATTATCTCTCGTTTTGACGCATTGAAAAGCGCAAGACGATAACCGACTTCAAATTCGGAATTTCCAACGAAATAAATTTGAAGGAACTTGGGTTCTTCATTCGCTGGTGGCATCAACGCTCCGCTTCGATGATAAATTTGACCTAGAATCTTTAAAATAAAGGGCTGTTGAATCACGGATCAACAGGTTTTAAAATTATGTTATCTCAAAATGCTCAATATGCATTTTGTATATAAATTATATTTTTTTTTTGCACTTTTTGATAATGTGAGAAAATTAGTATATGTTATGTATATATTCTGTACATACATAACATATAGAATGTAGAATGTAGTGTAGAATGTATCACATTTTGTATAAATAGCACGGAATATGGTAAAATAAAGCAGAATTAAAACGAACGTTAAACTAGTTTAATTAAAAGTTCTCTCGAGTATTCGCTTGGCCCTTTCCTGGTAACCAGGCTAATACTCCCACAAATTCAAAGCAGAGGCTTGAGTTTTTCATGGTCCTTCGAGCCGGATGCGCTACAAAGAGCGTATTCCGCAATCAGCAAGTCCGAAGCCAGTCAACAACAATCGGATATTCAGTGCCATCTTTACCACAAGAGGAGCCAAATTCCGAGGCTAGTAAAACAACAAGTCGGACAAGCAGGTATTGACGTCGTTCCAGACGAACCATCTGCAAATCAACAAGCGCTACACAGAGCGCATTTCCCGAGCCGATAACAACAATCGGGAAAGACTGCGGCTGACGTCGTTCCAGACGTAACGGCAGCAAAAATTTGATACGCTACAACCAGCGTAAATTAATTAACAACATGGAGAGCAAACTACGGCTGCAGGCAGAAATTGCCGAAGAAATAACAACGTTGCAGAGAAATTATGGCAAAGATAGTTTATCCCGCAAAACTAAGTCGTACTTGGAATCGCGGATAGCAAAGGTAAAGGCTTTATACGTGAAGTATTTAGCAGGCGACGAAGAAATTCGTGCTGCAGAGCCACCGCTAGATTCAAGTCATCCATACCTCAAAAAGAGGAAAGAAGTTTCGGAGAATTACGAGATTCTGATAGCTGACATGCGCCAACGGTTAAACGCCGGACCTCCATATTAACACCAACAATATCGACGGCGGATATTTCACAACTTCAGCAATTCGATATCAGCGGATATGACGAGTTTGTGGTTACGCCACCCGATATCCCGGGTTTCGGTGCAAAAACCCATGCTCCGTCAAACAACAACGAGGGGGCAGAGCCTAAGCAAAGTGAAAGCGATGAACCCCAACAACATTCATCGCTACATGGCAACGAACGAGACACATCTGATGGACATGGCATCAGGCAGTTGCTAAAAAAACAGGACGTGCTAATGCGTCAATTGTACAAAAAAATCGGGTCAATTGATTACGCCTTAGAAATGGGAGAAGTTACAAAGGAATATGTGCAACTAAAGGTTCATCAGTTGCAAAAGGGAGTAGACCAAATTGATGAGCTGCACACTACTATCATGGTGGAGTCAGAGGAAGAACATCGGACAGATAATTATTTCATAAACAACTACCATGACACCTTGCAGGATAAAGTGGAAACAACAATTATTCGACTGCAGCAAGCTCAGATTGAGGCAAAAGAAGTTTCAACAGGTTGTACCAAGCTCCCAAAAGTGGAAATACCCAATTTTTCCGGAGATTATGAGCAGTGGAGTTCATTCAACGATATTTTTACCGAAGTTATTCATAGTAATAAGAAAATTTCCGATACGGTGAAAATGACGTACCTAAAATCTCACGTTCAGAAGAGTGCGGCCCAGCTGATCCGTCACCTATCAACAACGGGTGAGAATTACAGAGCGGCCTGGGACTTGCTTCAGGCAAGATTTGAAAATCCAAGATTATTGGCGAGCAAGTATTTCAACACATTGTTGTCATTACCAACCATACAAGTAGCCACTGCCGGGGCAATTCGTAACCATCACGATACTGCAAAGGAGATGTTGCACAATATAGAACGACTACAAATGTCCATCCCATTTGAGTCATTTGTGGCATTTACATTGCTAAAGAAGTTAGATCCCGATACCGCTAGGCTGTATGAAACAACATTAGCCAAACCTCGAGAAGTTCCAAACATAAAAGAATACTTCAATTTTATGGAGAGAAGATTCCAGTCTTTGGAAACCATGGGGAGCGCCAAACCAACAACGGTAAGAGCACCTCCACTGACCATGCCACCATTAAATAGAGTGGTTGCAGCGACGTCCATCAACAAATGTCTGGTCAAACCTTGCAGAGAAAATCACAGGCTGGATCAATGCAGCCAATTCAGGGAAATGTCGACACTGGATAGAGCAAGGTTGATAAATGAGTCCGGCCGCTGTGTTCGTTGCCTCTCCCAAGCTCATAAGAGAGGTGATTGTAGAGCGGCAGTATGTATTGTCTGCAAGGGGCAACATCACACCCTTCTGCATTGCAACAACGCCGCTACAACGAGCATGAGCACAGCTAAGACTTTCCTGGTCAACCAACAAGGACCTGTGCTATTACCAACTGCACTAATTAAAGCGACAACTAGCAATGGGCAGATCATCTTGTTAAGGGCCTTGATAGATTCTGGATCTCAAGCCACTTTAATATCATCAAAGGCTGCCAACCTATTGAATATTAGAAGACAAAAAACCCACGTCAACATTTCGGGTATAGGCGGAAATAATGCTGGCATATGTCGGCAGACTATCAACGTCGAGATAGCACCAAGATTCTTTGGAGGTTTTCGTTTGAATATCGATGCCTTAATATTTGATAAACTGGCGCAACAGCTTCCTGAGACCAACATCAATGTCGACAAATGGAAGCATCTCCACAACATACAGTTAGCGGATCCACAATACAATATGTCACAACCCATTGACCTGGTAATTGGTGCGGACTATTACCCATTATTAGTAACCAACGATATCCTGAAGGGAGAACGCCATGAACCCATGGCTCAACGTACGGAATTTGGGTGGACCATTATTGGCAACTTAGGAGCCCTTGCAGACCAAACAATAACAAGCATGGTGACTACCAAGACGATTGAGGAACAACTAAAATTATTCATCGAAAACGACAATATTCCAGAGGAAAGGAGCCGCACTGAGGAAGAAATCAAGATTGAGTCACATTTTGAGTCAACTGTAGAGCACTGCCCCGATGGAAGATACATGGTGAGGATTCCATTTAAGACAAATAATATCAACTTGGGGGAGTCAAGACGAACAGCGGTAGCCAGATTATTACAGCTCGAAAGAAAGTTCGACAAGGATGCATCTTTCAAGCAGAATTATCATCAGTTCATGCAAGAATACATTGACCTAAAACATATGAAGATAATCAACACAGAGTCTGAACGCTTGAAAGCGAGTGAAAGCTATTATATACCACATCATGGCATTATAAAGCAAGATAGTACAACTACCAAACTCCGGGTCGTTTTCGACGCTTCTGCAAAAACAACTACGGGAGTGTCACTAAATGATTTAATGATGACTGGCCCAAAATTGCAAGAGGACTTAGTTGACATTCTCCTCCGGTGGCGTAGACACAAATTCGTCATAACCGCTGATATCGAAAAAATGTACAGACAAATTTGGATTCATAAACGGGATCGAGATTTTCAGCGCATATTATGGCGAAATGATCCAACAAAACCTATGGCCACCTACAGACTAAACACTGTTACATATGGCACCACCGCTGCCAGCTTCTTAGCCGTAAGAGCGTTATTAAAACTAGCAGAATATAATAGCAGTATTTATCCAACCGCTGCTAAAATTCTATCATCAGATTTGTACGTAGATGATCTTTTAACTGGAGGTGACAGCAAGGCGGAAATAATCTTGGCCATGAATCAGCTAAGGACTCTCACGGAGCTAGGCGGAATGACTCTAAGGAAATGGGCTTCGAATTCTGCGGCCGTTCTGGATCATATTCCCAGTGAATTGCATCGTACAGGCAACCTATCAATCAAGCTAAATGATTCCGTCAAAACCTTAGGGATAATATATCATCCCCTTGTGGACGTTTTTAAGTTCGATGTATCCGAATTGCATCTATCCGATTGCAATCCAACAAAGCGTTCATTGTTATCAGATTCCTCAAAATTATTCGACCCCATAGGATGGCTATCACCAATAACCATCACGGCCAAACTGATGATGCAAGAAGCTTGGAGAATTGGAATAGATTGGGATGAATCATTACCAGCAACATTAAACACTAGCTGGGTTAAGTACAAAGAGGAGATGTCAATAATGACGGAGATTGCAATTCCTCGATGGATTGGAATAACGAGGGAGTCATCAGTTGAGCTTCATGGATTTGCAGATGCATCAGAGATGGCATACGCTGCCGTGGTATATTGTAGAAACATCGACAGTATGGGCAACATTACCACAAACTTATTAATGTCAAAAACACGAGTGGCCCCTACCAAAACAAAGCTGCCAATGCCACGTCTTGAGTTAAACGCAGCATTGCTATTGGCAAAACTGATGAATCATGTTCAGAGTGCTATGGGACTCAATAACGTCAAAACGTATGCCTGGTCCGATTCAACAATTACATTGTGTTGGATAAAGGGGGAACCAAACCGGTTCCAAACATTTGTGGCAAATAGAATATCGGCTATAAATAGTATGTTACCAACAACAACATGGAATCATGTGAAGTCAAGTGACAACCCGGCGGACATAGCATCACGTGGAACAACTCCACTGGCGCTGGCAAACAACCATTTCTGGTGGAAAGGACCTGACTTTCTTCAAAACGAGGTAATATCAGATACACCTACACCAGAAAACCTGGTGGTATTAGAACCAAATGACTTAGAGGAAAAGGTCGTGCAAGCATTCATCGCAGTAAAAGAAGCCAACCCGTTTGCAGCACTATTCAAGCGCAATTCCAACATCAACAAATTGAAACGGATCATCGCGTACTGTAAACGTTTCATTAATTGTAATAAACTTGCAAACCAATGGAATGAAGTGCCATCAAATCAAGAACACCAGGACGTGGAAACTGCAATCCTCAGAATCATGCAAGAACAAGATTTTCATGATGAAGTTCTCTGCCTCAAGTTTGCAAGAAAAATTAACAACAAAAGCAGGCTTGCGTCATTGAACCCAATGGCAGGCGATGACGGCCTGTTACGTGTAAATGGGCGTTTACGAAACGCAGATCTTCCAGCCACCAGCCGATACCGATCATTTTGGACAGCCATAATATTATCACACTACGAATCATTGAAGAAACCCACCGTAACACGATGCACGGTGGTACTCAGTTGACTTTAGCACACTTAAGAAACAAATACTGGGTTATAGATGGTAAGCGTGCTGTCCGCAATGTAGTGCGAAAATGTCTAAAATGTTTTCGCTACAAACAACATATATCGGATCAACTAATGGGCATCTTACCAGCAGCTAGGGTTCAGCCAGGAAGAGCATTCGCAAAAACAGGAATCGACTATGCTGGTCCCATCCAATTAAGGACAACTAGAGGAAGAGGTTACAAGTCATATAAAGGATACATAGCTCTATTCATATGCATGGTAACAAAAGCTATTCATATCGAGATAGTTAGCTGCTTAACAACAGCAGCATTCATTGCCGCCTACAAACGATTCGTGTCCAGACGAGGCTTATGCACGGATATTTACTCCGACAACGGAACTTATTTCGTTGGAGCTGATGCTGTATTAAAGAAGAATCATCACACTGCCATAAAATCACTACCAACCGACATCGCCGCTATGATAGCTGTTGATGGTACTAACTGGCATTTCATACCACCTCATGCTCCTCACTTCGGAGGCATTTGGGAAGCAGGAATAAAATCAGTAAAATTCCATCTCAAGAGGGTTATAGGAGAATCCACATTAACATTTGAAGAACTGTACACGGTAACCAGCCAAATCGAGGCATGTCTCAACTCCAGGCCATTAATAGCACTTTCAAATGATCCTTCTGATCTACCAGCACTAACACCAGGGCATTTTCTTATCGGTGATTCACTCAAGGCGCCACCATCTGCGAGCATCGAAGCCATTGGGTTAAATTCAAGATGGCTCATGATTGAACAAATGGTACAACAATATTGGAAACGCTGGTCATCCGAGTACATTCACCAACTACAACAGCGGTATAAATGGAAAAATGTCCAACCCAATCTAAAAGTACACGATCTAGTACTATTAAAAGATGATCAGCTACCTGCCACTCGATGGAAATTGGGACGTGTTCTTGAGGTTCATGCTGGCAGGGATGACCTAGTTAGAGTCGCAACAATTAAATGCCAGGATGCGACATACAAAAGACCAATTGTCAAATTATGCAAACTTCCGATTGAGAAAGAACTTAATGATGCAGCACCTGCACTATATATTGACAACGGCTCCGCTAGCAGTAACAGCGCAGGTCCTAGACAAGAAAAAGTCAGCAACGCATTACCTAGCAGTAACAACGCTGCTCGAGCAAACCAAGTAGCTCTTGCAATTTTCTCTTTTTGCTGCCTTCTGGGGTTAGCACAAGCAGACATCCGGATTACTCCATTCAACAAGTCCACCGGAATACATTTCGAGAAATTAGGCAAGCTCGAAATTGTGGCAATGAGATGGACATTAGTAGTTCATTACAACCTGAGCAGCTACTGGGATGAAATTGAGAATTTTAAGCAAGCTCACACCGAGTTAACAACGGTGTGCGCGGAGCTTAATCTAAGTTGTAACATCATGCTCCAACAACTCCTATGGCAATACAATAATTTGATCGCAGATAATGTGCTATTGTTTGAAAGCAATCAGGATCGGAGACGGGTAAAACGCGGTTTCGGAGATACCGTCGGCCTGGTACTAGGGGACATGTTCGGAGTTCTTAGTCAGCGTGAGGCTGAAATATACGAGGCTCAGTTTGAGGCAATTGGCAACAACGAGAATCATCTATTGGGTCTGATAAAAAATCAAACAAGCGTAATAGATAACACCGTAAAGTTAGTGAGACATAACTCCAACCTTACCATCACAGCGATAAATAACTTAATCAAGGAACAATATCGTCTGCGACAGGATATGATGCTGCTACAGGAATATAGAACATATGAAGATAGAGTGCGCTCAGTGTTTATAAACTTGCTTGAAATGACTTTAGTGCTTAAGAGCCTTGAGGATACACAGCAAGGCTTACTTGACGTGGTTCATCATGTTCATCAAGACATTCTGCACCCGTCCATACTTACACCAACTCAGCTAGAAGAAGAGCTGCAAGTGATCCGACAACACGTGCCAACAACCGTTACCCTTCCGGGCCACAATATTCATGACCTCCGTCATGTGTACCAAAGTATGACCGTACGCAGCCGAGTAACCCAGAAGTATGTAATAATTTAAATCATAATACCACTTTCGTTTGCATGGGATTACACGCTTATAGCTATAATTCCTGTACCAGATATTGCTCATGGAAACACGCAGTCACACATTGTCCCTTCAACTGACTATTTGGCCATGGACAATCGGCGCGAACATTTCGCGTTGATGACAAAAGAAGATGTAAACCGATGCCATATGTTCCAACATAAGCAATTTTTGTGTGAAGTGTCACCTATTATTTCCCTGAATGACCCTAATCAATGTGAGATAGCCATTTTGCAACGGAAGGACGGGTTAGACACAACATGCAACATTAGAACAATAAACGCTACCAACCATTGGATTAAACTTCATGTCCCAAATCAGTGGATATATGTGGTACCAAACGAAACTACTGTTGATGTCATATGTGATTCCAGAATACAGCCTTACATCTTTCGTGGTTCCGGTATAGTAGAAATTGAAGCCGGCTGTGTGTTACGAGACGCCAATATTCAAATTATTGCCATAGGGACCGCTCAGCATAGCATCAAAAAAACGTTATATGAAACAGCACATTTAATGCATGGTGCCCATAATTTGCACGATTTGGTTACATCGATAAAGAAGAACATGGCTCACAACGATTTAAACTTGTTGACTACACCAGAAACAACTGAGCTGGAGAACCAGTTGAATGAGTTGAGGGAGAAGGAAGTACTACCTATCCATCAGAACATTCATCACGTTCACCATTATACGATGATTCACGTGATATTTTGGAGTTGCTTAGCTATAGGAATCAGCTGGATTACATGCAAAATAAGGGGAAGACGGATACCCAACAGACCTCCTTCTCCACTTCCAGGGAGTTCCTATCTCAAAATGCTCAATATGCATTTTGTATATAAATTATATTTTTTTTTTGCACTTTTTGATAATGTGAGAAAATTAGTATATGTTATGTATATATTCTGTACATACATAACATATAGAATGTAGAATGTAGTGTAGAATGTATCACATTTTGTATAAATAGCACGGAATATGGTAAAATAAAGCAGAATTAAAACGAACGTTAAACTAGTTTAATTAAAAGTTCTCTCGAGTATTCGCTTGGCCCTTTCCTGGTAACCAGGCTAATACTCCCACAAATTCAAAGCAGAGGCTTGAGTTTTTCAAGGGCAATTTTGAATATGATGAGTACAATCGTTCAACATTATCGAAATGATTAACGCGTGGTGACCTCATTACCTTATAGGTGGGATTATAGCCGGGTTGACGGACAACAGCATCGGTCCTAAATGACGTCATGTTAAAGCATTGATTGTACTGTTGTGTGTTTTTCAGAAAATGTCTGGATAGCGTTGTATCTCCATAGAGATAAGTACGAAAGGAATTTGGACAATGCAAGTTTTGTGAAACGTATCCTATGGACGGATGAATCTCAATTCACAAGAGATGGCATAACAAACTTTCACAATCTACACACGTGGGCTGCTGAAAATCCTCATTCGAAAAAACAAATATCATTTCAGCACCGATTCAGTGTAAACGTATGGGCTGGTGTAATTGGCGATAAATTAATTGGACCATTCATATTACCACCTAGATTAAATGGTGAACGTTATTTACAATTTTTACAAAACGATTTGCCACTACTTTTTGATGATGTTCCCATTTTAAGTAGATCCTCGCATACATACCAACATGATGGTGCACCTTGTCACTACCATAATAATGTTAGGAATTTTTTTAACGAAAATTATCCAAATAATTGGATTGGAAGAAATGGTCCAATTCATTGGCCTGCAAGATCCCCCGATCTTACGGTATTGGATTTTTATGTATGGGGAAGGATGAAGGCGCTTGTATACTCCGAAGAAATTGAAACAAAAGAAGAACTTATACAACGAATACACACAGCAGCACAACAGATAAGGGAAGAATTACCAAGAATTGAAATAACCAAAGGCATACTTAAACGAATATTAGCATGTATTCAATCACAAGGAGGACATTTTGAGCACCTTTTATAACTCTTCGACCCAAACTTTGTATTGAGGGATTGTAGAGGAGATCATGACAAATTAAAATTAAATAAACAAAAGAAAAAATTATACGGTTTTTTTTGAGAAAAACTCGATTTTATAAAAAACAAATATTTTTTTTTACTTTAAATCACCATAGCTCTCAAACGGATCCAGATACAAGATAACCACTTAAACCTTAATAATAGCCTATACGATTACCAACCAAATAACACTAAGTTGGTTGCTCTCCGATAAATATTTTGGAAGTTACAGTTTAATATTTGGGTGTACTTTTTTTCTGAACCAAATTTTGTAAACACTCTGTATCTCAAAGGATATCAAAAATGGACCCCCCCTCCACATACGATTTGTTTCTCAGAATGAACCAAGGAATCACCCCATAACGGATCAGCATCCCAAACCCGGACACCCTGTATATACATATATAGATTTCTCCTTTCTATTTATGGAAGGAACTTTAATGTTAACTCTACTTTTTGAATGATCTTATTTCGTATTGTAAATTTAATTTGAAAAACAATATTTGAACTCAACAAAAGAAACTAAAAATTGAATTTAATTACGAAAGTCGAAGATCCTTCGAGAAAAAAGAAAATTAAATTCACAACTCAATTTGTTTTAATCTATGTCTAGCTGCGATGATCGCAAATTGTGACGAGTCGTGGCTATTCGATAGTTATTTCAAAGCCAACAATTTGTTTCCATTCCAATGCTTTAACATCTTCGCTGAAATGCCACAAAGGCACAAAAAGAGTTTCACATACCTAAATGGTTTGTGCGATACAAAGGGTTTTTTGTATTCGTTTGAACTTAACTTTATTGCTCGCGATAATATAGGAGCGCAATGCACCTCACAAATAATGTTAACGCATCTTCTTTGCTTGTTAATAGAAACTTAATAGGATGGGTTTGCTTGACGGAGACACGTTCAAAGAAATTCACGATTTTCGAATGAAGTTACTAAAACTAAAAAATTTTTTAATGTTCCACCAAAACTCCTGAATTATTATAGGAATATCTCTCCTGAGATTATAGGAATATCTTTGAACATAAAATAACATTTTAAAAATACAGTTCACCTAATTTGCAAATTTTCTATATTAGCAAAGAACAAAAACTAACACTTTTCAGCAGTATACAAAATTTTATCTGTAAAGTTTATTTAATTTTGACTTATTGTGATGAAATCCCATCCAATATATCCTTAATATTAATATTTAGAGTTTGTTCTAAACTGCTGGTCAATTGTTGCATTCGTGATAACCTTCTAAGTCCAAACAATAGTTTACCGTACCGAGACCAAGGTGTCTTATGCATTGTGTACTGTCCGAGGGCAAATAATGCTGTTTCACTAAATTTTTCCAATTGTTGAGCCTCCAAATGGGTCAGGCCAAATTCTAAATAAAAATAAAATATTTTACTGCCAAAATTCGATAAAATCACATAAAACGTATACCTTTCCTGCACAGAATCAAAGATTCCAGCAAAGAGAGTTCAATAAAATCGGCTCGCAATTTTTTGGTCGATTCTATAGCAAATTGTACATTAAAATTATTACATTTGCTAATAATTGGCGATATATCTAAACACCAGTGTGACGCCCGAAGTATAAAACATTCACTCCAAACATTTTGTAAAATTCCATTTTGTTGGTCGACACTGAATTGCCGAAAGTATTCATTATTTTTCACCTGCACCAGCGACGTAACAAGTATTTGGACCAAAATTTTTCGATGCACATCACTACAAATCACTGTTTCAGTTTTTATTTGATTTGGTAAAAATATTCTTGAGCCTTGTTCTTGCAATCTGCGTTGTTTTTTTATTTTTCGTGGTCCACGTTCTTCTTGTACCGCCGACGCATTCATTCGTACGGCAAAACATTTTTTTAACCGACAATATGGACACCAATTTCGACGAGCCTTATCAATGGGACATTGCCCTTTGGCCGCGATACACGTGTAAATTGCACTTTTTCGAACACTTCGTTTAAAAAAACATGAACATCCGTCACAACAAATAGTGCCATAGTGTTTTCCCGAACTTCGATCGCCACACACTTGGCACGGTTGTTCTATTAATGTTCGCGGATTAACCATAATATGTTTAGGCTGAACAACTGTTTTTTGAATACTAAACGGTTTAAGCGGATATTTATGGTTTTTATATCGACATGCGATTTCGATAAAGATTTCAAGTTGATTTTCCATTCGGTTTTCTTTCCACTTTTTTTTTACTTTATCATTACGACATGTCATATAGGTAGTTGAATACCTTTTCCTTTTCATTTTGTCGTGATTAGAAGTGTTAAGAAAATAATAGATAATAGTGTTGAAGAAATTAAATATGGAAGGGTGTAGATTAACAATAAAATGTCTCCATAATATGTATTTACAAATCATAACATAAACGACTTGACTGGGGCACAAAATATAAAAGCAAAAATTTGACAGGGACGTATGGATTTTTCCGCATTACGAGTAAGTTGGTTTCAGCTATACAAATAAAACTCGGCATACGAACACTTTATATCTTTATCCTTCTCACAATTTTTACTAAAAATGTCCGGGAAGACCTGCATGTGGACTCAGCAAATAATGCAGCACTGCATTTCCATCGAAAATGAAATTCAAGAAAAATATTTTCTATGTAGCAGAATACCGCCAATAGGAAAATTGAATATTTGATTTGTACTTTTGTTATACATAAAATAAATAATTTGACAATTTTCATGTGTCACATGTCACCTATTTTTATTTGAAATGTCAAATTAAATTTATATATCTACTTTTTACCGACGTCCTTATACATAGATAGATCAATTGATCAAATCATATATGATTATTTAGGTTGTATTTATGTATTATGATTTGTTGATTTAGTCCTTAGAATATTAAATACAAATTATGTATAAATAAAATCAGATAATTGATTTATATATTTCCCCCTTCGTCAAATCAAAGTTACTATTTATATATTTTACATGAATTTGTGCAAATCATTTAATTTGTGGTGACACCATTTGACGTAACCCGTGGACAGACATAACAATTATTGAATAAATTATGAGATTCGTTAGTAATGTAGATTTTTATGAATGATTCGAAGAACAAAAAGCTAAAATCGTTTATTCATTTTAACTTTAACACGTGTTAATCGTGTTATTAGGATTCGAGTTTTTTTATGCATAATCAATTAATAAATTGGTGGACATTATTATAAATTAGCTTCGTGATTCATTCCATCGATTTATACATAACGTTTTCACGTGGTGGTTTGGCCGCCAATAGCCCTTCTGTCACGCAACTAGTCGGATTCTACAGTAAGTCATATTTACTATAAACGATACTATCAGAATAACTTTGAGAATAAATTCGCCTAAATGTTAGCTATTACAAGTAAACTGATTGATATTTTTACAATGTATAAAAGGAGGCGGGATTTAAAATTATCAAGCGGCCTAAATAAAGACAAAGAACAAAAAAAATCATACCTGGGAATTGCTTGTGCTTGTTCACATGCCTTTTCTTCTTCGGTGTAATATGTTTGATTTGGTAATGATTCTTCCTCCCAGAATTTCATGAGGGATTGGTCGATATCCATTTCGTTGAGCATGATTGTTGTACCGGAATCCATGTTTGACGATCTTCCTGCAATAACCCATCCAAATATGGTATTTTGTGCTATTGGTTGGTTATCCCCAATTGAAACCTTTCCATCAATAAGCATGTGGAACATATGATCGGCCCCAATTAAAATGTCAATTAGTTTTGGTGTATGAAACGATGGATCTGCCAACTTTAACTGCTTTAAATGTTTCCATTTGTTAGTGTGTATCTTAGTATTTGGAATTAAGCTGGTGATCTGTGGTACTATTAACGCATCAACTGACATCGGTTCGCTATTATTATGTGTTGATACCATGATAGAGATGCAACCCTTCGACGACCCCACATCCGTTTTGCCCAAACCGTTGATTTTGAGGTTTAGGAAATTTAAGTCTTTTGGCCCATTCTTCAGTGATGAAAGACATTTGTGAACCGGAGTCCAATAATGCACGGCATTGGTGAGTACAAGTAGGTAAGGTAATATTGATTGCTCCATAGTAGCAGATGGTGATGCATATGTGTCTTGATTTCCCAAATTAGATTGTGTAATAGCCGAAATCATGCTATTGGTTGATTGAGAATCTTCTGGTGGTACATCGGTAGTAGTCACACGTTGCGTTGAGGTTGTTCGATTCTTGTGATCTTCAATATTTGTGTTATGTAGTAACGTGTGGTGTTTTCGGTAACATTTTGTGCATCTCTTCTTCGATTTACATTCATACACGCCATGAGTGTCATTCAAGCAGTTAAAGCATCTATGTTTCTCCTTCACCCACGTAATTCGGTTAGTTAACGGCATTTCTCTGAACTTTGGACACTCGTGTAGTAAATGACTTTGGTTTACACACACCGGGCATGTTATGTTTCCCGTAGATATCATACTTTTACATGTGGTCATGATTCGGGTTTCTTCTTCATCATACTCTTATTTACTTCCAATGTATCCGTTCTTTTTAGTAGAAACTTCATAAATTGATCGATAGTCGGAAATTCCTCTTCCACCGATTCCTCTGCCCACCTTTCTTTGGTATCATCAACACATTTTTGAAGGAGGAAACAAATGAGCCACGGATCTCTTCCCTCTGCTCGTTCTTCAGTTGCTTTCAGACCCCTAACCATCTCTAACCCGGATGAAGTTGTTGTATGATGCCTAGAGCCCATTGTGCTGGTGGATAATTTTTTTCTTTGATTACTACGACATCACCAACCTTAATGTTTTCCCTTCTGTATTGCCATTTCATTCGCCGCTGTAGTGAAGTTAAATATTCAGCATACCAACGACGCCAAATGTGCTGAACGAATTGTTGGAGAAGTTGCCAGCGTGTTAACAGCGATTGTTTAACGTCAACCAGGTTTTGTTCAGGTACTCTCTTCATGGAACAGCCAATCAGGAAATGCGCCGGTGTCAACGGATCTAGTTGGTCAGGTGATACTAAACATAGCGGTCTTGAATTCATGACTGCTTCGATTTCTACGATCAATGTGTTTAATTCTTCATATGTCAAAATTGTGTTGCCAATCACTCTTCGCAAATGAAATTTCATTGAGTTCACCGCGCTTTCGAAAAGACCTCCAGTATGTGGTGCTGCTGGGGCGTTAAAATTCCAATTAATAAATTGCTGTGAAATACAGAAGGAAATTTCACTATTCTTTACTTTTAGGTGTTTGAATAAACTTCTCAAGTGCTTATTAGCGCCTATAAAATTGCTACCGTTGTCGCTGTAAATATCGGTACAGGCGCCACGGCTTGATGAAAACCTTCTCAGCGCAGCAAGGAAAGACTCAGTGGTGAGGTCGCCTACTAATTCAAAATGAACGGCTTTAGTGCTCATACATACGAAAACACAAACATACGCTTTATGGGTTTTCTGTCCCCTCCCCCTTTTCATGTAGATGTTGACCGGCCCTGCATAGTCAATCCCTACTTTTAGGAATGTTCACCCATGAATTGCTCCATTTGAGCCGCTTTATGCCTTGCACAAGTGACACAACTGTGAATGACCTTATTAATAAACTGTCGAGCTCCAATCACCCAATATCTCTGCCTGATTAAGGTTAATAATAAGGTAGGTCCAGCGTGGTGATTTGTTACATGAAGTTCTTCCACAATGAGGTATGCAAGACGAGAGTTTGTTATGATCGCTGGATGTTTTAGTTCGTATGAGGCTGTTGATTGGTTAATTCGGCCCCCTGCTCTTAGTAATCCTTGTCGATCTATGAATGGATCTAACGACTTCAGTTTACTTTTTCGCGCGACTGGAACGTTGCCTCTTAGCAACGAAATCTCTTCTGGAAATGCGTAACTTTGATGCCAAATCATGAACTTGTCAGCAGCGCTCGGTATTTCGTCTCGTTGAATAGATGAAAATTGTCGTTGTTTAATGGAACTTCTCATGTTAGCAGTTATTCTAAATACTATTGCTAAAATTTTACAGCATTTAAAAAATGTAGAGTACCGGTTTAGCAGTTGATGATAAAGATGCTGATCTTCTTGGATGACATGTGAAACGATATATTTTGATCGAACACCTGGTAATTCTTTTGGTAAATGATATTTTGCCTTTTGAACCGGCCAATGATCTGGTGCTTTGCTTAACCATTCAGGCCCTTTCCACCAAAGGTCAAACTCGGTCAGTTGTCTTGGTGTTAATCCACGTGTAGCACAGTCCGCTGGATTTTGTGATGTAGGAACATGGTACCAACATAGTCGTCCAATTGTGGACAGAATCTCAGAGGTCCGGTTTGCCACATATGTCTCTAATGTTCTGGGATGGTGTGATAACCAATCCAGGACTATAGTTGAATCGGTCCAAGCGAAGGACCCCTCAACTTCTACTGCCAACGTTTCTTTGATCAAAAGTAATAATTTTGTTGACAGAACCGCAGTACATAATTCCAGCTTTGGTATTGTTCGTTGTTTCAAAGGGGCTACCTTGGTTTTGGCGGTTATCAGGCTAGTATGAATACTACCGCTATCATCTTCAACTCTGCAATAAATACTAGCCGACAAAGCCTTCTGAGAAGCGTCACAGAAAGAATGTAGCTGAATTGGCTTTTTAGTTGCCCTAAGCCAACGCGGAATTTTGATTTTCTCGATGTCATTTAAATCTCTTCTTAACTTGTATCATTCTTCGAGGATATGAGATCGTAATTCCTCGTCCCAAGTTTATTTCTCCATCCACAAACTTTGAAACAAAATCTTGATGGTAATTGTAACGGAAGACAACATCCGAGTGGATCAAAGATCATGGATGCTTCTGACAAAACTTTCTTTTTGTCGTGCGAATGCGTGTCACATCCTCCAAGTTGACGGAAAATGAAAAAACGTCTTCTATGGTTGCCATTGCAAACCCAATACCTTAATTGTGGCATCGGTCTCTAACGTCTTTGGAGCAAGTTGTTGGTCTATTAACGTCACATCATCAAGTATTCTGAAGTTATTTGAAGCCCACGTTCTTAAGGGTAAACCTGCGTCGCCCAACATCGCCGTCAAATATCTTCGTAACGTTATCGCTTCTTCCACCGTATTGCAGCCAGTCATCAGGTCATCAACGTACACGTTTTGTTTTAAAATGACGGATGCTTGTTGGTATTTCTTACAGTTGTCGTCAGCGATTTTTTCCAATACTCTAGTGGCCGATAACGTTTGACTTCTTGACTGGGATTGTCTCGCCATAATATCGTTTGGTCATTAATATCGTTTGCATTCACCAGTATCTGACGATACATTTTTCCACATCTGCGGTAATAACGACTGCGTGCTGCCTGAAACGCACCAAAATGTTATACAATGGTTGTTGTATTGTTGGTCCAACCATCAGAGCATCATTGAGAGAGTTCCCCGTGCTATTTTAAAACCCCATGATGTGGAAGGAAACACGTTGAAGCTTTGAGTATGAATAGAGTTCAGTATGAATAGAAAATGTAATATTCCTAGGTCATGAGATCTCACAGCAAGGAATAAAAGCAGGAGAAGACAAAATTAGCGCCGTGAACAATTTTCCCACCCAGAAAAATGTCCACGAAATTAGAAGTTTTATAGGATTGGCCAGCTATTTTAGAAAATTTGTGCCGTATTTTTCAACTATATCTAAGCCACTAACACGCCTTACCCGAGCAAACACCAAATACCAATGGCTCGAGGAACAAGTTCAAGCATTTGAATCCATTAAATCTAAACTTTGCGAACGTAAACCTCTAATATTATATGACTCAAGTAAGTAACATCAAATTCATACCGACGCTAGTATGATTGGGATAGCGGGTATTCTATTGCAACGAGAGGAAGACAACCAATTACACCCTGTCGCATATTTCAGCCGTCAAACATCGTGTTTAGAGAGAAAGTATTACAGCTTTGAGCTGGAAACTCTGGCTGTCGTAGAAACAATCGACCGATTCTGTCCATATCTCATCGGAAAGCAATTTACCGTCGTTACGGATTGCCGCATCTACCAAAAAGGACATCAACGCACGAATTGGACGATGGTGGTTACGACTTCAAGAATACAATTTCAACGTTGATCATAGAAGTGGCAAGCAGATGGGCCATGTCGACGCTATGAGTAAAAAGCCCGGTTTTATCGCCGTCAGAAATTGAACCGGCCGCTCTCGACGTTTTGTACGTAAATTTTGTAGAAGAAGATTGGTTAGTCGCTTTGCAGAAAAACGATATCGAAATTATTCAAATAATCAACGATGTAGGTGATGAAAACTCGAAACAATTACGGAATGAGTACAGGGTAGTGAATGGTAAGTTATATCGAAAAATAAACAATAGTTAATTTTTCGTCGTACCAAAAGGAGTTCGGCGCAGAATCTTAGCCGAATGTCATGATCAACGAGGATATTTTGGTATTGATAAGACCATCAGTGCTATTCGGAAATACTACTGGTTTCCACGAATGCGACAAGTAGTTAAAAGGTATATCTCAACGTGTATGGAGTGTCTCTACCACAAAGAGAAAGGTGGAATGAAAGGTACCGAACTCACCTGGCATCTCGACCATTTAGGTCCATTTATTAAAAGTGTGCGGAAGAATAGTGACATTCTCATTATTATCGACGCACTTATACTTAAAAGCAGTAAAAGATACTTCAACACAATATGTCATCAAAGCAATGAATGAATTGACTCGTTATTTTGGAACACCGATTCGTGTTATATCCGACAGAGGTTCAGCATTTACATCGAATTCTTTTCACAAATATTTCATCGAAAATAATATTCTACGAATACATAATGCAACCGCAACACCGCGAGCAAATGGCCAAGTGGAGCGATCCAACAGAACAATATTAAATGCAATAAGAACCATGGTTGAAAATGTAGGATCAACGCATTGGGAGAGCTGTCTCCGACAAATACAGTGGTCAATAAACAGTTCGCCAAATTCTACAACAAAAGTCTCACCGCAAGACTTATTGTTTGGGTTTAGTCCACGACCAATTTTTGGAGAAAAACTTGCATTGGAAACACATCAAACAAGGAACGAACCTAAAAGTACGAGAACGAACTTACCAGATCTACGTGAAGAAGCATCTCAACGAATCAAGAAGAACCAAGAACAGCAAAAGTTACGGTTCGACCAAAAACACAAACCATCGGAGGAATTTGGTTGTGGTATTCCGAGAACCAGTATCAACCGTAGAAAGCAGAAAGCTTCAACGACGTTTTAGAGGTCCTTATACAATAAAAAAATTTTGCAGGGGGTCGATAACTGCTGATGGATAAGAATCCAGAGCCAGGAAAAAGAAGATTCAACGGAGTTTTTGCAGCTAATAATATGAAGAAGGTCATCAGTCCAGATGACTGTGATTTCGACGAATCCTCAGAGGGAAGATGATCTGGAAAACTGGAAATATTTCACAAACGACTTATACTTCAAAATTGATAAAAAGCAGAAGATTGTATCGTTAAGCTACTATAGAGAGTAAATAAGAAACAAGAGAAATTCGAAACAAACAACAAGCAAGTAGAGTACAAGTTACAACAAATGGAACTAGCAAAATTGGGTTGGGTTTCATGAGTTGCAATAAATTCAACCGACTGAGTCAAATAGAACGAATGCCGCACTTAGTCAATTTAAATGAACGATGTAGAAAATGCTTCATATACTCAAATTGAATCATGATATACTCAAATGCACTAGTAGCCAACGTTGTAAGACATGTAATGGGCAACATCACAGAATACTGCATGCAAAACAACACTCAATTACCACTACTTCAAAAAAAAACATACAAGCAACCGGCGCAACAAATGATAATGAGGCAACGCTGCTAGCGACCGCTGTATTGAAAACAAGGAGATATGATGGAAGAGAAAACTTCTCAGATTGCTGTTCGACACCGACACATTAACAGGACCCAGAATCAGTGCCGAAATTCATGGTGTAGGGGGACAAATGGCTGGAAAGATAAATAGTATCGTGATTGAGACCTTGGTATTAAGTAAAATAAGTAGAAATCTTCCAGAAGCATTCTATAACGTTCCAGCTTCCATCGATATATTCCTAGGAGCAGATTACTCTGGCCAGATTATAAAACCACAGTTACTCAAAGGAGAGAGAAACGAGAGATCTGCAGAACGAACAGAATTCGGATAGGTATAGTGTTGATATTTGTTTTGTTATTTGTGAATGTATTTTATTGTACCTGTTGTGATTTCCAATTACAAAGCACTGATCAGCAAGGTAAGTATATTCAAGCGTTATAATCCGAAAGAATAAAAGAATTACTCGTACAATATTATTTATTATTGATAAATATACAATACACGTTGTAATCAGAAGAGACATAAAATTACGACTGACAAAACTGTACTGTACAATGTACACAGCAAAATTGATATCATGACATGACAGACAAAATTAACACAGGCTGTATACTAATTTTTAACACTCCCACTCAAGATCCAATTTTTAATTTTAAGAAACTTAATTCATTTTAATTTTTTTTTGTTTAAAGTGGCTGAAGGCCTAACATATTGCAAAATAATTTATGTTTAACCTTTGCCAACGATTTGGTAAAAATATCTGCTGCTTGTTTATCTGTTAACACATATTCGAGTTCAAAATCTCCAGATTCAAACTTCTCTCGGATGAAATGATACCGAATATCTATATGCTTCGTTCGTTTATGAAACTCTGGATTTTTTATTAACCGTATTGCAGATTGGTTATCCATAAACAATACTGATGTACACAGTTTATTTGGAATGAGTTCAGACATCAATCATTTTAACCAAATCATTTCCTTTACCGCTTGTGATGCCGCAATGTATTCGCTTTCAGTTGTTGACAAACTGACTGATTTTTGTCTTTCGGAGCACCAACTGACAATGCCCGAACCAACAAAAAACGCGTAACCAGAAGTTGATCGTCTGGTTTCAACATCACCAGCATAGTTCGCATCGCTGTAGCCACACAACTTCAATGTTTCACCACCTCGATAAATAATACCCATATTAATCGTACCCTTAATGTATTTAAGAATTCTTTTTACGGCATTCACATGAATATTCAAAGGATTTTCCATATGTCGGCTAGCATTAATCACCGCAAAACAAATGTCGGGCCGTGTACAAATTGCCAGATACATTAAACTGCCAATGGCCTGGCGATATGGAAAAATCACCCCGCCCGTTGAGTCACCTTCACCCAAATTCGTCGATGTATCTGAAGGTGTGCTCACCGGATTGCAGTCAAACATGTTAAAGCGATGCAATACCTTATTTGCATAAGCATGTTGATTGATTGAAATCGATCCATCTGGTTCAGAATTTACGTGAATACCAAGAAAACAGTCGATATTCATAACTTTAATATCAAAATCCAGCTGCATGACCGTATTGATATCATCTTCATTCTCAGCTGCGATTAATTCGTCGTCAATCATTTCACTACTATTACACGAACGCACAAAAACACATGGATCGGATTCACATATTTTAAAATTGAAACGTAAAATAAAATCGGTGAACTTTTTATTCCAACAACGAGAAGCCTGTTTTAAACCATATAAGCTTTTAAACAATTTGCACACTCGACCACTGCCGTCACTATATCCAATCGGTTGCCTCATAAAAACAGTTCCATCCAGATCATCATACAAAAACGCCGTCTTTACGTCAAATTGTTTAATCCTCAATTTTTTTGTAGCCACTACAGTCAAAATTGCTCTAATTGATGTGAATTTTACTACCGGGCTAAATGTTTCCTGATAATCCACTCCATATTCTTGCGTAAAACCACGTGCTACCAAACGAGCCTTATAGCGTTCTATGTAGCCATCGGATTTGTACTTAATTTTAAACACCCAGCGATTATCAATAACCTTTTGATCGTCGTTTTTTTTAGCTAAAATCCATGTTCGATTTTTATTTAATGATTCGTACTCGTCGTCCATCGCATTCATCCATTGTTTACAGTCACTCGCTTGAATCGCCTCTTTATAGGTATCAGGTTCAATTACCGATGCAAGCATCGCCACTTGTTCCACAGTCGTACAAGTTGAATGCTTAAGTTTATGCGCATTCCGATCACGAAAACGACATTCTTGAATGTTTGTAACATTCAAATCACACAACGATCCTTTTGGTGTAGGATCTTTTGGCGTCGATATGTCAACACTCTCATTGACAGTTTCATTGATTAGTTGTGAATTGTCAACTTCATTCATCAATTCATTTTCAACAGAACGAGTAACTAAGTCCGAAAATACTTTCTCATATTGATCAACGATTTTTAATAAAACTTTTTCATTATCTTCATTCGAAAAAATAACATCGCGCACTATTTCAAACTTTTCATTGTTTGGATTCCAAACTCTGAACCCTTTTACATTTTCATCGTAACCAACAAATGTACATTTAACTGATTTTTCATCGATCTAAGAAGATTATCAACAAATCGAACCCTCGGCGAAGGGTACATACAATTTATGAACGAATACGAATCCGAGGAAAGTTACGTATAATACGTAAAATCTAAGTGAGCATAGAAAATCACTAACTTATGTACCGTTATTTTTGTTATTACTCCTTGCAATGCCGCGTGGTTGTTATTTAACCGATATAGAAAAAGGCAAAATTTCTTCTCTAACTTCTTTCTCTTCTCTTTTTGGGAAGAAGGTATCGGTATTCGAGAAATTTCTCGAAGATTGAAGCGGTCCGACAAAGTATTCCGCACATTTTTAAGAGATCCGGCTAATTACGGACAAAATAAGAAAGGAGGACCAAAACAAATTATTAAAACTGCCAGTAATTCAATGAAAAGCGGAGTCCATAAATAGCACGAGAATGTCACTTAAATGTATCTCGTTGGACCGTGAATCGAGTTTTAAAACAATCTCCATACCTTGTTCGGCAAAAGCTTAAGTCTATGCCGAGATTATTGCCTCGCCATAAAGAAGCCCGCCTCGAATTCGGATGAAGAAATATGAGCATGGACTGGAAAAAGGTAATGAAAGAAGGCAGCACGACATGAAAGAAGGCAGCACGACAACAAAGTAAAGGGTAGTATTCGGCTCGTCAGCAAAAACTAACTCTGGCATATCATTGAACGATATCATGTTGAATGGTCCAACATTACAACAGGATCTAACATTCATCATAATACGTTCATGAGCAAACATGAATTTATATATTCAAGGCTGATATTGAGAAAATGTTTCGCCAAATCCTAGTTAAAGAAAATGATCAAACTTATCAACGTAAACTATGGCGGGAATCATAAAAAAAAAACATTTAAACTAAAAACAGTGACATATGTTTATGGGACTACAGCAGCACTAGTCACAAAGGTTTGATGTTAACTAGCACAAGACGACAAAGACAAATACAGGCAAAATTATTAACGGAAAATTTTTGGATAGCTGGTATCGAATGGGATGAAAAACCAAATGCAAAATTAAAGCAACAGTGGATCCAATTTAAGGACGGTCCAAAACACATTGAAAAAATTGCAATATCTAGATGGATTGAATACAAACAAGAAGGAAAAAATAAACTCCATTGTTTCAGCGATGCCTCAGAAAAGGCGTTTACAGCAGTAGTATACTATAAAACCACAAATATCAAGGGTATACTAGCCGTCTATTTAGTGGCTGCAAAAACTAAGGTTGCCCATTTAAAAATTTTATTTCACTACCACGATTGGAACTATGCGGGGCCCTACTACTGGCAAAACCTATAACAAGTAGCCGTTTAACAGTAATCGCAACAGATATAAAACATTTGTAGCGAACATAGCAGACATGTTCAGAAGTGCTCAACTTTGATGGGAAGGACCAGTTTGGTTAAAAACTACAAATTTTCTGCTTTTACCTACTGGCGCAAGAAGCAGAGGACGAAGAATTGGAAACGAGTTCACGAGTTCACTGCCGAAATTTAGTTAATAAAAGCATCTTAAAACATTTACACGACGATGCTGGCCTTCTATTCGATGGTAGACTGCAAAACTCTCAACTTAGATACACGCAAAGGCATCAACTGATTTTATCAAAGGGTCACTCTTTTGGGTATTCAAGCAACACTCGCACAACTTAGAACTAAATATTGGATTCTGAAGGGAAAGATTATAGTTCCTACAAGCATGAATAGCTGTGTAAAATACTTTAGATTCAGAAGAGCAACATCAGAACAATTAATGGGTATACTACCTAAAGAAAGAATCGACGATCGTTCGAGCCTTTTTTAAAACGTGAAATTTTTACTAAATCTAAAATTGTAAATATGTATTAGTAACGTATGTTGTTTCACAAAAGCCAATCTAATTCAAATTGAAAAGATACCATTCAATTTTGAATGTAAAAGATCACTACAGGTTTGTAATCAAAGGTTAATGTTCAATAATTATATTACTAAACCATATTCAGTACATGGTCCGGAAATAAGACTAATTACTAAAGCTAGACCGTGATCCATAGTCGACTTATATAAATACTGGAGAAATTTTCTTGGAGCTAAAATGGTTATGAGGGAAATCAGTAAATTGAACGGCTAACCTTCAATGTTTGAAAATACTAAACGATTTTGAGTCCCTCCAATGTAAATTTAAATATGGAACGTTAGTCATTCAATTTAAACTTTGGTTGATTATCGTCAGATCTAATCATCATAGCTCCAAGAGAATGTCCCCAATATTTGCATAAGTTAAGGATGGACCATGGTGTATATTTTATTAGCGGTTTCATTTCCGGACAAACCACTGAAGATGGTTTAGTAAATTTAAATATTGAACGTTAGTCGTTCAATTTAAACTTTGGGTGATTTTCGTCATATCTAACCATCTCCAAGAGAATGTCTCCAAAATTTGCATTATTTAAGAATGGACCATTGTCTATATTTTGTTAGCAGTTGCATTTCCGGACAAACTAGCGAACATGGTTTAGCAAATTTAAATATGGAACGTTAGCCGTTCAATTTAAACTTTGGGTGATTATGGTCCGACCTAACCATCATAGCTCCGTTAGAATGTCGCCAATATTTGCATTGGTTAAGAATGGACCATGGTCTATATTTTATTAGCAGTTTCATTTCCGGACAAACTACCGAAGATGGTTTAGTAAATTTAAATATGAAACGTTAGCCGTTCAATTTAAACTTTGGGTGACTTTCGTCATATCTAACCCTCATAGCTCCAAGAGAATCTCCCCAATATTTGCATAAGTCCAGAATGGACCATGGTCTATATTTTGTTAGCAGATGCATTTCCGGACAAACTACCGAAAATGGTTTAGTAAATTTAAATATTGAACGATAGTCGATCAATTTAAACTTTGGGTGACTTTCGTCATATCTAACCATCATAGCTCCAATAGCATGTCCCCAATAACAGCAAAAGTCAAAAATGGACCATGGTCTATATTTTATTAGCAGTTTCATTTCCGGACAAACCACTGAAGATGGTTTAGTAAATTTAAATATGGAACGTTAGCCGTTCAATTTAAACTTTGGGTGATTATCGTCCGATATAACCATCATAGCTCCAATAGCATGTCCCCAATATTTGCATAAATCAAGAATGGACCATGATCTATATTTTATTAGCAGTTGCATTTCCGGACAAACTACCGAAGATGGTTTAGTAAATTTAAATATGGAACGTTAGCCGTTCAATTTAAACTTTGGGTGATTATCGTCCGATCTAACCATCATAGCTCCAAGAGAATGTCCCCAATAACAGCAAAAGTCTGAATGGACCATGGTCTATATTTTATTAGCACTTGCATTTCCGGACAAACTACCGAAGATGACGAAATATTGAACGTTATTCGTTCAATTTAAACTTTGGGTGATTTTCGTCATAACTAACCCTCATAGCTACAAGAGAATGTCCCCAATATTTGCATAAATCAAGAATGGACCATGATCTATATTTTATTAGCAGTTTCATTTACGGACAAACTACCGAAGATGGTTTAGTAAATTTAAATATGGAACGGTAGCCATTCAATTTAAACTTTGGGTGATTTTCGTCATATCTAACCCTCATAGCTCCAAGAGAATGTCCCCAATAACAGCTAAAGTCAAGAAAGGACCAAGGTCTATATTTTATTAGCAGCTTCAATTCCGGACAAACTGCCGAAGATTTTTTAGTAAATTTAAATTTTGAACGTTAGTCGTTCAATTTAAACTTTGGGTGATTTTCGTCATATCTATCCCTCATAGCTCCAATAGCATGTCCCCAATAACATCAAAAGTAAAGAATGGACCATGGTCTATATTTAATTAGCAGTTGCATTTCCGGACAAACTACCGAAGATGGTTTAGTAAATTTAAATATTGAACGTTAGCCGTTCATTTTAAACTTTGGCTGATTATCGTCATATCTAACCCTCATAGCTCCAATAGCATGTCCCCAATATTTGCATTAGTTAAGAATGGACCATGGTCTATATTTTATTAGCAGTTGCATTTCCGGACAAACTACCGAAGCTTGTTTAGTAAATTTAAATATTGAACGTTAGCCGTTCAATTTAAACTTTGGGTGATTATCATTACATCTAACCATCATAGCTCCAAGAGAATGTCCCTAATATTTGCATAAGTCAAGAATGGACCATGGTCTATATTTTATTAGCAGTTGCATTTCCGGACAAACTACCGAAGATTGTTTAGTAAATTTAAATATGGAACGTTAGCCGTTCATTTTAAACTTTTGGTGACTTTCGTCATATCTAACCCTCATAGCTCCAAGAGAATGTCCCCAATATTTGCATAAGTCAAGAATGGACCATGGTCTATATTTTATTAGCAGTTTCATTTCCGGACAAACTACCGAAGCTGGTTTAGTAAATTTAAATATGGAACGTTAGCCGTTCAATTTAAACTTTGGGTGATTTTCGTCATATCTTATCCTCATAGCTCCAATAGCATGTCCCCAATAACAGCAAAAGTCAAGAATAGACCATGGTCTATATTTTATTAGCAGTTGCATTTCCGGACAAACTACCGAAAATGGTTTAGTAAATTTAAATATGGAACGTCAGCCGTTCAATTTAAACTTTTGGTGATTTTCGTCATATGTAACCCTCATAGCTCCAATAGCATGTCCCCAATAACAGCAAAAGTCACAAATGGACCATGGTCTATATTTTATTAGCAGTTTCATTTCCGGACAAACCACTGAAGATGGTTTAGTAAATTTAAATATGGAACGTTAGCCGTTCAATTTAAACTTTGGGTGATTATCGTCCGATCTAACCATCATAGCTCCAATAGCATGTCCCCAATATTTGCCTTAGTTAAGAATGGACCATGGTCTATATTTAATTAGCAGTTTCATTTCCGGACAAACTACCGAAGATGGTTTAGTAAATTTAAATATGGAACGTTAGCCGTTCAATTTAAACTTTGGGTGATTTTCGTCATATCTTATCCTCATAGCTCCAATAGCATGTCCCCAATAACAGCAAAAGTCAAGAATAGACCATGGTCTATATTTTATTAGCAGTTGCATTTCCGGACAAACTACCGAAAATGGTTTAGTAAATTTAAATATGGAACGTCAGCCGTTCAATTTAAACTTTTGGTGATTTTCGTCATATGTAACCCTCATAGCTCCAATAGCATGTCCCCAATAACAGCAAAAGTCACAAATGGACCATGGTCTATATTTTATTAGCAGTTTCATTTCCGGACAAACCACTGAAGATGGTTTAGTAAATTTAAATATGGAACGTTAGCCGTTCAATTTAAACTTTGGGTGATTATCGTCCGATCTAACCATCATAGCTCCAATAGCATGTCCCCAATATTTGCCTTAGTTAAGAATGGACCATGGTCTATATTTAATTAGCAGTTGCATTTCCGGACAAACTACCGAAGATGGTTTAGTAAATTTAAATATGGAACGTTAGCCGTTCAATTTAAACTTTGGGTGATTATCGTCCGATCTAACGATCATAGCTCCAAGAGAATGTCCCCAATATTTGCATTAGTTAAGAATGGACCATGGTCTATATTTTGTTAGCAGTTGCATTTCCGGACAAACTACTGAAGATGGTTTATTAAATTTAAATATGGAACGTTAGCCGTTCAAATTAGGCTTTGGATGATTTTCGTCATATGTAACCCTTTTAGCTCCAAACGAATGTCTCCACTAATTGCAAAAGTTAAGAATTGACCATGGTTTACATTTTGTTCATAGTTTTATTTTCAGACATAGTTTTACAGTTAATAGTATTTATAATTTAACAGTGTATTATTATCTCTGATTTTTCATTTGTGTGTTTCAATAAACCATTATTGATTACCATTAATTGATTGGTTTACTAATACACTAAAATGTTTTTAAAATTTAGGAATGTTTTAGGAAATAATTCACTATCGTCAAAAGATCTTGATTCTGTAACACCTGTTATGCGCCCGACGTATAAAGACATGATGAGATGCTATCAGAGTATTCGTTTAGAATTGAAAGGCGTTGGTATCAAGGAACCTCATACTGCGGAAATTTCGAAAATACTAGCACAGAAAAACTCATGTCAGTAAGCCTCTTCAATGGAGTGACGAACTAACTGCCACTTCGGCATTTAGTGCGAAAATTGGATGGTCACACAAAAGGTCCATATTCGTTTTCTGGACCCATAGGAGCACAGCTGAGAGAATGTGAGAAGAAACCGGTGATAAAATTTCAACCTATTCAAAGTATATTACCGGATATCAACATAAAAGATTTGAGTTCCGATCAGCAGTATCTTTATAAGATATGTCGCGCTGTGAGTGAAGGTTATTGTTACTCAAGCTTAGCAAGCAGTAGTCCAGGGAAGTTATCTCTAGCTAGATGGCTAACAACTGCCAACCGGCTGTTGAGATTATATGTAGCGACTACTGAACCATCAAATTCTTTTCAAACGCTTGCGGGCTTCGTAGTAAAAGTGTATGCATGTATGCACCCATGTGGTTTCAAATCAAACAAAATCCAATGTGCCAACATGGTACCAGACATTTGTGGAATATGATTGAACTTTCTCGCCAGTTTCCAGTTGATGTCAGAGAAATAATTCACAAAGTGATTTCGACCAACGCTTACTTCGCACACCCGGAAAATTTGTTACTTGCGATGATTACAGATCCTGAAAATTGTAACATTAGGGAGCTGGGCATTAGAAGAATAGTCAAAGCTAGGCTAGAGAAGCCGCATGAAGTCCGTTTCTTTAAAGTGCCTAAAATAAATTTCTAAGCACCAAATTATATGGAAATGATTAATTGGCAAGAATTTCCTGTAACTGAGTCGCCACTTACCATGAGTATAAAGGATGAACATTTACAGCTAATGTTGAGCGAGAAGAATTTTCCCGTTTTATTTATAGACAATTTTCCTTGTGACACACAAGCGGTTGAAAGATGCATTAAATTGGTAACGGAAGCATCTTCCAAAGTATTTGGCGAGGAGTCGAGAGACGGACACATTCGGGCAAGGTTAGAAGCCAGAAAAAAATTACCCTCGTTTGAGAACTACTCTAGTGCTGAACAATGATTCCAATCAATTGTGTTATTAAGATATGTGAATTAAATTACTTTCGAAATATATAAATTAAATAAAAACCTTGGTTTTATTTCTTAATCCAACTTAAGTTAAGCAAGCGGCGCTCGGATAAATAATTTGCTACACCATTAGGATTTCTTATATATGGTAAGGAACAAATTGCGCAAATATCAAACGCTACCGCAAACTAAAAAAAAAAAAAAATTCTAGGGGGCAGCTAAATATTGTCAAAAATGGAAAACAAAAATTTAGTGAAATTATGAATACTTATCACACCTTTCAAACACTACCCATGTTTAGATTTCGAAAAAAAATTTGTTTTCATCCTTTTTCAGCCCAGCCTATTGTAGAACCATTACTGGAGCTATGTCTTCCACTGCGCTTCTTCCTACTGAGTCTGTTCTGTGTCTGCCCCGCAGTTTAACACCTTCATTCTAGGCATTGCTTGTTCTGCGGCGTATCGGTTGAGATGCAAGGAGTGCTTTGGGTGCAATAAATCCAATTCATTGATACAAGCAGCTGATATGGTTAATGATAGGCTATGCCCGAGTTCAATTTCGACAATTTTTTCTCTGTTGTTTATCCTTCGAGAGATTTGTGGTTCTCGCAGTAATTTCTTAAAACTTTATCGGATTTTCTTACCTTTTTTTCAGATTGCTCTTGCTCTGAACTTAGTGCTGGATTTGGAACTTACCGTCTGTGAGGTTTTATAACGGACTGTATAATTCTTTATGTTTTAGTTGTAAGGAAAAAAAACTCAATCCTCAATACGGTTTGTAACTTTTTATATTATATTTCTAAATTCACAATATGCTTCTGTATAGATAGGCGGACGAACAAGGACTAACTTTTGTTCTTTTCTTTTTACATACAGTAGTTTTGTTTTTTACACACTGAACTATAATAGTCCATATTATTATTTTGAGCTACTTGTTATTCAAAATTCAACTGTTTTTATTGAACATACCGGCCACCTTGAAATGATTGATTTCAAAGCAACGACAATCCAAACTATGTGAGTATACACCAACAAGGTGGGTATTGTTAAGTTTATAACACTAACAGAATTAATGACTTAAATATTATACAATACAAATTAAAATATACTAATTACTATAATTCATAACAATATTTTGGTTGGTTAATTCGAATCAAATATGATAAACTGCATGACAAAAAAAAACAATAAAAAAATAAGAAATATCTTTCTTCAGACTCAATTAGATTTTACATGTTTAGGCCACGTATAATGAAATAAATAACAAATATGTACAGCCTGTGTTGGACTAGTTCATTCGAAACCCCTGAACCCACTCGTTTCATCGATGCTCTCATCATTATCGGATAAACTTGTTTCTATAGGTAACACGCAGATTTTAGTAATGTCCCTTTTAAATTGTTACTGTTACTACCCGTACGTAATTGTCAGGACCGGGATGGGTTTCTACAACTCGCCCCATTATCCATTTCATCGGTGGGACGTTATCTTCTTTTAACAGTATCAATTGACCGACTTCGACATTAGCACTCGGATTAACCCATTTGTACCTTTGTTGTAACTCTGCGAGGTATTCAGAAGACCATCGCTTCCAAAACTGTTCCAAAAAATATTGAATTCGCTGATAGTTAGATAAACGATTAAATTTTAAATGACATAGAGACGGTTCCGGTATTGCATTTATTGGACCGCCGATAAGAAAATGTCCCGGGGTTAGTACTAACATATCAGATGGATCACTGGACATTGGGGAAGTGGTCTCGAATTGAGACACGCCTCAACCTGTGTAACTAATGTTGTCAAATCCTCGAATGTGCAGTTTATATCCTTTATTGAACGTTTTAAGTGATATTTGGCGCTTTTTACGGCCGCTTCCCACAAGCCGCCGAAATGTGGAGACCGTGGCGGTATAGTTCGCCAGTTTATGCCTTCTTCATGACAATATTTGACTACTTCATGCTAGTGGTTTTCAGAATCGAAGATTCGTTTCAGTTCCGTCAACTCTCTTTGTGCCCCTATAAAATTGGTGGCATTGTCACTGAACAGATTTGCACACCGCCCTCTCCGGGAAACAAAACGTCGGAGCGCTGACAGAAATCCTTGTGTCGTCAAGTCATGAACTACCTCTAAATGAGCGGCTTTCGTCGTAAAACAAATAAAAACTGCAATAAAAGCTTGAGTAGTCACATTTGACCAAAACGATGGACGGAGATTAAATGGGCCGCAATAATCTATTCCGACGTTTTCGAACGCACGGGAAGGTTTGACTCGCTCACTGGGCAGTTGACCCATGATCTGCGTAACTGACTTTGGTTTGGTCCTGAAACATAATATGCAATTATGAACAATTTTTCTGCATAGTTGCCTACCACCAATAATCCAGAATCTTTGTCTCAAGAAAGAAAGTAATGCCTGTGGACCCGCATGGAAATTTCGGTAATGTTCCTTACGGGCCAACATAGTTGTGAAAATGTGATTTGATGGAAGCAGCATTGGATGCTTCTGATCAAATGGGAGAAGAGAATTCTCCAACCGGTCACCTACGCGCAATACACCACAATCGTCAAGAAAGGGGTTCAATTTAACAATTGAACTTTGTTTTTTGATCAAATCAGTTGATTTGAGTTGTTTGATCTCGACATTGAAAACTTCTGATTGAACGGCCTTTACTAATCCTTTAAGTGCATTATCAATCTCTTTAGATGACAACTCATTGACTAATCGATCCTCAACAATGGATTTAGCATTGTGATAATATCGTAAACAAAGTGCAGAAAATCAACCGGCATCACTCCACGTGACACTAAATCCGCAGGATTTAGCTCGGACGGAATATACGACCACAACTCAGGTGGAGCAATATCCTGAATTTGTGACACTCGGTTCGCAATGAACGTAGCATACTTTGCTGGAGACGACTGAATCTGTCCATAACGGGATTTTATCAAATTTAATTTGAATTGACTGTTGCACCTTGTCATACAGTTGTGACAACAATAGAGCCGCACACAATTCAAGTCGTGGTATAGTTTGCGTCTTGAGTGGCGCAACTCGCGACTAGAACACAATAATTGACAATGAAAGTATCCTTTAGCGTTCAGTGTCCTAATAAATATGCAACATCCGTATCCCGACTCATATGCATCTCCGAATCCATGCAATTCGATTCGAGTATATTTACTCAAATGCACGATACTTCTTGGTACACAGATATTTGATAACAAATGAAATTGATTTGAATAATAAATCCATTCAGAATGATATGGTTCAGGTAATTTATCATCCCAAGTTAAATTTGGGATTGCCCACAATTTTTGTAAAAATAATTTAGCAATGAAAACTGAGGGAGCACACAGGCCTAAAGGATCAAAAATTTGTGAAATTTGTGATAAAACAATCCTTTTATTTAAATTTTCAGCTGGTTGGGAAAGTTGGTGATGTTTCCCTATCGAAAGTTTGAGTGTGTCCTGTTGAGTGTTCCACACAATTCCTAAAGTGGTAACCACATTGTTAAGAGGTAGATCCTGATTAGACACAACCCTTTTATTATTCGAAGACCACTTTGTTAACTCAAAGCCACCCTTTGCAAGCAAAGCTGTTAAATCTGACTTTAGATTGTTGGCTTCGGCAACACTATCTGCTCCTCCTAAGAAATCATCAACATAAAAATCTTCTACGAGACTCTGTGACGCCCTCATGAAATTTTGATGTTCGTCAGTGGCAAGTTGCTTTAGTGTCCTAATTGCCAAAAAGGGAGTACTAGTGGTACCATATGTTACTGTGTTTAACTGATACACAGCCAGCGGATCTTCTGGGGTTTTCCGCCACCATATTTGTTGGAACTTGTGATACCTTTGTTGAATATTTATTTGTCGGTACATTTTGATAATGTCCGCACTCAGAGCAATCTTGAATTTTCGGAATCGAATGAGAATTGAAAACAATTCTGGTTGAATGGTTGGCCCTGCCATCAATGTATCGTATAGGGACAGGCCAGATGATGATTTTGACGAGCCATTAAATACAACTCGCAGTTTTGTTGTAGTTGAGTTTTCCTTGAACACCGCTTGATGTGGTAGGAAATATGTACCGTCGGCGTCAGGTTGCTTTGCTAATTGCATGTGGTTTAATGAAAGATATTCATCCATGAACTTACAATATAAATGTCTCAGTTCTGAATTTGCAGTCAATTTTTTCTCTAAATGATAAAATTGTTTCAAAGAATTGGATTTGTTGTCACTTAGGTTTGAACAGTTTGTTTTAAAAGGCAACGCTACACTGTATCTCCCATGATGATCTCGTTCTACATTTTTGACATAATTTGTCTGGCACGCTTTTTCTTCAATGGAAAAATTGTTTTTGGTTTTGACGTCTTCGATTTGATAAAACCTTTGAATCTCCTTTCGTAACAAGTCAACATCACAGCAAAACAGCGATACCGATGGTGTGGGAACTGTACTAGATACCTTTCCGCCAATAACATATCCAAACACTGATTGTTGGAACGGCGGAAGTTCTTTACAAATTTGAACCCTTCCTCCAGTAAAAATATCATAATAAGTTTCGGCACCGATCAACACATCAATCCGCTCAGGGATATAAAACTTCGGATCAGCCAACTCAATATCGTGTGGCAATTTAGTGAGGTCGAATTGAACTGGGTGTAAAGGTAGTTTACCGGTAATTTTGGGAAGAACTAGAAAATCTAAACTACACTTAAACTCTTGATTTCGAGATTCAATCGGGAAATTGACTTTATTTTTAATTTCCGTAACATTAGCATTAATTCCCGTTACTGGAATGTAAACCGACTGTCCGTGAGTACCTAATTTATGACAAACATTCGACGTAATAAAATTGGATTGGGAACCAGAATCCAATAAAGCGCGACATAAGATGCGCACACCCTTCGTATTCTGTACCCATAGTAAAACGGTTGACAATAAAATCTGAGTCTCAACTGAATGAAGAATATACCGTGATCAGTCTCATTAACACTGTTTGTTGCCATATGAATACTCGATGACGTGTTTATACTTTTAGACTCGTTATTTACACAACTATTGGCATTTGGCGCTAAATGACTTACAATCGGAGATATTGTTCCACTATTATCAACAGACACAGCCACCGATTCTGAAATTGCAACGTTATTAAGTTGGTCATGAGTAAAATTTGAATATGGCCTGTGTAATAAAGAATGGTGTCTTTTCTTACATGTGTAGCATGAAAACTTTGATTTGCAATTGGAAATGTGATGGCTTCCAAAACAATTATGACACCGTTTCTGATCTTTTACCCACTGCATTTTATCTTTCCATTGTAAGGCTTTAAATGTTTGACATTTATAAATAAAGTGGTCAGACTTACAATATAGACAAGATCTGGCAGTTTTTGAATCTGTCACAACCATGGAATATTTTAACCTTTGAGGTTTCTTGATAATAGATCCTACGTTTTGAACTTTATGTGCATTGGGAGCCAACGCTTCTAACACTCGAGCACGTTGGGTAAGAATATCCATGACTTCTTGTATCGTTGGGTCCCTATCAATTGGTTTCTTTACTTCAATCTGATGACGCGATGTTGCGTCTACCAGTTGAGAAACATGTTACACTAAATATAGATCCCATTGATCTATTGGTACTTTCAGTGATTTCAATGCATTGTATTGTTTCCAGAATGAATCTATGAATATTTGTAACTCCATTGCACTATTTTCCTTTTAAACTTGTTGTAATTTATACAATGATTGCATATGCGGTACTTTAATTCTAGGTTCATTCTCATAATACTTATACAGAGAATTACAAACTTGTTCATAGTTTATATCTGAATTTGCAATTGATTCTATGAAATGATAAGCCGAACCCCCTTTTAAACAATTTTCTAAATAGGAAAATTTAATATTTTTATCGATTCGAATTTCGTTATGTACCCGTTGTACAAATGTTTGTCGAAAGCTAACCCATGATAAAAACGAACCGTCAAATTTGGGTAACGGAACCTGTGGCAATGGCAACGAGCAAACTCTCATACCCGCAGAATTTACCGACCCGTCCAAATGATTACGAATACGGGATTCGAGTAATCTGCATATTGTCTCAAATTCATCACGCTCCTTACAATCTACTTCATCTGGTTCCAGCTCTTCGATCTTGAATTGAGCATCATCAAACTTGTTATACAGAATTTTAACGCGATCCAACATGGACTCAAAATCACCTTTAGTGAACGCTGATTCGTGCAAATCCAATTGGTCGTTAAAATATTTCACACGACTATGCAAACTACTAATTAAATTTTTACACTTATTGATTTCTATCGACATTTTCACGAATTGAACGCAACCAAAATATGAATATGTTACATATGCAAATTTTATCCGAATGGATAATAAAATTATAAACAAATTATACGAGTATAATAAAATCAATAAAACAATAACCTGAATTTAATCTATGTTGATGACGTTGATTATAGTTGAATACACATAGATGAATGTTTCGCGACGACTCTTCGATATTGTTTCCAGTGAAGTCACATAACCTTAACTGACCTCGTGTTCGATGGATAACTCCGTTGATCCTTGAATTTACTCTTTGTAACGATTGTTGAGAACAAAAAATGTTGTTGAAAATGTCCAGCTTAATCAATTTTTTACATGCGGTTTTCCCGATGCTGATGGAATTGCGATGCGAGATTCGACGTGTTGAAAATGTCTGACCGTTAATAGAAAATAGACTCGAATTTTCTCACAATTATCACTTGCGATGGAAACAAATTAATTGTGATATTGTGAGATTCGATGTTGAAATGGCCAAACGTCGAGAAGAAATGTCGATGACTTTCTCGCATTTACTCTGTAATATGTTCGTGTTGAACTTGAATTATTACTGTTGAAATCTACCGTATCCGGCTCGACATGGACCAAATGTGCGGTTTTATAGCGGGCTGTATAATTCTTTATGTTTTAGTTGTAAGAAAAAAAACTCAATCCTCAATACGGTTTGTAACTTTTATTATATTTTCTAAATTCACAATATGCTTCTGTATAGATAGGCGGACGAACAAGGACTAACTTTTGTTCTTTTCTTTTTACATAGTTTTGTTTTTTACACACTGAACTATAATATTCCATATTATTATTTTGAGCTACTTGTTATTTAACATTCAACTTGATAATTGAATTCGACATTCAACTGTTTTGATTGAACACCGTCCTCTGCATGATTTTAGATCGTTTGGTAGCCTGGCTTCGCACTGCACCGTGTTTCAGGTCGAATTATTGAGGCTTTGAGTCTCGCAGTTAATAACAAAAATATTTTTTGCTGTACGGATAGCAAAGCCGTACTGATTCTATTGAAAAATCCCTTGACCACTTCCAAACTTGTTAAGGACTGTAAACATTTCATCAACCTTCTTAATTCTAACAATAGTGGCTGTGCCGGTTTTAAGAATCATCTACATCGCGTGGGGTCGACTGATGATTGACTGCCTCGAAGAGGTAGACAATTATACTCATTTTGTAAGCAGTTGTCGGGCTTTCGAAAATGTTCGCTTTCAAATATTTAAATGTAGGACGATTTATGATATAGGTAGGCTGCCTTCTCTCCCTTGGTCTTGAAACCGATCTAGTTTGTCAAGGTCGCATTGTGCATCGTTTGCACCATGGGCCCTTGCGGCATTGAGTACAGAGCAGGTGATTGAAGAAACATTGTCATGGAAGGATTTTTATTTTTTTGTAAAAGAGGATGATAAATGTATGTCAAAGGATAGACATACAGAATTGACAACGTTCACAGATTCACAGCATCTCTGCGTAGTCTGCTCACTTGGTTGCAGTTGACATTGAGGAGATAGGAGCTGTTACACAGGAGTGAGTTGGAAGTACTCGGGGACAAAACGAAAAAGTATCTTGTATCTAAAGTATGAGACACAGGGTGTAGGATGTCGGGTGATTGCAGTATCAGATAAGATTCAAAATCGATTTTTATTAAATCGGTTGAACATAAATCATTTGATGTATTAAAAAATGATTTCACCACGTTATTATAGCAGTATGTCGAATTCCAATGGAGCTGGAAACAAGTTTACTGAAAACCTCTACAAAGAGATCGCTTATTCTCTATTCGAAATTCAGGAAAAGAGTTGGGGGGTTACAATTTGACATTCGGAAAGTTAAAAAAAAAGCAATTTTAGTATAATTTTGTTAAATTTTTATTTTATTTTTTTTTAAAACAGTTTCTTTGTGTCAAATTGTATATAAAGTTCTAACAAATAATGAAAAATCGTAAATTTCTTATCTTAAAATTAAATATCATATAAATTTAATCATGTAGGTACCATAATAATATAATAAATTTATTTAATTCATAACACAGGGGTGCTTGAAAACTTTATGTAATGTACGTAGCTCGACGGTGTAGAAGACAGTCATTGTATTACCAGTATAATAATAAGGAGTAATGTTATTATCTAGGTTGGTTTTTAGAGGTCTTTTGTTTATTTTTTTTTTGTAAAACACGAAATCACAAATAAGGAAATTAGAACTAAATTTAATTGATAATATGTATGCAAAACAATTAATTTTTTTATTTATTTTTCAGTGCAAGCGTGCGCCTTGTCACACGGCCGCAGAATATCCCTAGTATAAATATAACACCAACCAATGTAATTATGACTAAAAGAAAATATCGTCGTGCCGGTGATGTTACCACCTGCGAGTATAATTCACCTAGATTTTCGGGAGCCGGAAATTGGGCCACCGCATTCCTGTACATTTCCATGCGCTGCGTTAATTTTAATGTGCAATCCCCTTCCAACGCTTTTGATTCATCGTTCAGGATTACCTGTAAACAACGGAATAAACGCCCATTTCCGCTGTCCACATGCGAACAATACTTTAGTAAATCGACCGTACACGCTCGCTGCAGTATGGGATCAACATGAATATCAGCTTTGGCTTCTTGAATTATGGTGGCAATTTCCATTTTACATGATTTCGTTAAAATACGTTTTGCTAGGAAAGCAGTTTTTAAGCACTCCTCAACACTACCGTTGTCTTCGATTTCGTCTGCAGACGGGCGGCATAGTACCTCAATTTCATCTTTACATAGACTCTGCAGTAGTGGATTTAATTTATAATTTAGAGCTTGCTCATGAAGTACATCAGTCATTTGTATTTGACATTTATCTGTTAATTTTCCTTCACGGAATTTTGCTTTTAGACAGCCAATCACTTTACCATTTAATTCTTCGTCCTCTTTCGCCGATGCCACTATACTACTGCAAAAGTTTGCGATATTTTGGCTGCATGCCTCTTGCAACTTTGGATTAAACCGATAGTCTAAATTTTGTTCAATCATACGAGACACAACTACTAAACGGCATCGCTGATCAAATTGCGGCTCTTCTTTATGAATTTTGAGACAATCCAGTATATTGGTAGTGTCAAAATTACGGCAAAATTCTTGTATCATGGCACGACATGTGTTCATGAGTACGTAATCGGTTCCGCTGTCGGTTAGCTCGGATTTTTTAATTGCAAAAATCGCGTGACGACATTGTTCACCCAGTTCTCCATGTTTCGTCTGTAAACACTCTAGGACCTAATTAAAAGAATATATCGGGTTAAATTAGTGCGCTTACTATCGAGTTATTGAATTAAATTGCGCAAAAGGCACACAAAAATGATGAATTTTTAAAACATGCAAAGTGAAATACTTAATAGCGAGGTTGATATGTGCGACAAAACATAAATCTAGATTTTCGAATGTATTTTAATCGATCATGAACTTATTCCGTGATTAAAATACATTAGCTACCACCATTATCTAAATAATCAATGAACACAAAAACATAAAACTTGCATTTTTAGCATATCCATTGGATAACATCACCTGTCCGGTACCGTGAGGCACTTCGTTACAAAGCGTTTGAATTTCTTTGCTACAAATATCCTTGAGTTTGGGATTGAAGTCGATATTCTCACGTTGCTGGTATAATTGGGCGCGAACTTGTTGTCGACATTCCTTTGGTATCGTATGGCGTTGACTCTTGAGCGTATCATTTCGCATCACTTCGCTTAAGCATGCTACCACATCGTATTTGGTGTTGGATTTTGGGCAAAAACGTGTGACATGTGGTCGACATGCCTCTTTGAATTTATACGTAAAATGATAATTTTTTAACGAAATAATTTGGAAATGTTCGATAGCCGCACGACATTTGATATCCTGTCGCAATTCTGGATCGTTCTTATGCGAAATGAGACATTCCATCATATCACCCTCGTCATTGCCATTCTTTATTACATGATCACATTTTCGTTCCATGACATTTTGGCATACCGAAATAATTACCGGATTCAGTTCAATGTGTTCAGCTTCATCTTCGGTAAATGTGGTCACAGCTTTTCGGCATGGCTCGGATAATTTTTCTAGATTATCTTGAAGACATGTCATTTCCTCACCTTTGCCCGTTTTATCAAAACATAAATTTGAGAGCTCCTCTAAGCATTCGTCTTCAACCTCAGGTATTAAATCGACGGAAACTGCTCTTTGGCGCATAACACGTTTCACTTCGTGTAAACATTCTGGGGTCAAGTGCCGCTGATTCTCATTGTCACTATTGTGGTATGAATATCGATGAAGGCAGGGTAATATTAGTGGTCCTCGCTCGGGATCCATATTCTGAACATTATCGACGTCAGCCCAATTCTTTTTGGCCCGACACAATTTGATCGCATCGCTTTTACAATTTCTGTATAGTTGAGGATCCAGTTTAAAGTCCCGGGCTACAAAATACTGAATTTGCATTAGAGCCTGTTCACAATCTTTGGTCATGAAATTTGTTTGTAGTTTTTCCATTAAGCATGACATAACACGGGCGTCACCATTAGTGGCATCACGACACGCCATATCAACCACTGGTTTACATGCATCTCGAAGTACGGGGTCGACACGCCAATCTTCGCCTACATCTGATACTTTGATAAGGTCTTCTAAAGCCCGTTGACACATCGAAGTTACGCGGCGTTCCTTCTTCTTTTTACGCGCATGTTCCATAAGACAATGTAGCACTTTACCGCCTCTTGGTGTACCGACCTCGTCTATTTCACCTTCACAAAACTTTTGTATATCATCCGAACAACCCGTAACAATTTCCGGTGTCATTTGATAATCTTCCATTAACATTTTACGGTGTTCGGTGATCTCGGACAGACATTCGGGCGCAACCTTAGTGTTATTCTTTTGTACCGCTTCCAGGCACAACAATATTTGCGACAGACGAACGTCTTTATCTTCTGAGACACCACGACGACAGTGATGCAGCTTAATATCATCTTTGCAAGCTTTCGCCAAACCGCGGCTTACTTTATAGTCGGTCGCAACTAATTTGTCACGACGCAATAACTGATTGTAGCAAGGTTTCGACATTTTCGGATCGTTTCGATTCCGCATCAAGCATTTATACACCTGTCCCGTACCTGGTCTCATATCAGGGCAAAAAATCGCCATATCATTAGTGCATGACATGAATAGCTGCCGATCTGCTTTAATATTGTCACCCTGTTGCTCCGACACCTTCATAATACCTTTTTTGCATTCAGGTAGTAATGTGTCTAAATGCGATTGAAGGCACGCAATCGTTTCACCTTGAGAAAGTTTTGCCTTATCAGAATTCAGTCGACCACATCCATGTGTACTTATGTCACGCTCACAATCTCGTACAAACATTCCAATCAACCGAAAATCACTAAACGCTACCCATTCCAGTCGCTGGATCAAATTATTACAGCCCGGTGATTTAATCTCCTCCCGCTTTTCAATCGCACAACTCAAATAGTGACCCGGTTGATTTGTAATCTCACAGCCACCAAATTTGTCTAAATCCTTTGTACATTTACTAGTCAGCATAAAATTAACATTCTTATCATTAAGCATATCATTGGTATGCGACCATATAGAATGTTGGCACTCATCACTGAGCGCCTCGATTTGTGATGTCAAAAATGTCTGAATACATTCCAAAATTGTTAAATCATCATCGTTTGTTGATTTAAGTCCACTGCATAGCTGTCGCAATTCTGGACATTGCGGATCATCGATTAATTTTAGCGGCCCGCTAATTACATTGCGCTTAAAACGAAATTGGCTAGAATTTGTTAGATCACTCGAATTGTTGTCACTACTTGTTAATATTGAGGTTATGTTTTGCGTTAATATAAACAAAAACAGAGACAGCGACGTTAAATTCATTTTTTTTATTAAATTTGGCATTAATAAGTATACGGTTTTCATAATCACAATTTTTAGAATATTATTAATGTTTATATAATCATTTTTTATTGTTTAGAATATTAATTTTTGAGTTTTTTATTTTTAAATTTCTCGTCTGTGTGTATAAAAAATATTTTACGTGAGTTTTTTTTGATTACTTTGACGTTTTGACGTCTCAATTTTATTTTGGTAGACGTACTACGTTTTAATAAAAATGAACGGAACAAATTGTTCTGGTACAATTTTTTTGTTGTGTGTATTTAATTTGTTCGCGTCCAGTGGGGTCGGGTATATGCAGGTCACAATATAAAACAACAAAAATTAACTCAAACTCAACCAAACATTAAAGTTTTCGTTTAGGAAGAGTATTTTCAGATAATGGTAAGTTTTAATAATAGATTTGGAGTCTGCGGCTTCTCCATTTTTCATCATCTCATTATGAACGCATCTGTGGCCTCTTGTTGTAGTACAGAATTCACGGGGCGATCCATCTTTTGTGTCGGTACAATAGGCTAGCATGGGGCAACTGCGAAAGCCTTGGGAGTGCCTTGAGCCCTGTGATAACCCGATAATCATCTAAATAACAAGAAGAGGTGTGTTCCGTGTTAATAGTATTTATTAATGACTGACTTGACATTTGAGGTTAGGTACACGTACAACATTATAATATAGTGTTACAATATGTCTGGTGTTACCATATGTATATAAATATATGTGCATTGTGCACCTGAATATGTCTTTATATGACACCCCCTCCCCCCCCCTTTTTTATATATTACACAAGTAATTCAAATATGTATTATGAAACTCAAATGACATTTAAAATAATAAAACTTAAAAAAGAAAAAAAAAACTCGTTTCATTTTAAGCTTTCATGGAAAGTATGAATTCAATATAGCTAACTTATTCTATATAATCTCAACGTATTATTGATATCTGCTAGGTTTTTTGACCCGTCGACCCTTGCTGGTAATAACTGGTTGCTCCTCTTGAGGCATCGAATTTTTAGATTTAACTTTTCCTTTTTTGTTCTCTTCAACTGATGGTTGATTATTGGTTGCTGATGAACTCAGTGGCCCATCGCTTTGGCCCGGTGATGATGTTTCGGTTGATGATATAATTGTATCTGTATCCTCAGCTGATTGTTTATTGTTGATTGGTGATGAACTCAGTGACTTATCAATTTTACCCGGTGATGCTTCCATTGGTGGTATAATTCTATTTGTATCTTGCTCACCAATTTCCAATTGTTTGAATGGACTTGATATTTTGTCAGCATACACCTTTTGCTGGAAACGTAGACGTGCCAATTCTCGCGTGACATTATTGAGATCTTTGGCTTTAATTGTTCTTTTTTGATCGGAATGAAATTTCTGGTATTGCGGCTGAAGAGACGTTGACTATGAGAACCAAGTTCATTACTTCTGGGTGTGTTTCGAAGCATTAAGAGTGCCTCATAAATATCTGTGTTATCATGTCAACATCTTTTCAACATATTTTTTAACGTTTGTACATTCCGCTTAGCAAATCCATTGATCTTGTATAATGTGGACTAGATATGCAATGATTGAATAACCATTTGTTTGCAAATTGTTTAAATGTATTTGAAGTGAACTGTAATCCACAATCGGATTCCCAAATTTCAGGTATTCCATGAGTTGAAAACCATTTTTTCATTTGCAACACTACTTCAGCTGCTGTGGAAGATTTCAATTGATGAAAATCAATGAAACCGGAATAATGATCCAAAATTAGTAAATATTCTTACCCTTTGAAATGAAACACGTCTGTCGATACATTTTGGAATGGATAATCAGGTATTACTTTTTGTAGTAATGGCTCTTTTGTTTTAGATTTTTGCCTACGCTGACATGTTGGACAACTTTTTACGAATTCTTGAATATCCTTTGTTTGACCTACCCAAAACAGTGATTGATTAATACCCGGAACCTTTATGAACCCAGTGTATAACTTCCCGTATTTCAGCTTGGGGGACGATTACCTTTGTGCCTTTGAATAGTAAGCCTTCGTCCCATGTGATCTCTTCCTTGAAATTGTGGTATTTACGAACTGCTTTTGGCAATTTCTCTTCCTCCTCTGGCCATCCCTTCATAACAACTGATTTTAATAATTTTAATTCCGCATCATTATTGGTTAATTCTACAAAACGTTGCTTCGTGGTCTCTGACATTGCAAACACTACGAACACTTTGTATTCCGACTCTTCTTTTTTTGGCTGATCGTTCGTATCAGCTGATGAATCACAGTCGCGACTCAAAGCGTCTGCAATTGGTATCTGTGTACCTTTTATTATATACAATAGTTGGTGAGTATTGCAGAATGTCCAACAAGATTCGTTGTAAACGTGCTGGAGCCTTTACTAATGGTTTTTTAAAAATGGTTTCCAGTGGCTTATGGTCTGTTTCTACTAGCAATTTCGTGGAATTTTTTACACGCAAACCGTATAGCTGTTGCTTTCTTCTCAATTTGTGGGTAATTCTGCTCAGCACTTGTAAGCGCCCGTGTTGCATAAGCAATAGGACGTTCCTTTTGCATTTGGCTTGCTCCTAACGCTTTCGAGCTTGCGTCTACCGATAACTTTACGTCCGCATTTACGTCGTAATAGCTCAAAACCGGTGTGCTTATAAGGGTTTTTAATATTTTTGTATATGCTTCATCTTGTTGAGCATCCCAAAACCAAGATGTTCCCTTTTGCAATAACACTCGCATTGGTTCTGTAATATTCGAAAGATTCGGTAGAAATTTATGCAAATACGTAATCGTACCAAGTAGTCGTTGCAATTCTTTGACGTTCGTCGGTTTGTTCAGTTTAAAAATAGCTTTTATTTTTCTGGATCTGCTTCATAACCGGTTGGACTAAAAATTATCGTTAAGTGTAAATCCTGCTTTTTCCAGTCCATTCCGAACTTTCTTCGTAATTTCCCGAAGCTCTTCTCTCGTTTTAGCATATAAGAATATATCGTTCATGGCTATTTCACAATTTTCGATACCTCCTAATGTTTCGTTCATGACATGCGAAAACACTTCAGGTGCCGACGATATACCGAATGGTAAACGTAAATATCTATAACGACCCCATGGCGTAGCTATCACTAAATATTTGGATGTTCTTTCAGTAACAGGAATTTGCCAGAACCCTTTGTTACAATCAAGTTTGGTGAAATATTTCGACCCATTTACTTTAGTTGCTATCTCTTCCACGGTTTTCAAGGGATAGTGACACCTTTTGATGTTCTTATTGAGCTCCGTTGGATCCATACATATACGAATATTTTGATTGTTGTCGCCTTTTTTAACTATTACCAATGGTAATATGCCGGTGTAGGTTCTTTAATTGGCTCGATTACTTTCATTTCGACCATGTTATCTAATTCTTCTTTAACACGATTTTTAAACGCATGTGGAATTCTTCTGGGTGGTATAATTTTAAAATTTGGACTATCAATAAAGTCGATGTCATATTTTCACACATGTCTCGACCTAATATGGTCATGAGATTACCTTCTACTATTTTAAATTTCACTGTAGCGGTTGCTTTGGATGATGTACAAGTTGTTTTCACTTCACCGAGGACAGGTATTACACTATTGTTGTATGTTAAAATACGTTTGGTTTTTGACTGTTTTAATTCTAATTTCAGTCTTTTTGCTTTATCAGATGACATTACATTGCATTCTGCACCCGTATCAAGGTTAACCGCGACCTTTTTATCGCCAATTTGTAAGTTTTCTATCCATTTATTGTCGGCTGCTAACTTGTTTATTTTAATGACCGATGCATGATAATCATAATTGACACCTTCGTCGGACTTATCTTTTTTCGTGGAGTCAGAATCTGTATCTAACTCCCCGACTGCTGCAACTTTCTTTGATTTACTTTTCTTATTTGGTTTTTTCTGTCGATTTACCCGACACTTTATTGCAAAGTGACTCTTTATACCATATGTTCTACACTTGGTATTGAATGCTGGGCATTGTTTCCTTCCGTGTTCATTATCACACCGACCACAATGAAATGTTTCGTTTTTTACTTTATTTACCGTAACTGATGTATTAACTTCAGAGATCTCCTGTTGTATTTCACGCATTTCTTTTTCGGCTCTCTCGGCGGCTCTACATATTTTCTTTGCTTTTTCTAAATCCAAACTATCTTCCACCCAAAGTTTTTGACGAGTCTGTTCTGATTTGATTCCAACTACTATTTGATACATTGTAAATTCATTAGAGTCCTCAACTTTATATCCGCAACGTTTTACTTGGCATTGTAGCCTTTGAAAAAAATCTTCAAACCTTTCTGATTGTTGTTGTTTGATGCGATGAAATTGACACCTTTCATACGTTTTGTTACGCGATGGTGCAAAATGTGCTGTTAATTTATCCAGTATGGTTTTTGTTTCTTTTTCTCTTCGTCAGTTACACCTAAATTGTTTATTACCCGTTGTGCTGCTTGACCGAGAGACGCTAACAGCGTGGCTGCTTGAACTTCCTCTGATTTTAAATTCAACTCCGTTGCAATAGAGTAATATTGAAATGCCGCTTTCTACTCCGTCCATACTTGATTCATGTCCGCATCCTGATTGACGAATAAATGTTTCGGTGGTTTTATACCTGACATTGTGATTGCCATTGTAAATTTGCTTTCCGTTGACTTCACTAATGTTTTATATTCTCGAACAATCGGCTCTATTTCTTTGTAGGTTATGTATTATTGCTGCGTAATGTCTATACATCAATGGCATCAATTTTTGATATTTTCCATAAAATTGTATTTAATTGTACGTATTTTACGTATTTGATTAGTTTTTTTCACTTTCGCTTGAAATCTTTTTTATATCCCACTTCTGACACCATCTGATAACACGATAACCATCTAAATAACAAGAAGAGGTGTGTTCCGTATTAATAGTATTTAATGACTGACTTGACATTTGAGGTTAGGTACAACATTATAATATAGTGTTACAATATGTAAGGTGTTACCATACGTAAATAAATATATGTGCATTGTGCACCTGAATATGTCTTAATATGACAAGCCCCAAGAACAGATGGTGTAGGCAAAATAAACAAACAACAGTAATATGACTGAAACTGACGACCGCTTAAAACGAAGGGATCTAAAGAAGCGTAGACTGCCAAAAGCATAAGTTGAACTCTTGAACTTTTCAAGGATAGGCGATATGAAATACTGGGAACCGGAAATAATGTAAAACCCAGAACATATTATCTAACAGAAACATTTGCGGCAATAAAGGTGAACTATTCCGCTAAAAATTAGGCGAGCCAACCTTGCCATCGGGCCCATCTAGCGGAAATGAAGTAAACCACTAAATCTAAAAGTGATATTAGGTAACCCAGCTAAATAAATTTGAATGATGTGTTTTGAGGGGCATTTGTGGTTCGAACATCTACAAACGATTCTTCTCCAAAATCGTTGTCCTTACCATCCGTCTTAGCAAATAGCTTTTTATTGGAGGTTCTCCAGTTTCGCAGTATTTGTTCTAGTAGTGCTGTCACCAAGATTCATCACGCTACAACACGAATTTCAGCGTCGCTCCGACTACCATATCAACGACATGCAGTCGGCCACCTAATCCAGAAACTAAATTTTGAGTCAACAAGATGTCTTTAATCTTCAATTATGAGTATAAGGGAAGTGGTGAAAACAGATGAGTCAAGCTCAAAGTGGGGGTGGGGGTGATCCGCAGATTTGGATTTTGTATGTGAGCGGATTTATCAATTCATTTACGGTTTATAAAAACACGAATTTTATGACCAACGAGAATGCATTTTTGGGGTTTCCGTTCCTCCTATAGAAGATGATGCCAGCATTTGGTGGAGCCGGGGCTTCTTAAGCCGACATTTTTCTTGATAAAACGAAAGAGTAAAATTGGTTCCTTATTTATGAATATGTCATACGGTTGTCGTTCAAGATAAAACGTTTTGATTTCACTACATTGGAGGAGTTAATGACTTTAGCGGGTGATGAGCAGATTTTTTCTTGACCGTGTAGATCGAAACCGTCTCAATGAATTAAAACTGGCAGATTGTTCAAATAAACCCTAATTGATGATCTTCTACACTTGACAAAATCACCCTTATCCCGTGTTGATTTACTTAGTGGGTGTTGGCAGGTTCCAATAGACACAGAAGACCTTGACAGTTGGTACAGAAAATTTGTTCCCAAGTTCGTCGAAAAGCTTTTGAATTTTATTGAGTGAGTTCACCAGGAAAAAAATCAAAGTGGACATGTAATATATGGAATACCATCAGCCGTCTAAATTAATGACAAATCCGTTGGTCAATTTCAAATTTGCAGCAGGCTGCTTCGGTAAAATAATACTTATTGAGAACAGATGTCAGGAACTAAGCTATGAGCGCGGTTTTATGGCAGAATTTCGTTAAGGATGAGAAGCCGATCTGTCTTCTGTTAACTTCTTCAGCGCAATCCTATTCTATCACTGAGAAACGGGCTCTGACAGTTATTTGGGCAGTAAAGACACTAAAAATCACAAGTATCTAAACGGTAGTTACACTTAACTATTAGCCGCTTAGAGGCTTTACGGTGGACATTACGGTGTCGATCAGAATTCAAAATACGCCGAATCGTTGGGTTAAGTTATATGCTCTGGAACAAGCTACTGTTGAAGTAAGCATGCAATAAAGTACTGGTGAATGATTTCGATATGGTGTGTCTAGTCGTTTTGTATTGAACAATGGGGCCCAATTAATCCTAGTGTAATAACGCATTAAATGGTCATTTATCTGGGCAAGGGAAATTCATGAAAAAGCAAGAAACCCATGAAAAGAAAGAGAATAGGAACTAAATAATCTAGTTTTTGGTAAACTACGTACTCAATGTATGGGGCTGATTGGAACGTGTCAAGAATCCATGTACAGTAGCCCTATCCAACGGAATGCCGTTTCCTTCCCATGATTCGTAAACCGGTTCATTATCGAGACTGAATAGGATTTGTCTTCGAAAACGGTGCAATTTTATATTTTCCAAAAATATCATCCGTCAGATGAGGGCTATGGTCTCATACCATAGAGTTTAATATTGAAAACGTTGGAAGAAGATCATAACTCATGTTCAATTAAGATAATCCTAAGAGTAGATTGAGATTTGAGATTTTGACGTCACAAAGCATTTACCTGACTGAGTTTGTGTTTTGAGAGCCATCTGTTTACCTGAAGCTTGCTTGAATAGTTCTTTGTTACAAGACATCGTTACCGAATGTTTTGTTTTTAGTGGCCTGCAAAATAATCCTAATGTCCCAAACTGTTTCGTTGGTCCTATATACGCACTACATCGCTGACTTGAATGGATATCATTGACCTTGAATTTGGGGAATGTGTCAAATCGTGCGGTTGTATCAACTTTGTGGTTAAAACAGTGGTAGACTGATTTACCAGCTGTTTTGGTCGTCTGTCACCTTTCCGTGTTCAAAACGTTTAGACCGTAATATAACAATGATCATTCCAATCTGTAATAAAATCATCTAAGTTGCTTTTCGTCATCTCAAATGTCTCTCCCATTTTGTGAGGTCACAGTATACGGCGACAAAAAAAAACCCTTATATTTTCTCTTCTTCCTATAATCATCAACTCATCTTAGGCCTCAACGACTAACATTGAAAGTGTAGCTAGTGAGTTTGATGCAGGTCAACAAATTTCAGCCTCTTTATTTTATTTAGGGTAGTACCATATTATGATGATTAGTTTGACCTTCAAAGACAAACTTTAAAGCAACCGTTGAATTTATCTTAATGTCAGATATTTTAATAATGGACGGATATCATGGAAAACTGTTTATAAAAAAGTCGCAGTTCGGAAATTTCGCTATATGGGAACTTGGAATCGCCTCTTGATATACGTTACTTGCTTTGAGTATAGTTGATTCAATCTTCTGATCATTTTCTTTATTGTGGTGATTGGGTAAAGGAAATGATCACTTTGCAGTAACAACACATAATTGTAAAATGAAATGGTCATGTGCACTCGAATCCCATTGATCGATATAAAATTGTTTTGAAAGCAAACGGTATAGGATGTCTGCTATATTCCGTGACTCAAGGAGCTACATGTCGTAACTTGAGGAAACAGTCGCCAACATGGCCTTGTTCTTTATAATTTTATTTCAATGCTCTTGTAACTCTTCGGACGGAGTCGGTTATACAGATTTTAGTGCCAAATGCATTGAATTGGCTACCCTGATCAATAATCTAGGCATAAATCCACTTCATTATTTTTCGGTTTCTCATATAACTTGTCCACCTTCTCATCATGAATGTACTACATTGAACATTGCTCCATGACCTTCACAAAAATATCTATTCAGAAACTTGATGGGTAAATCCCAGTTCGAAGATAAATAGAAACTGCCCCCTAAAAAGGCACATAGCCGGTGGCTTATTAAGACTCAGGTAATTTAAAACCCGCGCCTTACTTAAAAGCTCATATGTTAAAATGACGGCGTCTTACATAAAATACAATATACAGGGCTGAAACAAACCCGAGGTTATCAGAACTTCGGTCTGGAAAATTACGTGCATACGTAAATTTATCTCAAGACAACCCAATCTAGCCTTTCAACTCAACAATGCCTAACTGAACCCCATAATCCCCCTGCTCAACCCCAACTCAATCTCCAATTCAACCTTCAACTCAATCTCTAACTCACCTTCCAATACAATTCCAAATGTAATCTCTAACACGATCAACCAAATCAACCCCAACCCAAACCTCAACTCACACTTGATTTTTACTTCTTACTTAACCCTGCCCTAAACTAAACCGCAACTCGACCCAGTTCAACACCAATTCAGTCCCCAACTACAAACTTAACGTTCAACTCAATACCTAAATCAGCACAGTTCGATTAATAATAATTGGTGGTGAGGCTGCTTTGTATGCAGTGGGATAAACATAAGACTCGCTTCTTGTTTCGTAACTTCATACAACTTCTGCAACTGCTCGCACTGCCTCTTCGTAGCGGCCACTAGAAACTATTCTGTTAAAAGAGTAGGCTAAAGTGTGAGTTCTGTGGTCCTAGTACAGGGGGTTAGCGTTGGGTTAACAGCCCAACCTGTAAAACAATTTTGTTGCGAAATCTAAAGAGGAGCCTCGGATATTTTTGGATTCACAACAATGACCTCGGACACGATATAAGGATAACGATTTTATATTTGGCGGGGTTTTGGCCAACGTAGTCCCAGCATAGTTATCAACTTACAGAGAGAATATCTTGGGATTATCAATGTGGTTTTCGTTCAAATAGATCAATAACCGACCAAACTTTTACGCTGAGGATTCTGCTGGAGAAATGATATAAAAGGATATCACTGTACACGGTCTATTCATAGACTTCCAACAGGCGTACGATAGCATTAAGAGGCATACGCTATGGAAAGTATTGTCCTACCTGGGCAAACTCTATAAAAATTGGTTTTAATGTGCCAGGTTTTAATGGGTGGCTCAATATGTAAGGTGCTAATACAAGGCAAAATTTGGGATGCCTTCGAGTCAACATCTTGTGTGCGGCAAGGAGAGTCAATAGCTCAAACTCTCTTCAACCTAGCATTGGAGTATGTCATTTGTCTTTTTAATATGGCTCAGCGCAGCTGCCTGTATTGAAAATCAACCCAACTATTAGCATACTGAATACATGGATACCGCGGGAAGACAGACGCTTAGAGACTTTATTTCAGGAGATTCACAGTACGAAAAGGTGAATTAGTTCAAAGAGCTATAGGATCACTGATCACTGAGCAAAACTCCATTTCTGTGGACATTCCATCGAGGACCGCATCTGGCTACCGAGTATTTTACGCCAATATCAAAATATTCAATTCTCTTTATATAGATCGCAAAATAAAACTGGACGCATCTATATAGAGCGCTGTTAAGACTAATTATCATCTTTGGTTGCCGGTCTTGGACACTGACAGCAAAAAACATCCAGAAAATTGCTGTAACTGAGCGGAACCTCAATCCGTCAGTTATGGGCTTAAACCGTCATCGTCAGACAATTTAGTTTTTGATTCTCAACTTCTAAGGCAGAACCAATAAAGTAGAAAAATGGGTTGAACATATTGGAAATAATAGAAAAAATTATCGTTTTTTTTATTTTATTTTCAGCGGGTCCGAGCACAGCCCGAGCCTACAATACAAAAAACTAAAACCAGGACTAAGAAAGAGTTATTATTATTGATTGGCTAACTTCATTAGGTACATATGAAAATAAATCAATTCACAGAGCAGTGTAATCAAAAAGGGTTCACAATTAAAAAGCCTCAATATGGCAGCTCCTATATATGATCATTATCTCATTACCCTCTAATTTAGAAAGTTAATTCAACAAAGATGGTGATTCAAGTTTTACAATCCTCGGCGATTTGGACACAATCAAAGCAATACCACAAGCCTTCACAGCCTCAGTTACGCTGAGGGTAAGAGGAATTATTTCCGCTTGAACTGTGTGTTCAGTACTTACTTAGACAGGCTGATAAACTTCTTGATATGTTCCCTTTGTTTTTTTAAAAAAAGAGCATCAGAAGGGATGGTATTAATTTGCGACGAATTTTTGAAAGTGGTCGAGAATGCTTTAGTTAGCTTGGATGCTAGAAATTTAATATTCTTAACCGAGTGAATATCCTTGGTAGGATGACTTAGCAGGATTCTGGTTGCGATATGGTTCTGCAGGTGAAACTATAATGTAGACGAATCTGTGATCAATGTGAGAAGTTGCAAACAGAACAGAACCACTTTTTTTAATATTCACGCTACGTCAAAGTGTTGGCATCACAACCAATTAAAAGAAGAACGTTTTTTTTCTTTTCGCCATTTTAAGAGTTTAGTAAGTTCCTCCGAAGGAGGAGGATGAGAAGAATCATATGGAAAACAAACCGTCAGAATTCTTAGAAATAATTCTGCCTTAAGGAATTTTTAGTGCACAAACACAACCATTGAGAAGATAAGATTTCTGAACGAAACATAAATCTATACGCGGTACACAAAGCAACTTCCTTAATTCTAACCCTTTCAATGTTGTATGGTTAAGATTTTATTGAATCAATACCGATGTCTTTATATATGTGTAGTTTATTTTTCATATCCTACTTACGACCACATACAATTTTTTTTGAATTTTTAGATGACTGGTAAACATAGCATCTCTAGTCGTGATATATTGCTGCTTGGGGATTTTAATTTAGGTTCTATTTATTGGGATATTAATAACTTAGGACAACTGTTTCCTTCAAGATATGAAGGTTGATGTGCGGAGTTGCTCGTTGATTCTCTTAGCTATTTGGATTTAACCCAAATAAATAATATTAAAAACTTTAAGGATAGAACGCTTGATTTAGTAATCACCAATGATGAGGCTCAGTTCCATATTTCCCAATCATAAGATGCCTTATCCAAAGTTGATAAATTTCATCCACCCTTATACTTATAAGCTTTACTGTTACATTAAAGAAGTTTCAAAAGAATCGAGTAAGTGATGAGATAAATTTTCGTTCTATTAAGTATGATCGTCTTCGTAGTGACCTCGACCTAATAGACTGGGTCGGCTTATTACAACAGGGTCTGGATGTTAATTGTTGTGTTTATATATTTTATAGCCAAATTTTTGATATTATAAATAAAAATGCATCTTTGGTGATTGGGAATAGAACTACTGATTTTCCGTCATGGTATACGCCCTACTTGCGAAGAATGATCACGAAAAAATCTAAGTTGTTGGTAAAATCCAAAACGTTACAACCAATATATATGATGATCAAATTCGCTTACTTCGTAAGGCAATTAACATTGAAATCAAGATTGCTTACAAAAATTATTTAGGTATAGTTCAAAACTCCACCAAACTAATGCAACATTTTTTTGGAAGTTCAATAAAAACCTATCTACGAAATCAGAATTTCAGAGTGTAATGACCTATTTAAATAATAGCTCTAGTGATGTAATTACTATTTGTGATTGGTTTTCTGATTACTTCAGCAGTGCTTTTGGTCCATCAACGGATTCATCAAATAAATTAATTGACTCATGTAATAACTTAAATTTTCTATGCGGATACGATCATATTTCTGTAAGTGACGTTCTCCTGGTGCTTAATGGGCTAGACGCTAACAAAGGCAGTGGTCCCGATGGTTTACCTAGTAAATTTGTAATTGATACCGGTACATCTTTAGTCAGGCCTTTAACAATTATTTTTAATAAGTCTTTAAGCAGTGGCGTATTTCCCAAATTGTGGAAGACATCTTTTATTATTCTAATTTTTAAATCTGGTGTTACTGCAAATATAATAAATTATCGGGGAATTTGCATAAGTAATGCGTTTCCTAAAATTTTTGTGAAGTTCATGTTTGAAATTTTATACAATGAAATGGGACATTCTATTATTCCATGTCAAGATGGATTCGTTCCTGGGAATTCCACAGTTTCAAACCTAGTAGAGTTCACCAGCTTCTTATCAACTTAGTTAGACAACAGTGGCCAAGTGGATACTGTGTACACTGATTTTCAAAAAGCATTTGTCAAAGTTTAACATCAGTTACTTTTAACTAAACTGGATGCCTTAAATATAACCACTAAATTTAAAATCTGGTTGAATTCATATTTAATATTTATTTATTTTTATTTATTTATTTACAATAATAATCTACAGGATTTGTTCCTTAATGACTATGAACATTTACAATTACAAATATATAATAAAATAAATATATATGACGAAACAAAAGGCTATAATATATTTACAAAATAATAGAAATAAGTATCTTAGAATTAAATGCATATCATTTAACTAATTTCTCAAATTATGTTTATACCTCTCCTTCGTCATTCCGAAATCAAAGATATCTTCGAAATGATTAAAGTTTACAATCATAAAATTAATTGACTCGTTAACTGAATAGTTAGAACGTCGGAAATCAGAGAACAATAAAGATCTAGTTCTAAGTTGTCTTACAGGGGCATACAGGTTTAAACGCGAAAGTATAAAAGGGCTATCAATTCTAGCATTTAAAACATTAGCTGTAAATAAAGCTACAGCAAAACAACGTCTGGTCGCCAAGGACTCAAGATTCATAACAATACATCTTAAATTGTAACTTGGCATATTAATTAAGTGTTCCCAATACATAAGCCTTCTATTAATATTAAAAAGATTAAATTTAAAAAACATTAGCCGTGTGAACTTTTTTTGAATTTTTTCTATTCGTTCAATGTGCGTCGAATAGTAAGGAGCCCATACAACTATGGCATATTCTAAGTTAGATCGAACTAATGATGAATATAAAAGTTGAAGAGTCTTCTGATCCTTAAACTCTTTAGAAAGACGTTGTATTAACCCCAACAAAGAAGACGACTTTACGATTATTTTATCAATGTGTGTTGTAAAACTCAATTTAGAGTCAAATGTCACTCCCAAGTCTTTAATTTGGGTAACCCGATTCAATATTTCAATATTAATATAATAATCATAAGCTATTTGCGATTTTTTCTTGGAGAAAGACATAACCGCACATTTTTTAATATTCAAATCTAAATGATTCAGACAACACCAATTAAATAATGAATCAAGGTCGGATTGTAATTTAGCAGCATCAGAAGCATCAGAAATTTGACGGAATAGTTTAAGATCGTCGGCGTACATAGTCCTTTTGAGTAATGTAACATGTCCAGCACATCGTTTACAAATATCAAAAATAATTGAAGACCCAGGTGTGAGCCCTGTGGCACTCCCGAAAGAACGTTTATTAAATTCGACTTGATACCCTTCAAATTAACATTTGAACACAACGAATTTTCGAGAAAATCCAAAATTATTTAGTTTTTTTAAGATCATTTGATGCTGAACTGAGTCAAACGCTTTTGTGAAGTCAGTATAGACAATATCCAGTTGACTATAAGAATCAAATGCATCAATAGTTTCCCGTTGAAACTCAACGAGATTAGTTGTAGTTGATCTGCCTTTGAAAAAACCATGCTGACTAATTGATAATCTATTCTTGATGTTAAAAAAAATGTATTTGGACAAAATCGCCTCAAAGAGCTTAGGAATTGCTGACAAAATTGAAATGCCTCTGTAATTGGCTACATTAGAACGATCACCTGATTTATAGGTGGGAGTTATTGAGGATGTTTTCCATCTCACCAGAAAAACTGAAGAATTTAAAGATTTCTCAAATAATAATTTCAAAGGATAACAAAGTTCAAACTTAAATAATTTCAAAATTGAGGAAGATATACCATCCGGACCACAGCCATTCTTAAAGGTCCAGTTAATCCGCATAATATCAGTCTCGGAAACCTTCAAAACGATAAATTGAACCGGAGGATTTACAAATTTTTCATTTAAACCTGAGCTAACGTTGCAACCATTTACGAATCTATATCTACTTTGAAAAAATTTCCTAAAATACTCAACAATTTTGATGGGATCAGAACTGTTATCTAGCTCAAAATACATAGTTATCGGCAACTCAGACGAATTCCGTTTCGAATTTCCAAATTTCCAAAATAATTTTGGATCCTTACTTATTTTAAATTCAATAACCCTCATATACTCATTATAAGCCTCACTCTGCGATTCCAACTTTTTAGTTTTATTATACAAAGAAGGATTTCTCATAAATTTTACTCGACATTTATTTTTACGATTGCGTAACTTGATCAATTCTTTGGTGAAATGAGGTGGATAATTCGCCACTGCGGCTTCATACTTTTTTTTAGGAATAAATTCATTAAAACCTGCGAACAAAATTTCATAAAATTTATCAACATTAATATTAACATCTATACATCATTGAAAATCAAAGACCAATCCAGGTTTGCTAAGAATTCACTCAAACCGGAAACATTGCCATTTCTAAAATCATAAAAGGAAATTTCTTCAGATATACGAGTATCAGAAACAGAAAAACTTTTAAATGAAATCTCTATAGCTTTATGATCAACACTATTATCCACACATGGTATAGAACACTCCGTTACAAAAATATTATCTTGAAAATTTGAAAAAACTAAATCCAGATACCTATTTCTATCATTTGTTACACCATTAATTTGATTCAACCCACAAATAGACACAGAGTCCATAAAATATTGTTCAACCACTGAAGTTACGTTAGTTGGTAATAAAAAACCATACTCATCATCAGGAACCCAGTGAATATTTGGTAGGTTAAAATCACCATTAATAATAAAGCTTGTTCTATCATTATCAAATTCACTCATTAAATTAGAAATAAACTCAATAAAAAACGTATAAACCTCCAGAGTAGCATACGGTGGTTTATGGTATAAATTGTTACGATCACAATAGTTTGAACGATCATATCCAACTGTACCGCAACACATTCTAAAGATGGTGGAATTCGTAACATTTGGCTAGTAATCCTTTTATTAACTGCAATTAAAACGCCTCCTCCTGATGATTTTAGACTATTGACATACTCGTATGAACGGTCGCAGCAATGCACAATAAAATTTGAAGCAAAAAATTCAGTGCCAATAATTGATTTATGAAAATTGGTTTCCGTAATTGTGTATACTATATATCATATTCAGTACTAATAACGTAATTAAAAAATCTAGATGATTTAGATGATATGCCACCAACATTATGATAATAAATAGTTAGCGTTTTTATCTCCTCGAGGTGTTGAAGTCGAGGTGGTGCAAGTAGTTAATCCCGAAATCGGGCTAGGTTTCGTTGACGAAAATTTCCACGACGAAACTCATATTCCTTAACAAGAATATTTAGTGGCCACGATGACGATAAAAGCAAACTATCCAATATAGAGGCGTCCACGGCTATTTTATACGAAATATAATCTCTATCTTTATGTCTCGGTTCAACCCTTTGACAGTTGGAACCGGAGATTTGAAATTTCTGTTTCACAAAGTTTTTAAATTGTTCATCAGAAGTCGAAAATGAAATTCTGGATACACACAACCATTTCTTAGGAATCACAGCAGATATAGTTTCTAAAGAATCAGGGTCGGCAGCAGCAGTTCCAATTACAACTTCAAACTCAACGGATCCAGATAGCGGGCCATTAGAAGGTTCGGGTGGCGGATCTTGGACATTATTAATTGTAACCGTTGAATCATTTAGAACGTATCGTTTATGTTAAATTTAATGGTGTTTGCTCTGATGAATTTATTCCCACTTCAGGTGTCCCTCAGGGCTCTATACTTGGTCCGTTATTATTTATATTATTTATTAATGATATTGTGCTTATATTAAAGAGTAACTGTCTCCTATATGCTGATGATCTTAAAATCTTTCGAACTATTAAATATGAAAATGATTGCAGTCTACTACAAGAACATCTGGATTCATTAATCGAGTGGTGTGAGGTAAATAAACTAAATTTGAACATCTCTAAATGTAATATTATCAAATATACTAACAAAAGAAAACCTCTGCATTGTTTAGTTATAATCTAAAAAAACATTGTAATACGCAGAGTTGAGGTCATTAAAGATTTAGGTGTTCTGATCGACAGTAAACTAACTTTTAATCCTCACATTGATAATATTTGTAGAAGAGCTAATAGACTACTGGGATTTGTGTTACGTAGATGTCAAGACTTCACTTCTCATCATACTATAATAACTTTATACAGTGCGCTAGTTAGGATCCAAGTTGTGTATTGTACACAAATATGGAACCCCTTTTATGACTGTAACCGTATAAGAATTGAATCTATTCAACGCAGATTTACGAGACGTCTATTTAAGAGATTTCAATTAAATGAATTTGTTCCTCCATACATAATACGATTACAAAAATTAAATTTAATGAGCTTAGAATCCCGCCGATTATATTTAGATGAGTTGCTATTATATAAAATTGTAAATGAAATCGTCCATACCTCCTTACTCTCAGAAGTTAATTTTTATATTCCCGCCTACAGATCTAGAAATACAAATTTGTTTAGAGCTGTAACTTCAACAATAAATATTGGGCCGGCCTCGCCAGGCTACCGTCTAACGAGGAATCATGACTTGTTTTTTAGTGATGACAGTATTGATATTTTTAATAAATTGGTTAATATATTTAAAAATTCTGTACGAAATATAATTAGTAAATATTTAATTTCTTAGTTTAAGTAATAATATCCGGATCTATATTGTAATTATGATTATCTAGAGTAAAATTTTTGTATTTGTTTTTAATTTTCATTTTCTTAATTTTGAATCTACTGTATTTTTCGATGTCTTGTATTTTCTTCTGTAAATGTGAGACAGAGTGTAAATGGAGCTTATGCTCTGTATTCTGCCCGAGTTATACATAAAATAAAATAGAATTCTCCCATACTACCTTGATCAACAAGTTCTTGGAATAACCACCGTGTGGCGCTCCCATCGTTCCGATTTGAGTTCTGTTTTTTTGTTAAGTTGGTACATCTGTTGTCTGTAGTATATGGAACATCTTAGTTTGAACCTCATTATTATGTATATATTTCAGATTTTCTTACCTCGTTTGTATTTTTTATGTTTTGTTGTATTTGTCTCTTTCGCACTCACACGACAATTTTGTGCTTCCATCTTAATGTGATTTATCATATTTTAGTTGGTTAGTTTTTGTCATCTTGTTCTGACTTGTTGTTAAACGTCTGGTAGGGTGTTCATTTTAGGTGTACTCAATTATTCATTGAAAAAAGGTCTTACAGCAAAAGTTTAATATTTTCTTAAAATTTTAAAATCAAGATGTCTGCAATTCAATTGGAGAGAAACTTCTGTATTGATGAACAAATGATACCATTCAAATGCATACATCTAAACAGAACATAAAAAGAAAATCATGCCCTTGGTAAATAAATGTATATAAGTTATGTGGCAAAAGTAGACGACCATATACGACTTCATTATACCAGGGTAAATCCACTGGTATTTCCGAAACGGATCAATACAAATTTGGAGGGGGTCCAGCCGCAGTGTTACACCTGTGCCAAAGAATTACCAAACCAGACCACAATTTATATTTTGTTAATGTATTTTCATTGTTCCAATTATAAGAGATGTTAAAGAGGAAATAAAGCAACGCTGCTGGAGCGATTAGAATGAATTTCTTTAATCAGCTGCCATTAATTGATAACAAAGAAATAAAAAAAACCCCAAAGGTTTCAGTGACAAAGTAATCGATAGAGAAAGTAATGTAGTAGTCGCAAAGTTTTTCTTGACAATCGATCAGTCCATCTCGCTTCCAATTTTGTAGGTAGAGGTGACGTAAAACATGCAATGCGTTGGGAGAAATCGCACAAACAATATGTACTGGTTAAACAATAAGAAATCGAACAGCTTCACAATTATGGAATGGGCGGGGTAGACCTAATGGACCAATTGATTAGCTATTACCGTATTTTTAGTAAATCGAAGAAATCTCACCTCTAAGGTTGCTATTCCATTTTGTTGATTAAGTGGTTTGCTCCCATACTGGGACGTCGTCTAAAACTTTAATAAAGCGAGCTTTTGATTTTTTTTTTTTTTCTGAAAATCCCTTATTGGTGTGGCCAGTTATCAAAATTAATGGCAAAAAAAAACAAAATTTTTAACGTCAATAGTTTTAATTCACGACTGAAACGGCTGATACAGCTGACTTGTTCTGATGGAAGACAATCCGTTTAATTTCAATTACGCAAGTCAAGTTAACATATCAACGAAAGCGAGAATAATGATCATCTCAAGAAGTACTGTAAAGAAAGGGCGGAACCAGTAATACGTTCGAGGGCCTTCAAGTCAACTGTATTAGAACAATCAATTTTTGGTTGGCCCCTCGTTTCGCGTAAAAGATTGGTAACGGCAACACTAATATACTCTGGTGGGCCAACGAACCATGTACATATTAAAATGGACATTCTGTTTCTCCATTTTTATCTTATAGGTCATAACTCATCAGATTACCTTTAATCTTGGGATTAAATTAATTGAGTGTACAAACATTAATACTCTTTTCTAATTTTAATTTGTTTTCTACATCTGCCACTTACCACTCAACCATATTACACAAAAAAAAAATATTTCTAACGGTTTTCAAAATTTGTCATTTGCGATCGTTTACCCCCAGTAGTCATAAACGTAATCCAAAAATTTTTTAATCATATCACAATTTATGAATTTTTTTTGGTTTTCATTTTCTTTTTTTTTACCTTTGCACAATCAGATGTTGGACAATTTAACCTGCAGTAATGACCATCTGCTCTTTGTCATCATTAACAAATAATAAAAGTTCCATAAAACAAAACAAACTAAAAATATGTCATCTCAGTGTTCCTCATAATATCTATAGATGTGGCGCGCGTAACTAAAAAATGTTTCACGATAAAAATCAAAATGAAATGAACATGATAAAATTTATGGTGATCACCTAGTATAGAGATGGGATCTAGTTAGCGAAATAAAAACCCGTTGTAAAAAGTAAATTTTGATTGGTCAAATATTTGTAGCTGTTGTATGCTTAGTTGCGCTTTGCTCAGGGAGTTTAATTGTTTTTTGTTTTTCACTTGAAATGATCAGCCAGGCGAATAATAAAATTTGATTCGTCTTTTTTTTTTTTGTGTATTTTGTATAAAAGCAAAATACTTGATCGTCATGTGTGAGATTATTACGATGATCATCATTTTTGTTTATATCCTTTCTAAATATAATTTTGATTGGGGTGAATTGTTGACTTCGACAATAAAAATGATTATTAAATCCGAAATTTATACTTCAATATGAAAATACGAGTACGTATAGAAAAAAAGGGGGTGAGTAAATGTACCTTTATACTCGTATATATAGGAAAAGAGTCCCTTTTATATAATATGATCGTCGATCACATTTATTTTGATGATGATCGTATTTTATTTTATTTAATGTTCCATAGAATGAATACGCGTGCCTGCTGTCATTGTTTTGTTCTGTTTTTCGTTAGGTTAACAAAAAAAAAATACGATTTTTATGTTTCATGATCGTCGAACCAACAAAAATACTTATAAAAAAATATAAAAAGGATTCCACCCAAAAATGCTATTAAAAATAATTTTTTGGTTTTTATTTGATTGAGTGACTGATTTAATAGTCCGATCGATGGGAATTAAACGCGCGTGCACGAATTCGGAACAAATATACGGAAACACATACAAACTTGTCTGGGGTTTATTATTATATGTATTTCGATCGAAAAATTCCGTTACAATTAAATAATATTTGTATCATGCGTACGTATTTTGCAGCCGCATATGTTTGATTTGTGTGACATGTGCTAAAAACGAGAGTAATCAACCAAATATTTCCAAATTAACTATTTTATTGCGAAAATTTAGTACAGTCTATATATACACTAAACCACTAAAGCAAAATTCACCTATAAATAACGGAATTAAATTTTACTTTCATTAACCATATACATATATATAAATTAAGAAGCCTCCAAGCTAAAAAAGATTAAAAAATAAATTAATGTATGAAGAAAATATTGAAGATTAAAAAATAAGAAACTCAAGAAAAAGGAAAACCATAAAGAAACGAAAACTTAAAAAAAAAAAAACTTAATTCACCTGTCGTTGCCTGACAAGAAGTTTTAAGAGTTAAAAAACTAAAAATTCATCTTCCCAACTGTTTTTATTTTTCTTCTTTATAATTTTTGTGTTTTTTTCGTCTCAATATTATCTTGACTCTGTGTATTAAAAGTAACGCGTGCCTATCCACGTGCCATTTACGTTTTTTTTATTGTATCACTTTTTTGTGTATGTTATTCGTTTTAATTTTTTTTTTTATAAACATTTTTTTAATATATGGCTCGTGCTTCGTGAATTGATTGAGTGAACATTAAAAGTATGTAGTAAATATGTTGTTGTAAGTATATATACGGTTTGAAATGTGGGGTGAATGTTTTATTGTTTTAGCATAATTTGGATATATGGTCCGTGTTCGTGTGTGGCTGGTGTTAATTTAATTATAAAAGTGTGATAATAAATAGGTCGCTAGCGATGAATTCACCTTGCTAAAATAATCGTGTTATTCGAACATTTAAATCTCAATATTTCCAGTTTCTCGATCATTTTTTAGCCAAACAAGAAATTTTTAAATTCTTTGAATGAGAGTATAGGAGAGACACGTTGATTGATGCAAAGTCCCCAAAAAGCTTAGGCTGCCAGTTAAAGTTTTATTACTAGATTAACAGGGGGCAAGAAAATTGCGCCTGTAAATATACCTTTATACGCTCTTTATTTTTTCCCGAAAGGCATATTAGCTTCTTTTTTTCATCTCGTTAAACGATTCAAGAGTTTTGTTATCGGTTAACGATAAAGCTCGCTTCAATAAAACTCAACTTTGTTATTATCTTGCCTCAAAGGCTTTGTGGATTTGAATGTGCATTCATAATTCTAATTCTATAACTAAATTATCTGTTGCTTGACTGATGATTGGTTGATGGTTGGTTGTCTTTCTTCATTTCAGTCAATGTTTGGATTTGGACAGTTGGAAGAAGACAGTTTGATATCAAAGGAGCTTTAATTGAGGCCATTAAATCTGCATCTGAAGGAGATTTCGCTAAATCTGCTCAAATCTCTGTATGACTCTACGCAGTGGCGTAACTACAAATTTCGGCCCCCCCCCTCCGCTAAATTTTTCTTGGGCGCCTAAAAATGCTTCTTTTACCTACACTGAAAAAAATTCTACATAAATGTAGATAAAAACTGCATTAATAGTAAGAAATATTCGTAAAAACTGAGCCGATAAAACGGTTCGTTAATAGTACGAAAATCATACGTTAATATAGTGAAACAAATATTTTTTTTTTTATTTTGATTTTGGACTACTAACGTTGTAATATGTATGATTGATTCATGTAAGATACGAAAAATGTTATTAGTTTAATGCTGTTAAAAGCATTAGTAGATACACAAGTTCTTATTATTAACGTAAGAAATTAAAGGTACCATGAAATTTTTCAAAATACTAATGAAATGTTACATAATATTAACGAATAAATTCATACATATGTATAAGTTTAGAAATTCATTATTTTTGTTTACGAAATTATTCGTTTGTAAGAAGAATGAAATACTCAGTGGTTATGAATAATTCACCAATATGATGATAATTTTCGTAAATATACTGAAAATAATTCATAAAATATAGGAATGGGTTCATAATTGAAACACAAAACTACATAATATTTATTTACATAATAGAAATGTTAACTTTTGGGTCGTTTGACGAATAGATTCGTAAAATCTAAACACCACAGTTGTAAAGAAATAAAAAACTAGAATTTCATAAAAAATAAATATAATTTGATCAAAAATGTTGCTCTTATTACAAAAAGATGTTAACATAAATGAAATGTTGATTAGACCAATTCGATGATTCCTCCCATTTTGGTATTGTTGAGAGCATCTTAATACATGGTGAACTCCATGTAAATTCTGTAGAGAGCGTCTTTACATGGTGAACTTCCCGGCTTTTTCTGTAAATTCAATAATTTAATAACAATCACATGTACCATTATACTTGCTAATTTTTGTTACCTGACTCTGATCCAAATACTTCAAAAGCGATTTTATGTCATGGTCTTCTCATGGTCATGGTTAACATTTTCTTGCAAGCAACTATAATAAACCAGAAACACAATAAATTGATTAACATGAGTTATATAATGAATTTCGCAAACAAGTGAATGAGAATTACATAATTACCAATCACGGGGGCGATAATCTTATATTAATAAGAATACGTGCAAAAAGAAAACACTTATGTAATACTAACATAAAATAGAATATTACCTGATTTGCCACACAAAAAAATCTCTTAATTTATGCCCAACGATTTTTCAATGTTGAGGTGGTCTTTCAAGCTGCATAACAATTGTTAATTATGGAGCGAACTTATGTTGCCCGATTATGTCAGTCAACTTTACACAATTTTTATAGATGCTACGAATAGAGTCATGCATTATTAACAATATCAAAAATTCGTTTAAATTATGTAATGATGAAATTGGATCTTTCCACACAAATAGAAACGCAACAGAATTATTATCATTACACTTATAAATTTGTTCGTACTATTAATTACCCCTGGAATTTCTCCATATTTACGAAAAAAATACATCAAATTTACAATTTAATTATACTATTTATGAATATTTTCATCACAATTCAATTAGAGAAAGAAGTGGACGACGAATTATAATATTCATGTATTAGAGTACCTAATTCGTTAATATGACGAATAACAGGGTGTTAAACATAATTTTCGTATATAGTCTAATTCATACATATTATGAATTGTTCATAAATGTATTTTTTTTTTTAAATAAAATAATGTAAGTTACACTAATACACAAACAACAAGTGAATGTATTATATGTATAGTGCAATAAACTAAACCCTTTTTTAGTTTATGAACAACGATTCGTACTATTAATGCACACAGTTTTATAAATATTTTCTAAATTATGTTTTTTTTTTTCGTAAATATAGTAATTTTTACATTAATAGTACGAATTGTGGTTAATGAACGCCATTCGTAAATAGAATGCACTTCATTTTTTTCAGTGTAAGAACAGGTAAAGCTTTTATTTCACATAAAAATTTGCTTTACGTCGTTTTTTAATTAAAAAATTAAATTTTCCTATTATTTAGCCTCCAGCCTCGCATTGCTTCAAATTATCTGATTCCGAGAGGCGGATTTAAGAAATTGCGCAAATTTTAATATTGACAAGTCCATATTTTGACCCTGCAGACTGTTAGTGCCCGAAAAAATCTCAACTAATGCAATGGAAGATAGTTTATTTACCGGTAAAACCCTTTACCATTTATCGGTAAACTATGCGATTTTTCATTTACCTGAAGTTTTTAACAGTAATAATTTTAATTACTGTTTAACAGTAATAATTTTAATTAAATGTGGCTTAAATTTGTTATTGAAAAAAGAAATACATAAGAAACGAGATGCTCAAACCTAACACGAAACAAATAATATCCATAATTTCGAAATAATCTCATGTCGAATTTTCAAAGTATCTTGTACGAGTTCTCAAACGTCAAACTATCCGTAAATTTGTAAAGCCGAAGGAAATCCTGTACGCGATTATCACTGCCATGTGAAGTGTAAATAACCTGAACATTCTTGAATAATTTCGAATATCCTAGGAAATCGAAGAAATATTCAAATTTTGGCATAATCTCGAGAAGTCTACTAAATATCATGATTTATAATGTATTAAGCTCAGAACAATACCATACAAAATTCAAATAAATTCGAAAATCTCGAATAATAATAAAATTGTCGAGAAACTTAAGAAATCTAGAATATAACCACGGACTAATCTCGATTACCCCAGAAAAATTCGAATAATCTCTATATTATATGAATCTCGATTGATCTCGAACAATTTCAATAATAAGGGAAAGTCTGGATATTAATGACTAATTTCGGTAAGCATGTTAGTAAACCCAAGAACATTTCGAAAAATTCCGAAAATTAGTGAAATTAGCGAATTATTTGTCAAGTAACTTAATGTTACTAATCCTAAAGCAAAATGGTACTAAGCCAGATAAGGCTAAGCTCAGCCAAACGTAGTATAGTATCGGATAACCAAATTATTCGAATGGCTCTGAGATTCTCGAGTAACATCGAACAATAAAATACATTCGACAAATCTCGAATAACTTGACTGTTTCGAAACACCAAATTACCAATTAAACCTCAAACATTATGTTACCCAAAAATCTCAAGAAATTTTAAAAAGTGATCAAAAGATGAAATTCGAGAAAGGGTTGTGTGAAATCGAGAAGCGACGAGCATTTCCACAATCAGGAGAATCTCAACGAGAACAAACATAAAAACACCATCCGGTTTACAGTTAGTTCAATTTATATTTATCGTTTACCGGTAATCAAAAAGAGGCGGTAAATCAGATACTGTAAGGCGAACGAACTCTAATTCATTATAAAGACTGACTAGTTTGGCTCAAATATCCATTGATTCCTTCTCTAAAGCAATGCTGCTTCTAATAAGCGAAATTGTTTTCAATCGAGGTTAGATATTTTCCTAAGAAGAAAGATTCAACAGTTTATTCTTGATTTTTATGAACATCACAATGATTCTTCGCTAACTGCTTATCATCGTTTTTCAAATCATATTCTACATTTGGTGATCAAAACTTAATTTGATTTGTAAAAGGTTGAACTTGAAGTAGGAAAGGGGTAAATTTAGAGTCTACAATTTATATAACAAATAAATAAATCCAGCAAACATTAAAATCGTTGTCATTTGATGTCGAAAGCATTTATGTTAAATGAGTTTAATCAATTTCCTTCTAAATCTAAATATCCGTCTGAACCTAGAGGAATTTTTATTTCTAAGTTGTTCCACTACTTGTAGCTACTCAGACAATAACCTTCAGCAACCGTGAAGAAATTATTAGGCCTGTCTTAAGAAAACACCCAACAGTGACCGAAACCGTATTGATTCTCTAAAAATTAGACCACCGTTTTGCTAATTTGAAAATGTCGCTAATTTAAGCTTAATGTAATACACGAACGTTTGATCAATATCGTAGGCCCTAATAACCACGGGCCCCTCGCCCGTTACGCCAATTAATTTTACAAAAGGGAGGTAGTACTAAAAAACTAAAACTTTAAAAATTGTCACAAAAATCTTGCATTTTCAATGAATTTAGTAAGGTGATCAACTGAAATAAATAAAATATCGTTTTTTTGCAATTGAATTATAAATCAATTAATAAAGCTAACTGCACCGTAAGTACTTTTCGACTAGCACAAAAAACCGTTGGTCCGCATTGACAAAATAAAAAGGGCTGAAACCTCATGAGGTGATTAGAACTTCGTTCTTGAAAATTAATTTAATTCCCAAATCAAGCCTTAACTGAACATATCAAGTCAATCTTCAGCTCAACCTCCAACTCAATCGCAACACAATCCTAAACGCCCTCTGCCCAACTCAATACTTAATAGAAAATCCAAACCCTAAATCAACTCAATTCGAAAGCTATATACGTTCATAAACTCAACTCAATCTAACCTCCCACTAAATCCTAAACTCAATCCCAAATTAATCCCTAACCAAACTTCTCACTCAAATCCAACGTATTTTCAACTCAAACCCTAATCACCATTATTCCATAATAGCAACGTACAATCATACCAGAATACATACTGTCGTACCATCATAATCTGAAACAATCATACCATCACTCAATTATTCCATTATACCGTCATACCATCATGACCTATACCATTAAACCATCACACAATCACACTATCATACCATAGTACTTACACCATACAATCATACCTATCGTACCATCATACCATCATATAATCGTACCATCCTACTATTAGGTCAAGATATCATCATGCAATCCAATCGGAACCATCATACCATCATATCATCAAACATTCATACCATCGTCATATCGGCATACCATCATAACACACCGTCATAACATTGTAGCGGTCCACCCAATGCACCACTACAATCCATCCGGCGCCAACACGAGCTCGCCACACATTGGGTGTTACCTGTACCAGCACATTGGGCGCTATGTCACATGACATAGAACGACCAACCGCTGACCGGCTTGTCCAAAACTGACCCACAGAATATAACCAGAAGAGACATAACGCTGTTTTTGTATGGAAAAATTTAGACTCATATTTTGACCTTGATTTGCCGAAGGTAAGAGAAAGTTAGGATATGTATTCTTTGGTTTACTGGTTTTGATTTGAAATAATAAAGATTGAGAATCCTTAACAGTGTAGTTAGTGAAATTATTTGACAAGTTTTGTTTTGACAGCATAATTTGTATTAACTACTATAATATTCAAAAATAATTATACTTCAATGTCCAAAAAAGAAGGTAAGATGAAGAAAAAATTTGGTCCACGCAATGTCTATTCTGGTTAATCTTTCTTCTGTGACTGAACGAAAAAAACACAAAAGGCACACAACACAAACAAAATAAAATTAAATAAATCAGTCTGCTCTCGTTCTCTGCAGCGACAACACATCGCTCGTGGTGTTGGTCGCCCATTATATTTGGTGCTGTCGGCAAAATGGTGATAAATAATAAAATTTAATAAATTATTTTAAAATTGTGTTGTTTTTATTTATTTGTGAACACTAAACCATCATACTATAATACCATCACCATCATATCATAATACCTACCATCATACCATCATTCACCATATGTATCATTATACCATCATACCATCTTATCATCTTAAAATTATACAATCATACTATCATATCATCATACCATCATAGCAATATCATACATCATAACATCATTATATTATCATACATCGTACCATCATACCATCATCACCATCACCTACAACATCACCGAGTGGCATAACTACAAATCCCGGGTAATTGAAAAATATCAAGAATATCGAAATAATCTCAAAAATGTCGAATTTTCACAGTATACAAGTCTTGAATATTCTTATGATTACGATATGTAAAACGAAAGAAAATCCTAGCCGAAAAACGTAAAACACCTGTACACTCTTGAATAATTTCGAATAGCCTAAAGGAAAAAATATCGAAAGTTTGGCATAATCTCGAAAAATCTACTAAACAAGTCCTCAAACTCAAAGCCAACCGCAGAACATTGTGTAAAAACTTCGAATAAATTTGAAAATATTTAACAATCTTGATTAATCCTAGAAATGTCGAAAAACTTGAGAAATCTATAGAATATAACGCGTAATAATCACAGAAAAATTCGAATAATCTCTTTATTATGTGAATCTCGATTATCTCGTTTTCTATCTCGAACAATTACAATACTACCGAAAAATCTGGATATTAATGAATAATTTCGGAAAGCTTGTCAAAATTTAGAAAATCCTCGAAAATTTCGATACATTCCAAAAATTCGTGTAAATATAACTTAATCTTTGCAAAATGCTATACTAAGTAAGTTATAAGGCTCTAGGCTCGACAAAACGATATGCAATAAGAATGGAACCCTCAAATAGTGTCGGATAATTTGTTAAATATTGAAAAAATATATTCTTAGAATTGAATCGGAGATTCTTGAGTAACGTTGCATTACACTAAAATATTCTAGAAATATCTCGAATAACTGACAGTTTCGAAACAAAGAATCATCAACTAAGGCTCGAACATCAAAATCTCATCTCGATGCTAAACTCCAATAATTTCGAGAAATTTTAAAAAGGATCATAAGCGAACGGAAGCGACGGAAATTTACAAAATCGGGAGAACCCCGCCAAAAGGAACCGAAAAAAAACACAATTACTAATTGCAAAATTGCAACGCTAATTGACTGTAGAGAATGGCTGGTTTGGCTCAATTATCTGCTAATTCTTTAAACTTTTTAACTTTTTAAAATCTGAAATTGTTTTCAGTCGCTATTAGATATTTTTCTAAGAAGAAAGTTTCAACAATTTCATCTTGATTATTATGAACATCAAAATGGTACCTCGCAGTATGCTTAGCAGTGTTGCTTCCTTTTATAAATCAATTTCAACCGTTTCTAATCAAAACTTGATTTGTAAAAGTTTCAATTTGTTTTGCTAAATGCTTAATTTGATTTATAAAAGGTTAAATTTGAAGTGCAAAACGGGTAAAGTTGGAGTACAAAACGTATATTACAAATAAATTAATCCAAACTCTAAAATTGTTACCCTTTGATGGCGGAAGCTTTGATTTATTTCAAACGAGTTTAGCAAATTTTCTTCTAAATCTATATACATATCTGTCAGAATCTAAAGCAATTTTTATTTCTATGGAGTTAGTTACGAGTAAATTGTTGGAACTTTTTTACCTTCAGCAACCGAGAAGAAATTGTTTGGCTTGTCTTATAATAGCAACAGGAATCATTCCTTCTTTCTCTAAAAATTAGACGATCACCTTATCTTAAAAATTTCTTAGCAATGTTCCATTTTATAAATTTTAAATGGTAGTCTACTTTAAGCTTAATCTGAGCTGCAATCTATCTAATCTTGACTTTAAACTAATATTTAAACTCTCGATAAATGTCATGGGCCCCAATATCCATGAGCCTCCCCGCAGCTGCGGATGCTTCGGGTACCTAGTTATGCCAAAAATCAACTCAACTGGTGAAGTTTAATAAATTCCTCTGTAGTAACTTTGGACCTGATTATGATCCCTCAAGAAGGAGATGGAGATTTGAGATATTAACTCGAGTGACCTTCCTTAAGTCTTAAACAATATTTGTGTAAAGTTTGGTTCAAATCGGTCAAGGCATGTGGATATACTCTACATACATACAAGCAAAAAACAAAAGCTAAAAACAAAACCAAAAACAAAAGCTAAATGTTACAAAAGCTTTTCAAGTCTCCGCCTTGCCCATATAGAAACAGAGGGAACGTCGGGAGTCTAAACTGGTTCAAAATGTAGACCTTACTTTTATGGAATTATTTTAATACACCATCTCAGAATACAGCTAACTTCCGCAAGAATCTTATGAAACTATTCGATTTAAAAGAAATCTGCAAAATATTGAATTTTGATAATTTATGGAATGGGGAATATTTTTTAAGAAATAATCAGCATCACTCAGATTCACCGAGAAAATTTTATTTTGCTAATCCTGAGTGTTTCGTGATTATTAGAGTCTAACTTTTTATTTGGAATATTTTTGAAACTAAATTCTGAATCGGAACCATTTATCTAAGTATTTTAATTTATCTTGGAAAATGGAACAAATGCCGAACTTAGGTGAGCAGATTGGACATCATGATTTCTGAAATATTTGTTTACTACTTCCGAATCATGGTTTTATTCCTACACATACATACATTGTCTTCAATTTGATGCAGAACTGACCCATACATTAAAGGAACTTTTATCTTCCAATGTGTGTTGCTTTCTTTTTTGTATCAAAGATTTGACGATCTGTTAAAGAGGATGTCGGCATATTTTTGTGATATTTTGCCCCAGCTTTAATAAAACCTTCCGATTTTTGGTTTCGATGGCATTCAACGCGTTTTTTCGTATCTTAATTTTTTTTAAATATTTTTTAGCGTTCCTTTGAGATTAGAGGTAATCAAAAGCTTTTCGATTTAAAATCTAGAAAAAAAATGTTTTAAGCATTTGATCAAGAATTTAAATTCAATATTAAACTAGACGAAACTTTGTTTAGTTATAAAATTGATCTAGAGCTTTAAAATTAAAACAAACCTATTAAAATCTAAAAGCTTTTTAGAATTCTAAATAATTATAATCCACCCTTAAATTCCACCCAAAGTTAATTGGCTTATATTATGAAGAATTTTTTTATTACTTTTGCTTTACAGTTTAAATGAAATCGAAATAACAGAGAAAATGAATTAATACAAATGGATTGAAACTTTTACTGGAGATAAAAGAAGAAAAAATGGATTTACCTATTAACACGTTCGCCACTCAACGTCACATATATGTGACATGCTACTTTAAAAAAAAACTCATGTCACAAAGATGTCACGCAAAATGTTACAACTTTGAATAGCTATAACTTTTTTGTGGTGTCCGTTACTAGGTTTTGTTTACGCGGCAGTTTACAGGAGTATGTGACACGTATTCGTGCCGAGTGGTTTATATGTATGAGTTTCTGTTATTGCGATATTTTCATTTTTGTGGGACTCCCCGAAATGATTTTGAATAAAAGTAATCCGATATATTTTCGGTTTTTGTTTCAGTTGATCGTATGTATGTAACATATGGCATAATGTAGCAAAACTGGCAAGAGGACTGCGACTAAATACGTTTGTTGTATTTGTAAAATCAATGCAGGTGAGGAAATTGGATTGTGTACATTTCCATGTTTCAGAACTTGGCACACTGAATAAATTTTTGAAATTTGCTTCTTTTATTTATTTTGAAATTTAACATAGTCACTCGAATCACGCTTTGTTTTTATGTTTAGCCATAAAATATTTGACTTTATTTGAATCATAATTTACAATTTATATATAATATGTCCATTGTAGTATTCCAAAGACTTATATCACACATATGAGTCGCATATACTGTACAAACTATAGACTCACGCCGCGTAAACATGACAAAACACCATTCATAGACTCATCTCACACAAATGTGTCGCATGCGTTGTACGAACTGAAGACTCAGGCCATGTAAACATGACAAAACACCATTCATAGACTCATGTAACACAAAGGTGTCGCATACATTGTACAAACTTAAGACTCATGTCGCATATACGTGACGTATCGGCATTCAAAAAATCATGTCGCATATATGTGACGCATCGTTGTCCAAGAAACTCATGTCACATACATATAAGTGACTTGTTATTGCTTATATGGTAATTTTTCTGAATATCAAAAAAATGGTTGAGTGGCGAACGTGTTAACAAAAAAAAATGTATCTGAATTTGAAATATACTTGTAGCTTTCAAAACATAAAATTTTTGAAGCTTTCAATAATTGTGATCCAATATTAGATTGGCAAATTGGTTTATATGTTTTTTAATCAATTAAAGACAAATTGAATACAAGAACATTTGATTTAGCAATCCTTGTTACAAAGGGTGAACAATAGGGGTCAAGAAAAAAACAGGGTCGCCAAGAAAATGTGGTCTTTTCCACTACTTTTTACTAATTACAATGGAAATTGTATCTTTCCACTCGTAGAAACAAATAGGTACCTGCAAAAATACGTTGCAATGATCCTCGAAATATATTTTCATTTGAAAGTATTTTGATGGAACTATTTAAACACGCATCAGGCTGAATTAACTACTGTATTAATTTACTCTATACTTTAGGCTAAATGTCCTCCGAATCATCTAAATTGTCGACACAATAATGCGAATAAAATAATTCAAACAGCTGAAAGAGGCGATGATAAGCTAATCGGGCTCTGCAAAACAACATTTGTAAATGTTTTACGAGTAACTAGTAAACGAGTCAAAGGCGTCTGCCAAAGACATTTCCTTAAATCGTAGACATGAACCACTGCAAATTGAAATCTTCTTCCCGGCGTTACTTATCTAGTGATTTGTCTATAACTCTTTTGTCTATGCATGGGATATAGGAACCTCCGAATTTTATCACATTTCCATTCGACTGCCAGAAAAATATGTTGCTACCCGCAAGATCCAGGACCAGGCCTCTTATTATATTCGGCAGCTATACCACTTTAACTTCGCTATTGTTCAAGAGTGTAGTGAACCATTTATTACCACTACTTTTAAAAGTGAGCAAGCAAAATTCGATTTATCCATCCTTTGCTGCGCTGGCCAAAATAAAAGCCAGGCTATTTGATCGCAATGATTTTCAAATCACTTCACAAATAAGCTCTACAATATATATGTAGAACTGAACTTATTTATCTCGTGCCCTCCACTCTTGTATTCTTCCAGATCGAGTATTCGGTCAGCTTGAGAAAAGGTGAGATCAAACGAAACAATTTTGCACGTAGTCAAATACTTTGAGACGTACAGATAGCATCGAACTCTGAGAAAAATCATTTTACTTTGGAATTTTCGATTGTCATTGAAAACATTTTATCGACGGAACTTCGAACAACATTTGAAAATTTGACGGAAAAAATGCTTGCTTGTAACTCAGAAACCGGTCGTCATAATTTTCGATAAAACTCGTTGAACTTAATTATTCGCCTAAATGTGTGCTTATCTCGATAACTCACCCCCGTATATATTTTTTGTGATTTGCCAAAAATTTAACTTCACGGTATTTCAAATATCGATTCAGTCTATTCACATGAGTATTGTTTGCATGATTTTCTTTACCTATCGGCACAGAAGAAGAAGGAAACGAAGAAGAATATAAAACCAAGACCTTCCAAAGGAAGGAGGCACAGATGCAGAAATTTAAAACTGAAATATTTGTAATTAAAGCTTGTGTAGAAGCTTAAAGCAATCTAGAAATGTAGAACGTTATTGTTTTTGGAACATTTTCTGGCGCGGCTTTAGCCAATATTTAGAATTAATAAGCGAATGGACCAACATATGCCAGTTTCATTTAGTTTTCAGCAGGATACCTATCCTAAACTTACACTGCAAAATTATTGAAGTGTTTGTTGAAGGGGGAAAAAATTAATTTTTTGGGCGCAGAGCCCCTAACCGTAATCCAATCGAGGTAACTGTTGGGCAGAAGTTAAGCAAGGATTGAAAATAATAAACTCCAGGAATTTAGACGAGCTGTTCCATCATATGAAGGAAATCTGGAAACACATTCCAGTGTCGCATTGTCGTACTTTTGACATTGCCCGTCTTCCAAGAAGCTGTGTGGCAATTCTGAAAAACTGAAGGTTACCCCACTAATGAAGAGCACACAATTCACGAGTAATATTCACGTGCCTAGTTTGCCTGTAGGTGTCGATTCGCCCCTGGTTACTAAATTTAAAGTCGTACCGAGTGACCTATAGAACGTAGAAGTTCTTAAGTAAAAAAAACCGGAAGGATATTTGTATAACCGCAAATCGTTAATCTGGTACAAAATAAGCACCGATTTTAAGACTCATAAAATTATGTGCAAATATCACTTTCCAATAAAATTAAAATTCGTTTTCATCTATTCTCTGAAGAACTGCAGCTAAATTATATTGCATACATTTAAACTCCCAAAACAAATTGGTGAACAAAGGGAGACAACAAGTCTAAAAAACAAATTTCCTTTTAAAGTTCACAAAGGAACAAACTCGCTTAAACTCTATGTCTTCTTCTATTGAAAATTTATCAATCAAAATTGTCGGTTTTAACTTTCTTTTATAATAAAAAAAATAAAAAAATCTATTCTTATATAGAGCTCCTGTCTTAAAATAAATCATCACCGCTTTAACTGCGCGCTCAACATATGCTATCGAAATATCCTTCGCAGACACAAGAGTGTTACTGTAAAATATTTAAAAACCATCTAAGGTTTAATCTAAATCAGAAAAACGTAAACTTGTCTTAGAGACTTCTGTAATTTTTTTTTATTTTATAGTTTTAAAACAAAGATTGCACGAGGTTATACAAAGCAACATCATTTCCCCCATATAATAACCAAAGTATTAATAACCTTTTGTATATATATATAGATCTATAACGAATTCCCCATCTGTTGCGTGCCGCCAGTTTTTGTTTTACTTGTACATATGTATTTTCAACGGTTTTTCATCACCGTATATATACATAAAGACGAAATACATTTAAATCTTCAAAAAAAAAAACCTAAATAACGGTTCGTCGCTTCATATATTTTGAACTATCAATTGAAATCTTTTGAATTTAAATCCGAATTAAATCGCTTGTAAAATCCAAATATACGATGATTTGTAAGCTCCTCCCCTAATTTTGTCTATTTTATTTTGGTATAGGTTTGGATTTTTATTTTTTTATTTTTATAGTTGCGTAGTTTATAACAAAAGGGGAATTGTTATTGCGCGTCGTAAAATGTAAAAGTTTACTGTTTTTGTATTTTATTACGACGACGAATCGCGCAAGGCGGAGTTTGGTTTTTTTTTTTCTTCATTGATTTTAGAAAATCATGAAATGTAAATAGAAAATGTACAGTGTTTTGTATAATGGTGATTATATTTTATGATGAATGATGTTGATTGGAAGATTCGAAGCAGAAGGTTTCATTGCATGGTGTAACATTGATCGTAATGATGAGATGGATTCGCAATTTTTTGGTAAAACAAAAGACGTGTATAAAAATGTTCATAATTGTAAAAACTTAGAAAATAACGTTGAACGTTAACAAGTTTGATTATATTTTAAAGACAAAGGCTATAAATTATAGGAGTCGAGAAATTCTTTTAAATGGGAGCTATATTTATACTAATGGAATTCATTCGAATGGAATTAAGAAATTCTGTCATGGCGAAAATTAAAACGCTGACTATACTCTATATTAAATGGGTTGTACTAAAAAGCTAATTTTAAGTTAAAATCTAAGTTTAAGGTAAAACCTAGGAACTTAGGAATACGAAAATTAAGGGGAAAGGTATTTAGATCGGAGTGAAGTTAATGCCAAAATATCAAAACATCCATTGTGTCCTAAAATTATTCCAACTTTCTAATAAAATTTTTTTTTTGAAAATTATTTGGAAAACATTTTGAGTGGAATTTAATATTAAATATTGTATCTAGTTTGTACGGCTTGCGTTCTGTTTTGAATGCGTCATTAGATTAGAAGTCCCCAGAGACCCCATCGATGTCCACAATTTCTGAAACTACTTGGAGTGATAGTGAAAACCGTCTAAGTTTTGAAATGTTTGCAGTTTGACAACGACATATGGTCGAAGCGGTTTTCAGTACTTATTTAGATTAGAAAAAAAAACGTTAATGCATACGATCGAAATATGTGAGACCCCCGAAGCGTGGGGTGATTTTCCTAATCTAAATAATTATTCAAAACCGTTTCGAATTAAGACTAAAAACCACCCCAATTTCACAATTTCGATAAATTCATTGAGTCAGAATGCATTTTTGGTTTTGAATACATTTTTAGAATAGTAAAACCAATCCACTAGTGCGTACGATCGAAAATCTCTGATATTTCGCAAAATTCGAAAAATTCATTGAGGGATAAACCCGTCTAAGTTTTGAAATATTATAAAACCACCCCACCAATATAGACAGTTGGATATCTCTGGGATTTCAACAATTTCGGAAAATTCTTTGAGTGATAGTAAAAACCGCCTAAGTTTTAAAATATTGTAGTTTGGCTCATACGGGTCGCATCGATATAGTCGAACCGGTTTTCTAAATACGTATTCAAAACCGCTTCGGCAAAGTTGATGAACCATATAAATTAACATACAATATATTACACTCAAATTTTTTTCCCGCTAGGTTTTTTTTGAGTCGAAATTGAAAAGTTTTCATTTTCTAGTAATGAACATTTAAATGCTTTTAGGATACAGTATATATTTCGTTATTTTGGCATAAACTTTATTCCGATGGTATTGAGTAATTTCGAAAAGTTACTCTTACTTTCAATTCAACTTGAAATTTCAAATTACAACTTGTGAAGGGCTTCAAAAATTTCAATTTCGTTAAATTGTATATCTATCGAAGTATTTTCCGTTGAATACTCCAAACCGAAACCGATATGAAATTCATATACAGCTAATAACTTTCAAATTGTTTTTAAATATTTCAAGTATTTCCAGTGTTTCTATTTTCCGATAGTTCTGAAGATTAAATTTAATTAAAATTCTTTAATTTAAAATTTAAATTTTTGATTACACTTAAAACTTCATTCTAAGTTGTATTGTGGTCGAATTAGAGAATTGTGCAAAAATTTGAATTTTGATAAATTTCGTTATTTCGTTATCTATGTATATGTTCTGTTGCACTGTCCAGTTTAAATATTTGGAGATATTTGGAGAGATTATTAAATGTTTTCTTCCAGGATACGTAAACTTGTATAAATATATTTGGTTACGAATTATTCAATCACTTCAATTGGTATATGCTGAAGCAATATTTTGGGTTGGGAATATATATATTTTTTTTAAATTGGTGGGACGGGGATTTCAAATTATTCCCTTAATGAAAAAGTTAAGGATATTAATAATAAGGCCACTTCATGTTATTTAGGCGACGAGTTTTAAGATAAGCATATTGGTTTGCTTCAACAATGAACGAGCTACGAAAAGTTGCATTCAGATGGGTACAGAAATACGATATAGTACATAAATCTAATTCTGAGAAGAAAAAGCTGACAAAGCATGGTTCAATCTTGTTATACGAAGCGTCATCCGAACTTGCCTGTAAGAAAATCCGAAGGAATTTCCTAAAACCGTGCTCCAGGAATGAATCTTACATGAGACGAGATATAGAATAACAGTTAAATAAACGGCCGGGTTTTTTAATATCTGAAAAAGAGTCTAAAATTACATATACCTGCAATAATATCTGCTGAAAAGGGAGAAACAATTTTAGTTAGTGCTTGCTGTAATGCAGAGGGAACGTTTTGCTTCCTGCATATGTTAACTCAGACGAGGTAACTCGATCTTTTCAAATACGCAAATTTCTCGTCTATACTATAACATCGACTTGGATTGTCATTGGTATCTCAGCATTTTCAGCTACTGGTATTTTCCCATTTAATGTTTAAATGACGCCATTCCGGAAGATGGTACATGATTCGTCACCTGAAGATGAAGATTTCGTTAAAAAATTAGATGACAAATCAGATGGCTTGGAGGACTTTATATTTGCGCTGGATGTGGGGAGGATTATAATTCAACTTATAAACAGGACGACTGGATTCAGTCCATATTATGTATTCGTGGTCGCATGTGATACTTGTTCTTTTATCGTCAATACAGGCAACCAATGCAGCAACAAAAATGTAATAAAATGTTAATGAGCCACATCACCTTAAGCGGTGAACTGTACATATTACCCATATCCGAGTGTGAAATTTTATTTCGGAATGAATTTTTATTTTTAAATAAAATAAGTTAAAAACATTTCAGAATTTTCCTGGGAAATTTGGAAATTTTTTCGGAAAATTTAGCTCGAATGTCCGAAAAAAGTAAGATTCACACTCCTAACATCAAAATCTATTAAAAATTTGGTCATTTTATTTTGAACAGAAAACATTATTTTGAAAAAAAAAAAAAAACCGGAAAATGTCAAAATTTCCTCGGAAAATTTTGTAATTTTCCGAAATTTTTGACTTGTTTGTAACTTCTAAAAAGGCAGATACTCAATTATTCCAAAAAGATAATTCTTCAAAACTGCCCGACTTACATTGGGCTTTAAAGGCCAATTTTTTCCATTTAAAAACAAAATGACGGCGGAGTCGCTTTTAATGACTATAGGTCACAGTTTTCAATCTAGAACAAAAAAAAACGAAAAAGATTTTGAAAAAGAAGTCAAAATCTAGTGAAAAGTAGGATTTTTTTGATCAATTAAAATTTAACAATTTTATGACAGATTTTCGAAAGATTTTTTGATGAAAAAAAAATTCCTTCATATTGAAGCCAAAATTGGAGAAAATAACGCTTGATTTCGATCCCACAATAGGTGATGTTTTGTGTATCAACATTAATAGAGGCTGCCTAGACATCTATTATCCTTAACGATTTAAGCCATGCAATTAGATATTTCATGCCTGTAATCGATTATACAATTAATTAAAACACATTTTTAAAGGATGAATCATACTTAATTCGAGTTGGGTATGTAATGTCGAATTTCAAAATGTCAGTTCCACAAATGTCGACTACAAAAACATCGACTAGAAAATGTCGACTTAGACAAAATGTCGATTCTAAAATGTTGACTTGGAGAAATTGTCCTCCTCTGCAGTTTCCATTTTACATAAATATGTTCTTTGCCTAAAATTTCAATTAATTTATAAACACCTATACATGTAGCTTTCCTACGAGTATTTTAAGCCTTCGATGCCAACTCTCCACACTATTCTGAGTTTTTGGAAGTTGTTCATTCATAAGGTCGAGTATAGACCAAAATTGTGGCGGATAAGGAACAAAACTTTTTTTTAGTTGTGTTTGATTTGTGTGGTTTCGTATTTTACCATACACATAATTTTTCTCAAACCACTCGGTAATTTTGTGGCATTTAGTCGACAATGATTTTTTTAATTCCTCGTAATATTCCGGGATTTCGTCTTCATCCAAGTATACCAAACATTTAAGCATTCGCATTTGAATACTAAATCCTTCTTCTTTGCCATATTTTGCTGCCAATCTTTCTGCCTATATTTTTCGCCATATTATTTGGCCGAAGTGGAAAAAACAACCTTTGAAATGGGTGGTTGGGAAGAAAACTTTTGCAGCACTCACACTCGCCTTTTCAAAATCTGAGATAATGTATTCTGGTGTCAGATTTATATTTTTATCGCAAGAAATTCGGCATATCTCATAAAATATTTCAGTATAACACTGTTTATTTTTGCTAGACATTAAGCAATCTACCATTGGAACAATCATCCCATCATCCACTTTACAGTGAATGGTAAAAAGTTGCCTCATTATAGATGGTACTACGGCAAATGTGCCATCCATCAGCCAAACTCTTGAATTACCAAGTAATTTCAAGTTTTCTAAAGTTTCCAAAATAATTATTTTTTAGTTTTTGAACGATTTTTCAGCTAGCACAAAATTTTCCCCTTCAATATTTTTCAATCTATTATAATATCAATTCCTTCTAGGTTGGTCGGTTCTTGTTCTCCAGCAGCAGCAGATCTTACCCTTGAAATTGTCTTTTTCTGGGCTTCCGCTTCCGGTAAATAAACCCTGCAATTTTCTTTGCAAAGGGCAACGGATTCAATTATAATTTGAGATGGCTTATTTATTGAAGTTTTAGCTATTGTTTTAACAGCATGATTCGTTTTACATTTTTCAAATTTGAAAGCAAAAGGCTCATGCGAGTGCTCAATTGGATTCTTCCATATTTTGTGTTCTGATTTTTTCAGCTTAGTATTAACACGTGCCTTACAAATATTAGTCTCTTCACAACGCCAGCGGTAAACTTCATATGAAACTTTTTCTTTTCTATATATAAACCCATCAACTACAAGCTTAACACCTCCTTTGTTGCTAATTACTGTTTTAATATTCATTTTTGTTCATCAAACTATCAAGAGTAACCAAATATTTATATTTTGTTAAAAAGATTTTATTAGTACGACAAACTCCTTATTACTTACGATACTACAAGTTTCAGTTTGATTCTGATAAAAAAAATTGAGGTATGGCCAACACACGACTTTCTTTTACTTATTTTTTTAAATTTTTTTTTTTAATTTTTTATTTTTATTTGTTTTTAATTTTTGGAAACATTTTGTACTAAGTAGTTTTTGTAAACCTTATACTTTTTAAGATATTTGCAAAATAAATTTTCTGGACCAAGGGAGTGGCCACTTCCGGTTAGCCGATTTGGATTAAAATTCACTGGGACCTCCCAATTTGTCAAAAAAGCTTAAATCTGAAGTTTCAGTTCGATTGGTTAAACCATCTGGGCTGTAGAGAGGACACAGACAGACTGACAGACTGACAGACTGACAGACTGACAGACTGACAGACTGACAGACTGACAGACTGACAGACTGACAGACTGACAGACTGACAGACTGACAGACTGACAGACTGACAGACTGACAGACTGACAGACTGACAGACTGACAGACTGACAGACTGACAGACTGACAGACTGACAGACTGACAGACTGACAGACTGACAGAATGACAGACTGACAGACTGACAGACTGACAGACTGACAGACTGACAGACTGACAGACTGACAGACTGACAGACTGACAGACTGACAGACTGACAGACTGACAGACTGACAGACTGACAGACTGACAGACTGACAGACTGACAGACTGACAGACTGACAGACTGACAGACTGACATACTGACAGACTGACAGACTGACAGACTGACAGACTGACAGACTGACAGACTGACAGACTGACAGACTGACAGACTGACAGACTGACAGACTGATAGACTTACAAACTGACAGACAGACAGACACCATTTCGAAACCCACTTTTTCGGACTCAGGGGACTTAAAAACAGATAAATCTCTAAAAGTCTGAAGGTCAAAAATTTTCATGATTACTATACTTTATTTTACTAGAGTAAAGGTGGCTACACGAGTCCGTCTCGTGCGCGTCGCATTTTGCGACGCGCTTTAAAATTAAACATTTTTCAACTCAGGAGGGGACATTTTTTTTAGATTAGGGTGCTTTGATTGGTTTAAAAAGCGCGTCGCAAAATGCGATGCGCACGAGACGGACTCGTACAGCCGCCTTGAAAGAAAGTAAAAATTGAAATTTTCATGTTAATTGTTTGTTTTTTTTTGTTAGAATACTCAATTCAAAAGAGTTTTTATATCAATACAAGACAGTAATTAAAAATCATATTGTCTTAATTTGCTTAATACATATACAATATCTTGTATCAGCAAAATAATAAACATTCTTTGCCCTTTTTTCTTTACCTTTGACATAACCATAATTTTTAACCAATTAAAATTTTCTTAGGTCAGCCCATTATCTGTCGAAATATTCAACTTATTGAAACTAACAAAATGCTCATAATTTTTTTGTAAGTTGGCCGCGCGAATTTTTTATTTTGCAATATGCTGCCGCAATATTTAAAGAAAGTTAAATAAATTCTAACCCTGTCACAAGTCAACTTTGCGCCATTTTCAATAATATCGATTAATTCACGGACATCTTCGACAATTTTGAGTAATCTGTAATATAATGGAAATAAAATCTACTGTAACATCATGCAATGAAATACCTTTCAAATTTAGTTTAATGTAGAGATGAGAAGATATTTCTCAACTTCAACTAATCTCGATATTCCTAAAACTCGAATAAACCTAGAGTTCTAGAATAATGTTTAATAATCAAGCAATCACCAAAAATCTCAAATAGCCTGTAGTACCTAACAGTTAGGCTGACAATACTAAAAATCTCGCCGAATATTTATTATGTTGAATAAGGGGACAGGGAATAAACAAAATATTTACGAAACAATTTTTATCGATAGTATTCATTGTCTTGCCTGGCTCATTTCATTTTGCGGACTCACAAAGAAAAGATAAAAAATAATTAATTCGAACTAAAAACTTGCTTTGTAAAATTGATCTATAGTATATTTACTCCAATATATATCACGCAATGGCAAGCAAATTTCAAATAAGCTTAAAAACTTATCGCAAATTCCTGGTAATACCGAGAAACTCGAATACAATCAAATAATCTCGAATAGCTCGAATAATCTTGAATAATTCTGGAATTCTACAATAAATTCGAATAACATCGATGCTAGAAAAATCTCGAATATTATTTGTTATATTAAAACCCAAAAAAATCTCGAATAAATTGCAAAACATTGAAAAACCTTATAAAATTACGAATATCCGGACGTCGCGTTAGTAATCCTTTCGGTTAGTAACCCGTCCTTGTTAGTAATCCTTTCGTGAAAATGATCAAAATTTAATGTAAAATTCAGTATAAAAATTTAAGCCCGGGTTACATCGCTTAACCTTAACCGGTCTTGATTTCTCCTAACATTATAATGCCTCTAGCAGCTATGCAACGAATCTAAGCAAGATATTTCATATTTTTGATTTACCTTTGTTTCCTTTTCAAGTCAATATTATTGGTTCCTATAGAACTCTCCTTACTTGTCAAAAAAGTTAAGGTTACGATAGTCAAAAATATTGATAGGCCAGTGTGACATTACATTTTCGTAATTGATTTTCTAAAAAGCTATAAAGAGTGACTTGAAATTGATTGTAAATAATATTAAATTAAGTTTGTAATTGTAATTCTGCTTGGTAAAAATAATAAAATCGGTTCTTAAATGCTGTGTAATCAGTTGTTGTACCGCAGAGAGCACAGCGATACAGAACACAGCGAGCACAGCGATACTCTAGCAATATCTACGTCAAGGTATGAAAGATAGATCCGAAGGGTACAATTAATGGAGGTTTTACCAAATTCAACAACTTTCGAACCAGAACGTGAGATTTTACAAAATGTTAACACAAGTTCTCCGAATCTGTTTCAAGAAAAATCGTGAAAAGTGTTCCGTTGTGTGAGGGCAAATCATGTCAAACTTAAGGTACATTTAAAACTACTAAATATGTATGACATAACATTGTTCATTATTAATTTTCAGAATTTTATTTGGAGTGTGTTTTGGAAGACCACAAACAAATAAAAAAATTAAAAAAAGACGATATAACGACTAGAACTCAAACAAGAATTGAAGATCTGGAAAACAGTCCGATAAAAATTTGGATACGTTGGTATCATATTTAAGCACGTTGAACATTTTCTTCCGTTCAATTTCAAAGGAAACATACTCAAGAGATTCGAAATATTTTTAATAGCGTTAAACCTTGTTTCATAATAGACTGCTTTGAGATATATTCGAAGAAGCCATTTAAAACTTTTAGGCGACTATTTAGCTCGTTGCAACATATATTCCAGCTATAAACATCATCAAACAATTAAATATCTTATATGCATCTCTTCTTTTGGGAGCATTGCATTTCTATCCAAAGGATATGGGGGACGATGCAGTAACAAATTCATATTTGAAAACTGTGACTTAAACCAATCTCCATTGAAAACAACTTGAATCAATCTCCATCGAAAACAATAAACAAATTTCCAATATGTAAGGATACACGTGGAACGAGGAATCGAAGTCCTAAGGCAGAAGTTTTAATAATGACGAAAATATGTACTTCGACTGCATGGTCAAAATATCGTGTACAGTGTTTAATTTGAACCCATCCATATAAGAAATTCATGAATACAAATTTACTTTACATTACGCTTCATTTTTATTTCATAATTCAATTTATATTGTAAAAATCACAACTTCTTTGTTACGTAGATTAACTTTCTGATAATAATCAAATTGCATTATCACCTTTTTAATTCACTGTACCACAATAATTCGTTTTTATTATTATTTTTTGTCATACGACTTTCGTATAATATTTGCCAGCCAGCTCTGGAAAAATATAGTCGGCAAAAATTGGACCAGTCTTTTTTATCTAATTTTCTACGAAAGAACGGTTTACTTTTTCTTTAATGAACAATTTTGTGGTTCAGGAATACACAAAGAAATATAACAAACTTGTTTCTGGAAATCTATCCTTGTAGCTGTACTTTATAGTAGTAATCACGTGAACCATTGAATGGAGCCCATTGTCATTGCGATAAATGGGGTAGTTCTTCCTGTATTGGCATTTGACCTCAACTGCAATTATTCCGCAACAGGCGCAGCTCCAAATGTCATCCGGCGATGCAGCACAAAAGTCTTTTCTTTCCAGATTATTAATCGAACGGGTAATAGCTGCAGATTGTCGTGATTTTCAAAACATTTATATTCATTCGAATATTTCTGTGGCCACAAGGTATAACGGCATAAGTCATAAATTCCATTTTTCAGGAAAAAGTTTTTGAAATTAAGAGTTACTCAAAATCGTATGAGTTTTTAGAATTCTGGTTTTTGTAAATGCATAATTACGGTTATTTGTAGTTGCCGAAATATTAAAATTTTAATAAAACGTAAAATGGAATAACTCGACTTATGCCGTTATTCCTTGTGGCCACATATTTATATACATTAGAAGGTGCCTCGCTCATCGGCTTCGGTATTTCTCTCTATACGATATGGTTGCACAGTCGGAGGACGTTTTTGCACGAAGCTACCATCCAATATGCCTTAACATCAGTAAGCGATTTCTAAAAATTAAACATGTGTATATAGGATAAATATGAAGGTAGTTAGCGAAATCTTACTTACAGCCTCAGTTTCATTTTTCACAATAGATTCTGTCAATAAAGGACCGGGAATTGTTAAATAAAACACAAATTTTAAGTTCAATCATAAACATTTATTTTGTCGCCCTTAAAGTAGCCCCAAATCAAGGATACACACATGTGCCAGCGTTTTTCCAATCATCGAAACATTTTTTATTGTCATTTTCCTGGAGGTCTTTAAGTCGCGCGCCGGATTTTGTTTTATAACTTCAATGGAGTCAAAACGGGTTCCATAGGAAACAGGAAAAACCACCTTAGTTGTTGGCCTTATATTCATTCACAATCGTATAGCTCGATATGATAGCGCGTTATCATCGCGTAAAATTCACGAGTTTATTCCCATAATTCCGGTCACTTTTTTCGCATCAGCACAAGAAATTTCGTTTGCAATAAAAAATTTAAGGCAAACACTTTGTTCAATAATTTCGATCATCGTAAAAGTTGGCATCATAATGAAAGACAGTCCTACCAATCTATAGGAAAAAAAATTGTTTGAATCTCTTTATTGCGGTCATTTAAGCAATTTAAAGCCTGAGATTGCAGTACCTATCAAGAATACAGATCTGGTAGGTTTCAAATGTCAAATTTCCTATAAGATACTGTTGTAAAATTTCCGATATTTTTAAATTTGGTAATGTTACCTGTAATATTACCGGTAACACGAGTTAAATAGGTAACAAACACTTTTTATTCAATATTTTAATTTCAATTTGTACCAAAGGACACTAGTAAAATTTTGACATCTGGACAAAATTAGTACAATTTTTAAATACAAACGGCTTATTATTCGTTCAAATATATTTCATCCTCTTCAAAATAATCTCCTTCGGGTACAATACACTTATACCAACGTTTTTTCCAGTGTTCGAAACAGTTTTTAAAGTCTATTGAACGTTAAAGTGTCACAACGATGTCCCAGGAGCGGTTTCTTGAGTTTAAGGAATAGCCAGAAGTCAAGCGGAGCTAAATCAGGCAAAGCGTAGTTGCGAAACAATATCGGTCGAATTTTTGGCCAAATAGTAACGTACAACCAATGCAGTGTGAGAGAGCACATTATCTTGATGCAAAAACCAAGAGTTTTCTGCCCAAGGTCAACACGGCAACAAGGTCTCTAATTGTCAATCGACGTTTTTTAAGCACCAAATTATTGACTTCCTTGATGTGTTGTTCATCGGTAGACGTCGAAGGACGTCAAGGTCGTCTTCAATGCCTACAGTAAATAATAAATTTTACATAAATATGAATTTATGATCAATTAAACTCTTTAATCGATCAAAGCCTCAACGTCAATCATAACCGAATTATTCTTACTTTCCTCCAAGTCATCCTCTTCTGCAAGCGAATATGATTAAGCAGCTTCATCCATTATAATAATTTGACTTTGATTCAGCAGGAATAACTTCATCTTCGTTATCGACATTTTCTACGTTCGATCTCGACCGGTTTAAGTTGTGCAGAATGTACGTTAGTTTTCCTGCACGATAAACAGTCAATGGGTTACGTGTTGAGAAAACCATAAGTACTGAATGTGCTTTCCATTGCAGCTCTCGATGCAGGTATGCTTAAAATATCAACCACCAAGCATTTAAAGGTGAAATAGAACATAATCCAGCCCACCAAATTTCACCGTAGAGCTGCTCACTTGCAACCACAAACGGTCATGAAAAAAGTTCACTTCGAAAATTATATTGCGCCAAACTATTTTTTGTCCTTATGTTTTAGGTGAAATTTTGCGACATAAAAAAAAAATTCATTCGCTTCAAGTTTCTGTGGTTCCGAAAGACTCTTTCCTCGAATAGTTAGTTCTAGCAAATTTGCGGCATAATATAGCGGTTGTAAGCATTTTTAGGCCCGTGATTTGAGAATACTTATAAGTTCTTCATAATTGGCGCATTTATTTTGTTCAAAAGTTGGTTTTATATTAACAAAACAGTGCACCACTTTAGACAAAACAGCAAACTCTCAAAAAAAAGATGGCCATTTAGCAATAGGAGGTAGTAGTGAGCAATTTCGTACAGTGAACAATTTCGAATAGGAGATCGTAGATGCCTTCATAACTGATTTCACTTGGTCTTCGATAGCCAGTTTTGATGACATAATTTGTTATGGAGTCCCTGCGTATGTTCAACCAAACATCGGTCTGCAACGTCAGATGCGCCGGTAATTTTTGGTAGGATCACCCCTCGACGCGATGGTACTCAAGGCCCAACAATTGATTGGAAAGTTGGTATCTCGAAGGAAGTTTATAGGACCGTCGCAATTTCTTCAACTAATCAATACATGCCGACTTTGTGGTTGAGCCTAATGGAGCACCAGAAACGAAATATGCTCGAGCAATAGCTCATCGACCATCTGGTGCTACTTTGGTCTCATGCTGTCAAGACGTTGCAGCCACTTTTTTAGTTAAAATAATGATTGGTATTTTTTCCAGACAGAGCGATGGACCATATTCAGGGTCAGATTCCAGCTCTATTACCTATTTGCCAAATGAATATGTCAATGAAATAGGAAAAAGGTGTAGATTATTATAATTTACAGAAAAAATTTGCTGTAGTAAGTTAATAATACATAAGGAAGTATAATGCAGTGGTGTCACAACTCTTTTTGCATTTAGAAAAAGGGTGAAAATATTGTAAACTTCTGCATTTTAAGGTATTTATACTTATCTTTATTTTGTATCCTTTAAAACCATTTTGTAAATCAGTTCTTCTGGGAAAAATATTGATTAGATGAAACTGATTAGATTATATTTTATCAAATTTTTATGTTAAATTTACCTTTATTTGAATTCACGCATTTGGAATCGACCGTCATTGTGTTATGTGTAATCTGTCAAATTAGTATAGTCGATTTCAGACATGATGAAATTTATACCATCCATGAGTATTGCAATTTGCAAGGTGAAATATTTTCATGGAATCGGAACTTACTTCACGCAATTTTTTGTTTTTGGTCAAATCCATTTTTATTAAAATATACTAGTAAAAACTCTGGCGACGAATGGTAAAGGAAGGAAAGCGAATAAACAAATTTTTTTGTTTACCAAGCGTAAAAGTGAACAAATTGTGTTGATTTATTTTCAATAATTAATAACCAAAAAATACAGTCCACTAGTCGGCTTCGAACATGACCGGCAAAATGCTGAACCCAGGCGCTTTGATAAAACTTGTAAGCTTCTAACGGTTTATAAGATTTAATTTCGTTGAACGAATAAAACAACTTTTTGTTGATCAGATAAATTTCAAAAAAAAGTTACATTCTTTGGAAGCTGGTTCTCATCTCAGCTGGTTCTGAAGGCTCTTTGCGTATTTTGACAACAACACTTTGTTGTTATTACCAGACATGTCTGAAAATGTGGAAAATTTAATGAATCACTTCCAAATCTCGTTACAAAAATAAACTAACAAAAACAAGATTTACCTTACTTGTACGAGAAAAGTCATACAATTTTTATAGAATAATCATTAAATAATAAATGTTCTCTTGTAAACACCAAAAAATAATTTTAAAATAATTAAAACCAGTTCACATAAAAAATCGCAAATTATATTACACAGAAAAGCTGCATTGGCCTACCGATATTTTAACAATTGCTTTTATCTGCCAATTTTTTTTTTTGCGGAAAAGGTCTATAGTACTGAAAATTAGAATTTGTTTTACCAAATTATTACACAAATTTATTAATTGCTTTAAAAATTTACGATTTAATGCATGAGTGAAAATTTTAGTTGACAGCAGTCACTGAGTATAAGTCATAAGTAAATCGTCAGAAAAAATTTCATTCGCCAGAACCGCCAATGAATTTAAAATGTATATACATAGATAAACCGACACTTAGATCGTAACTGTGAACTAGCGGTTGACAAATTTTTAGAAATTTCCTATTTTTAATTTCGAATCACTGCATACATTTTATTACTTTCCAGCACTGCATAAAAAAATTTCCCATAGCACTTTCTATTAAATAATAATCTGTGGCTACCATTCTTTAAATTAAAAATATTCAAGGATTTAGTAATTGATGGAAACTCCTTATTCACAAATTCAAGCTTTGCTCGAAACGACTCTAATTTAACCTGATGTAAATTTGGTCAAAATATACTTTTCGCATGTTAGAATATTTTTATGTTTTACTGTACGTATACACTATACAATATTGAGGCGGAGCTTAATTAGAGAATATTATACTTACACATAAACGAAGTAAATAAAAGCGCTGAATTGTAAATAGAAAATCCATATTCGTTTTTCTGTTGCCATACACACAAGAACACTGTATACATAAATTTTAAATCGCAGACTCCAAAAAGGTTTGATCCCGATTTTAATGCCACACGACCTTATTATAATCATATATATATAAATACACACACACACACACACACACACACACTTATTATTACACTCTTCTATATAATTGTAATTTTTTTTTCCGTTACACTTAATTTAATGTAATTTAATAACGTCCATATGCTGTCATCATAATTGAAGTTTCATGATCGTATACTTCCTATCTGCATGCATAGCACATATTCGTATATACATACATACTATATATCAATATCGAGTTCCCTTTCATTCCAAGTCACATCCTTTTCCTACACAATCAGGTAAATTTATTGTTTTATCCACGCGCGCAATCGTTTATATTGTTATTAGTATTTCTCCTTCTTATTTCAATTCTTTGTATATATATATATATACAACACATAACATCGTATTTATATCGTCCAACTCACCTCTTCAGAACATCGCGTACACCTATTTAATAGTTGTTCTTGTAAAAAAAAAAAAAAAAATACAAATTTTTTTGTTGTTTTAGTTTTATACATTTCTTCAGTTCTTCAAGTTTTTTTATAAATTCAGTCAGGTGCGAGGCACCAAATTGAACGGTTGAATTATTTGGAAACAAGAGTTTCTTATAACAAATAAATTAAAATATTTCGAAGATTTTTATAAAATCCGGATTTAATTTTGCATTGTGCGATTGAATATATTATAATATATTCTTTAAGAATAATTTTCATTGTGCGATATTTTGTAAATTGTAAACAAAAAAAAAAAAAAAAATGTGAAAAACTTTTGAAAGTGTTAACACAACTTTTTATTATTTAGTGATTTTAAATTAAAGTGTTTTGTGTATCAATTTTTTAATTTTTTATTTTCGTTAAAACTATTAAAATATGGATCCTTTAAATTTATCACCACCGTTATCACCACCGGGATATATTTATCCGCAGTCGAACACCACCAATAAACCATCTACATCTTCCACGGAACAACATCACAGTTCATCAAATCATTTATTAAATCGACCACAAATTTTACAATCAACATCCTCACCAAATGGATTACAGCATTCAGCATTTAATGTCCTGGCGCAAAAATTAAATCCTCGAGGTAAGATTTTATGAATGAATTTTATCCTTTTTTTAGTTATTGTTGAGGGTATAATAAAACTGTTCGATTTGTTTATAATTAGCGGATTTCCCGAATTTCTTATGCTTGTTTTGTTGTTGTTCTACATAAAAATACAAAAAAATAAAAATAAATTCGAGTCATAAAATTTAGACGCCTGGATTTTACGCTTAGCGCGTTAATAATCTTTTTCAACAGACAATAGCCAAATATGTTGATTGTTTTATTACACCTCTTCTTGAGAATATTTAACGTTTTTAACGTATGAATGGGAAATGGGTTGTTGGATTTTTTAGTTTTATGAATGAAGTTTTTTTTTACATTTTCCTTTTGTTTTCTTACAGATTTATCTCTATTTTACAATCCACTATTATATCATGCAGCCTTTTTTGTACCACCCCTAATAATGCCAAATCAAGCTGCAGCTTCAACACATTTTAATTATGCGCAGCAACAGGAAAACTATCAACGATTTTCGACAATATCACAGCTACAATTGACCAAACGTGAATTAGAGACATTAACGCCGGAAGAACAACGTGACGAGAAAATGGATATTAATATAAATTCATCGTCGTCACCGATTTCGGCACGTTCTAATTCACCGCAATCATCGGGCTCTTCGTCACGTCACCATCCACAATATCAGCCACAGTCACAATACGATGATATGCCACTAAATTTATCGACAAAACCAACAAGTAGTAATAATAATAATAATAATAGTAATGATACTACTAGTTTATATAGTACAAACTCGATACAAAAGACAAATAGTAATCAAACAGTTAATATGAAAAGTACTAGCATTTGGTCACCGGCTAGTATGTGTGAAAAAGAAACAAAAAATTTAATAGTGAATAAATTATTTAGTGAAAAATATCGTGATAATAGTGTTAATTGTTATAATAATTATAGACATTACTACAACAGTAATAGTAACAATAGTGGTAGTAATATAAAAAAAAGTCTTGAATATGATATCCGTCAACATATACCATGTCCTCCAGATTCAACAATTAATAATAGTTCGATTCAAATTAATTATCCCGATGATGATCAGGATATGATCGGTGATGATGAGAGTCATCATAGTAATGCACAGCATGGGAGTAATATGGAAAGTGGTGGCGACGATGCTGCGAGCATAAATGAACGAGTTTATCACAATATAATTGGACGGCGGACGGGAAATGAATATCGTACGAAACGTGAACGAAGTTTTCAGGTTAGTACAAAGCTATTTTGTTTTATTTGTTTTTTTTTTTTTTTTGATCTTTTTGAACTGATCTGGAAATTTGTATCCAATATTCAAATCTGAATTAAAATTATATAAAATTAAACAACTGTTCACACTCCCATAAAATAGTTTATTAACATCTAGTTGGGGGTGGTCGATATAGTTGACGAAGATCCAATTCCCTTTACATTTTTTCCGTATTTTCAGCTGGCGTTTAATTTTTAATAATGTGGTTCTATTTTCTGTTGGATCTTTAGAAGTTAAAAAATTTATTCGTTTGACGATCTGTTTGCTAGATTGCTAGTTTATGTTCTCCAATCGTTCTAGATAATTCTACATTTTTAGCTGAATATATAAACCGACGCTTTCAATACTTATTTGACTTTGCGTTATATGTTTGGAATTACAAAGTAATTCTTTCAGGTTTATTAATTTTAAATTTTATTCAAATTTTGAATCAAATTGATCTCAAAATTCAAGCAACCATATTAGTAATGTTACTATATTTACAACAAAACATCATCCTCAAAGTGTATCATTTAAAAGTGTAAAGTTTCTTTTTTGAACACCGCGAACAAACCCAACTTAGTTAATATCATAAAAATTCACGTTCCTGACATTTGATCTAAGATTTAAAAACAGAATTTTTTTACGTTAATTTAGAACATAATAATTTGACCAATGTGTACTTAGAACATTTTTTTTTATTTAGATCAAATTTTCCAACGAAATTTTTAATTTAATTAACGAGTAGCTCAAAGCTATAAAAATAAGATTCAAACCGAATTTTCAATCTATGAATTGAAAAATTTATTTTTTACTGGATTATCTAAAAGCCCTGAATATTTACAAGTTTAATTTTTTGAATTACTCTTTAAATTAAAACAAATGATTCTCAACGACATTTTTATTAAAATTATACCTTATCTGCTTAAGCATTATTATTTGGGCTTAATTTCGCGAATTTGGTTTCAAAAGACAGATTTAAATTTCGTAAAAAGACACCTTGATTATGATTAAGCCTACATTAAGATTTCAAAAATTCGTGAAATTTTGATGTTGATGTATTTCCGCGGCAGAAGATTTTAACAGCAAAACCGTGTGCCCTCGGTCTCAAAATAACTGAGCTGACCTTTTATTATCCGTAAAATAGGGCTAAAACACTGAAGTGATTCAATAATGGCATATATTCATGTTCAATAATGGCGGGGGAATTCATAAAAATACACTGGTTGCTTACCGGATGGGCGTAAGGCAATTACACTTTAATGGCCTATTCACATGAAACGCGATTTTACTCGTACGAGTAAAAATGATTCACGGATTTCTCTTAAATTACGTCGTAAAATAAATATTAGCTACTTAAAAAATATTTAGTAAACAATTCCGAATATAATTCGTCATTAACACTTTTTTTAACAAACACACATTTCCTAATAAAAACTGCAAAAAATGTTTAAATCGCGGCCATATTGGAAAATTCGTGCGAGTAAACACTTTTTTGCCATTTTTATTAGGAAAAGTGCGTTTGCAAAGAAAATTTTCCTTAGTAATACATTCAGAATTGTTTATTACCTATTTTTTAAGTGACTAGTATAAATTTTACGATGTAATTTAGGAGAAATTCGTGAATGATTTTTGTTTGCATGTGAATAGGCCATAATGCATAAATAATGCCAGAAAGAAACAATATTCCAACGAATTGGATATAATTGGGGTATTTTAACAACCTGAAAAATGCCCCTAATTTTGGGGATTTTTTTGTTTCATTTTTGGGGTGTATTTTTATTTAATTTCAGGCTACTTTTAAATGTAGTTATTATTTAATTTTTAATATAGTAACCGAAAATGCCAAAAGACTCCAATATATTTAAATGAAAATATGCGCCATTTCAGTATTGAGATAGTTTTGGGAACAAATTATAATAAATTGTTGGAACTTGGAACTACTGGAAGGGAACACAAACAAATACTTTTAGACTCGAAATAAAGGTTTTGAGAAACAACAAAATTTTCGTTCTCTTTGCTTCGTCTGATAGTAGAATGAATTAAACAATACTTTCAGTGTAATTTTAATTCGTTGTATGTCTTAGCTTAGAGGATAGACTGCCGACCCCAAAGCCCTACTTTCCGATAGAATTCTTCCTCTTTCAATTATTTCAATATTTTCTAATATTTTTTCTTGTTGCTAAATATCCCCGAATAATTCGGACTTTATTTAATTTATTTTTGGGGCCTATTTGCATTTTTTTTTTATAATTTTTCATTTCTGTTTGGAGTATACTTTCCTAATGCAAAAACACGCGCAAGTTTACCGACAATTTTAATTTTTTTAGGGACATTTTTCCATTGGGGTGTAATTGTCATACATCTAGATAGAGTCCTGGAGAAAAATATTGTTCTAATGTAGTTTGAACTCTTCCTATCATTGAAGATTAATAGAAATATATGTGCGACATTGAGAAAATTCGGCATGGGTATTTTTGTAATAGTTGATCTAGTCTTGATCCAGCTAATTCTCCAACCCTCAGTCCAAATACTTGTACATACAATACCCGCACCACCAATCGTGCCTTGTATCGATCAATGCTTCCATCTGGATTTTGCTTTAGTTTGTATACCTAACGATTATCAATCACCTTTTGATACTTTGGTAAATTAACCAAGTTCCACGTACGATTTTTAACTAGCGAATCGTACTCCTCGTTCATTGCCTGCTCCCACTGCTTGTGATCATCCGATCCAATTGCTTGCTCGTATGTCCTTGGTTCTTCGCTGATTGCCAACATTGCAACGTGTTCTGCTGATGCATAATACGTTAATCGATCGCACAAATATCGTTCAATGATATTCCTCTCATCCAGATTGCATATTGCACCGCGTTCGATTAATTGCGCCGGCGTTGTCACAGCATCGTTCACCTCTGATTCAATATTTTTTACGTTCGCGTCTTCGTCAGCCTTCTTATGTGTGTTACTAATATCTAGTGCAACCATTGATTCTTCCAGAAGAAAAATCACATCACGAGCTACCTCAATTTCATTCGTCTCTGGATTCCACACTCGATACGATTTCTGATAATTACCGTATCCAACGAACACACCCTTAACTGCCTTTGGATCCAGCTTTTGTCGTTTTTCCTTCGGAATGTGTATGAACACTTCTGACCCGAAAATCCGCAAATGATCGATTTTCGCCTTTTTTACCGTGCCATAATTCATACGGTGATTTCTCAGGCACTGTACTCCCGTTCCCGTTCGATTCAGTACATGCACTGCCAAATTGACAGCCTCCGCCCAGAATTTGTAATCCAACTGTTTTGCATGAATCATTGTTCGCGCAGATTCCACAATTGTGCGATTATCACGTTCCACACAGCCATTCTGCTCTGGCGTATACGGCACAGTTCGCTGATGCTCAATGCCCATCTCATTAAAAAAAGTTTCCAATTCCGCATTGACGAACTCTGTCCCGTTGTCTGATCGAAAACTGCGCACTTTGTGTTCGTTCTCTTGCTGCATTCGCATTACAGCAAATTTGGCCTTTTCTGTGACCTCCGACTTTTGCTTCAAAAAATATACGTAACGGAAATGTGAAAAATCATCCTTTAAAAGTAAAAATTACCTCGAGCCCCAATTGAATTCGTTTGCATTGGTCCATAAACGTCTGCATGAATAATTTTGCCACATTCCTCTCACTTTTCTTTACGAAGTTTATAACTTCCACGATGATGCTTTCCGTAGATGCACGCTTCGCACGCAATATCTTCGTCCACGAAATCAATTTCATTATTTTGTAAAAATTTCTTCACGTTTGCGACGTTTTGATGTCCATGTCGTTTATGCCATGCGTGAAGTGAAATTTTTTTGATCGCCACATTTGCAATGGCCTCATCTACCTCCGATGATTCCTCAACTTTGAACAGCATTTAACAGTCTGTCGCGTCAAACTCCCACTGCATAAATATTTCCATTCTTCAGTAGTTCACAGCGTTTGCTATTCGATTGCAATCGATAGCCATGATCCATGACCTTTTCCGACGAAAATAAATTCATATGAATTTCTGGTACATACAGCACATCCACAATGCGTCTAGGAATCCATGAATCGCCGTTGAACGCAAAAATGTTGATATCGCCTTTTCCTCGAGCCATGATCATTTCACCATTTCCCACTGTTATTTGTGACGATGTCTCCACAAAGTTATCGAACCATTCACGTCGATGACACATATGGTCACTTGCTCCTGAGTCCAACACCCAAGTATTTTTGTCTCCACCTGATGCTGGGTCATAGCACAAAAAAGCATCGTCCAAAATGTTTGTCTGTTTCTTGTTTTTTTTATTATCCTGCGTACAATCGCGCCTCCAGTGTCCACTCTCGCTACAACGGAAACACCTTCCCTTTGGTTTACTGCCCTTAGGTTTCTTTGTTTTGTTTTGTTCCGATGAGTGATCTTTTTGTTTTATTGAATTTTTTTTAAAAAAATTCATCTTGGCCATTAACGCTTTCGTTTTTTCAATCTGACCCTGTGACTTCAATCGAAGCTCCTGTCCGCACTCGTTGATTTCCACGCACTATTAAAATGGTTATATTTAGCTGGCAAGGACATTAAAATCTTCGTCATAACCATAGAATCGGAAACAACTTCGCCTTGATCTTTTAATTGTTGCACGACTTCCATGAGCTTTGACATACACGTTGCAATATCATCACCCGGTTGATTTGTGAAACTGTAGTACCGCTGTTGCAAGTACATAATATTTGCCTTCGATGTTTGCTCATATGTACGTACTTTTGAGCGTCGCCCACATTGAAGCTGCCGAGTCACAATTTATTATTTGCAGCAATGGCTGCTTTTTGCACGTCGTTGAAATTGCACGTCTTGCCTTGGAATCAATCTGTTTCCATGTCTTAATATTATTCGCATAGTCTACTAGCTTCTAGAATTTGGCGCATCTGAAATTTCCATGTTAGTAAATCTTCGCTACCTTCCAATTTTTCAACGTTCACCTGATCGCCTTCCATTTTGTTTCACCTTTTTTTTACACGATGATGAAAATTGTAAAAAAATATTCCTTTCTCGACGCTTCTCAAAAAAAAAATTTACAACAATTCGCAAATATTGTAACCTCAAAAAATTTTAATACACGTGCACACCACTTGCGTGTACTATAAAAAAATTAATTAATTTTTTTGATTTACTCGTTGGCATGGACTGGGGCCATAACCTATTTTGTAATAGTTGATCTAGTCTTGATCCAGCTAATTCTCCAACCCTCAGTCCAAATACTTGTACATACAATACACAGTGGAACGAATAAAAAAACTTGCGTGTTTTGAAAGGAATTTATTTTGCGTGTGTTTTGTTCGCTGTCCCAAAAAAAACTAAAACAACTCTTACAATTGAGTACACCGGTCGAGTCTAAAAACACGGTGCACACGTTCATAAATACAATATGTCAAAACTAACTTTAAGTAAATTACACCAGAAGAGTGCGTTCACTAATTTCAATAGTTATCCTCAATCTCAACGAAAATGTCAATAGCTCTATTGATAAAATTCAGACATTCTGAATTTTTTTTTTGAAATTGAAATTGTTCCTCTGCTACCTCTATTAACTTTCTCGTCATCTTCATTTACAACAACTGTAATGAAATCCTCGTTAGAAATTTCTTCAATATCAATATCAATTACCATTTCCGGTACGCACACTTATTCCGACACCAAACGCCAACATATTTTTCATCAAATTTCGAGCTAACCACTCAAAAATTTCTATAAGGTACGTACAAATTTAACAGCATTCATATTGAGTGTATAGTAGGACAGTTATTTGATGTTTTCCATTAAATAGTCTTAACATATCCAGGCAATTCCATCTTGATTTTTACGTTCAGTTCCGCAATCGCACAATGCACCATTTCGCTCCTCCGTCAAAGTACTAACCCCAAAGCAAATAGTGAAACGGCGACAAATCTTGGGATTCCAACGGTTTGCCTTTGTACAAAGGGTGGTAGAGTAACTAAATTTAATATATTTTACTTTTCCACAAGAATTCCACACTATTTCACTATGCGTCAGCTTTCCACAAAAATTTCTAATTTCGTATCAAAAATGTACAATCTTGCTTGACAAGAAGACAGATTTTGACAGATATTTACACGGGGAAAATTGATGTGGAATTCAAGAATAAATTCGGGGTAGTTTGTCCTAATGGGACGCTTGCTTCTTAAATGGACAAATGGCGTCTCAATGTAGTGAGATTGACCGCTCTGCATAATTCTCTTATGCCGGGGTGAATACGCTCGCTGCAACCGCTGAACGACCTTTGTTTCACCTTTGTTCCGAAACGTTCCACATAAGACACTATCCATCTCGTTACTACTACTGATATAATTTATTAGTGAGGTTCTCAGGGGTAATCACCGTAGTACATTTACGTACATGTGATATGAAGAACGAAATAAATAGACGAGTCGGTCTCACGCCTAAGCTTTACGGGGTTGCTGGACGTCAGGGTGACACAGACATTCCGAGCATGGACGGTTCTTTAAAATATTGTCAATAATAGAAAAAAATCTATCATATAATAAATTTATACCTTTAACTCGATCTAGTTTAGCAGGTATGTTATTCGCGAACATTTCAGACGATTTCAGCAGCGTTCTATACAATTTGGTCTTCAGTCAGTAAGATAGGAAATTAAATCTGTAATGTTATTTAACCGTAGTTTAACTCTTACGACTCTGCTCTTCACTAATTATTAGTTAGAGGTGATGGAATCAAGAAGCTGTTTTCATTTTTAAATCTGTTGGGTGATTCTAAATAAATCCGAAAATAATACCAAACTTCTTTTCAAACAGTCATAGTATCGAAAAAAAGTACATTTCTACTGAAAATATCGTTACTGGTTTCTAGCATTGGATACGTTAAATTTGTGCTGCTCATGGTGGGTTAATGAGGTCGGATTTTTACCCTTCTAGGGTACTTTTTTCCGATCACATAATTTTTTGTTTATTTTAGTGATTGATCGGTTAAGGAGCACACGGAAATAAATACCTAAGGTGAAAACCAACCTCGTGAATCAACCATGAGACGTTTGATTGGTTAAGGAGCTGGGAAAATATAACCTAGGGATCTTTAATTTGTTTTCGAGTATCATTCAGTAACTTCGTTTTGTTCGTTGTGTTCTGCTACTTCAAGAGGACTTTATCTCCTTGATATCTTATATTGTATAACTTCTTAACCAGTTCTCTTATCACCAAAAACCGTATGGTTCCTTAGATGTAGACCTGTAGGCCTGTAGGTATTACATCGTGTTTTTAAAATCTTTGAGAATTGCTGTTCTGTTCCGAAATGGACATTTTAATAAAACGCAAATTCATCAATTTAAAAATGTAATCAATTGACAGCCCTAATCGATAAAAGTAAATAGTAAATTTAAAAAAATCATTAGTTTTCATCAGTCTCTAAACCTCAGGCTGAGCATAATAATTCTTTGTCATTGGGTGTCGTGAAACGATTTTTTAAAATTGTGGGCTGAGACTTAAAAAATTTAAGACCCGGTATTTGGAAACTTACATTTTTAAAATAACCTTTACCTGTCTGTCTTAAAAATTAAATTACAAAACCATCCATTTTTTTTTTTTAATAATGTGGAATTAAAAATGGTAACGAGCCCAATATTTTTAAAATTTAAACTGCAACCTCAAGTTAATCAAGTAATGTCATGGTCCAGCCCAATTTGTTAAAAGTTTTTTTTTAATCGATCTATTTCTTCACGTAGATTAAGAATTTGACTAGGAATTTACGCTCAAGCTTCCACAAATAAATCGGTTATTTTGCGCACATTATGGGATACTTTTTTTATATTTATTTATTTGGTAGCAAAAAGCCACATTTTTTCAGTGAAGTCGTATTTCTTCGCTAGACTAGGCTCGAATAAAAAAATTTACTCATTGCAGATCGTAATTGATATGAAACTAAATATTCTTAGTATATTTGAACATATCCACATGTGCGGAGAATACCAAACAATTTACAAGATTGTTCGTTTCATTCGTTATGTCATCCCACTACAAGAGGACACTAACTCAGATGTTTTATTTTGTTTGTTTACCTCGCCTATAGATCACGAAAATTCTTATGGTTACTTTGATGCAGGCTTTGGGGTTACATCATGTTTTACCCCTCACAAAATACGTAAAACCGTTGAGAATGAGTGCCCCGTTCCAAATTCGAAATTTGAATAAAAACTAAATTCATCATTTTAAAAATAACGGTAACGGTAAATATTACGTAATAAAAGCCTTATTTTTAACTTTATTTGAGCCACCCTACCCTGTTCAAAATCACTCTTCAATTTGCTTGATAAATTTGCCAGCCAGTTTCAATGGGTGTCATGAAGGGGTTAGCTGTTTTGAGTTACTTGGATAGTTTAACAAAAAATAAAATATCCCGATTTTTTTTTTCAAATTATTTTTAAATTCAAATTAAACTTCAAACTTCAAAATACTGAAAATTCCAATTCCAATTAAAATTCTGTACTTCTATGTCTGCAGTTTTTTATAACTAAATATCCAACTTGTAATTAAAGTGAATTTGTAAAAATTTTGAACTGTTTCTATCATGGTTGCTTTTGTCTCGAAGGATGTCATTTGGTAGCACGAATTTTTTCTTCTTATGACTTGCAAGAAGTGTTTCCAATTTGTGCAGAAGTTCCTGACATAAAAGGAATAAAGGAATAAAGTGGTTAAGGAGATTGATTTAATGGTGGTATAGATTGCCTTTCCCGTTTGTACAACACTTTCCAGGCGATCCCGATTTAAATTTTTTTGCTTCACAAAGTTTCCATATAAGCCCATTTTCCCAATGGATGATTTATGTAATCGAAAGTCTCCATCGAAATGCTTCCGATTTCTTATCCGACCAGCTAGTAATATTGCAGTCGATTTCAAGTCGGTTTTGTCGCTGCTCAATTGTTTCTCGTATTATTGACTCAGTCTGCTTAACTCGTTGTAAATCTACACGGGCATAATGACTGCGATGCTCTGGATTTACCCTTTCTTATTTGTTGTTGATATAATCGGGATTAGCAATGTTTATTTGTTTCTTAAGCCTTAGATTTAATCTGTCTTGTTTGTTGATAACGCAAACGTAATTCGTAATTTAGACTCTGCTAGCCTTATTGCTTGCTATTGCAATCAGGATTTATGCTGTATAGTTGTCTGAGAAAGCCTTAAAAATTTTATTTTATTTGATTTTAGAGTGACATTTCAGGATGGCACCTGATACATAGAAATTTCAAATAATGTCATACAAATTTAGAAAGTTATTCGTATTTATGTTACTCGTAGATTATATTAGATAAATACAACAACAACATAAATTTTCGACTTACATTGTGTAACTGCTTTAATTACTCTACTTTAAATATTTAACTGCTCTAAATTAATTTATTGTATAGTTTCACTGCAATGCAAAACGTATATACACGAATAAAACAAACGGCTGTCTATGCAGGGCTGCGGAGTCCGAGCAAAAATGTTCGGCTCCGACTCCCGAAATTTATAAACTTATTAATGACTCCGTCGTTAATAGCCGTCGGCTTAATCTCAAGAGCCGGAATTTTTTTATTTTTTATTTACTGCGGTGCTTTAACTGGGAGGGTTTCTATCGATTTATTACCAATTGCAAGGTCACATATTTGAAATTTGTCAGGTTTAGTAAGTCCCTGTAAATTCTTCTTGATGTTTTTCTTTTCAATTTTTTGTTTGGTCTAACATCAGTAATTTCCGTGAAATGTGATGACAAAATACTTAATTAGATTTGCGCGCTTAACCCAAATTTCTCGACTTTCTACACGTATCTCGAATTAAATTTCGCGAGATTTCGAGAGTTAAGCCCCGGTACGCTGCTGAAGTGAAATGAAATTTCTCATACAAAAATGACACAAAAATAAATTTTGACAATTTTATTTGAGTTTTTGCATTTTGTGCTCGTCAAACTAAATTTTCACGTCAGATTTATCTTCCTATATTTTTGGAGACCAGTGAAAATTTCATTTCACTTGAACAGCGTACTTGAACATCGGAAATTTTTATATTTATGGCTTTTGACATAAAGTATATAAATATTTAATACAAGATCTACCTTTTAAGCTCTCATTATAGGCGTTACAATCAGTGCCAGCCACACAATGGCGATATACTATATGTACATAATTTTGTTTGTAGGTGAAATTTCCTTTCTAAATGCTTTGTGTTTGTATTCATAATGGAGGATTATACACTAAATAAGTTGTTAAGTGTTTAATACAATAAAACAGTTATTTGTAACAGTATTTTTTTTAAACTATAACAAGGAATGTGTCATTTTAGGCAGTAGTTTGGAGTCATATACAATAGTTTGTCGCTTTAGTCGTTTTAATCTTCTAGGCGGAGGTACTTTAGTCATTTCAGCATTCCTCTTTGGAGCAACTGGAACATTTTGCCCCTTGAGTTGTACTTGACTGTGACATAATTGTAGGTGGTGAGTGTACTAAGGACGATGTAGCTCTGAACTCTGACCCAGTAATGATGTCAAGTTGATCAATAATACTCCCGTCATCAGCTGTGTTTCTGAAAAAAATGAAACGGTGTCGTTAGAAAATGTTCAGTCCAATTTAATTGACAAAATCGTTAAGTGAGCGAATACAACAAGTTAAAGCTTATGGTTTGCTAAATCTGGCATACCAGATGGCCTCAGGATTCTTCACTGGGTATACCTTTATTCTTCATTTTCATTAATTTTCTGGCAGATCTAAAATCAGATAAAATCTTTACTTTTCAATTGATCTTGAAAAGTTTCATGTGTGATCAATTACGTTCATTTCACTACAGCTTGTTCTAAATCGTTTAAATTGCTTGGATATATTATGTTTTTATTGCTTTATACCACAGTCTCTGCCGTATTTATCTGGAATTCTTATTATAAGATGTTTAAAGCCCAAATTGAGAGAGTATGGCGTAACTTTATCACCTTCTTAATGTATAACTCTATACCTCAGCAGTTCAGAGCATGAATAATTCAGTTTTATATTAGGAACTACTGATAGAGTTGGCTTAATAACTCAGATATAAAATTTCACAAAAATCCATTGAGAAACGTGTTCCATTTGGTGTTGGAAATGTAGTAAAACCTGGATTATAAGTAAAATACGAAGTTTATACATAAGTAAAAAAAAAACAATTTCAGGTTCTTATTTATGGACCAAAGTATTATTACTATCATTAGTAATGTCCCGCAATATTTATTGAACATGGCTATGTTTTATTTAAGAAACTCGTTCCCTAAATCAAATTGAGCTGGTGCGATGATGAACCATTCTATTGAAATCTATTGAAATTGATGATTTATGAATTAGTTATAACACCTCCAAATAATGATTCAACGTAGCCTTGAAACTTGTCTAGAAGAAATTTCACCACGTTTTGTAATCATTGGATGGTAATATAACCAGTCACCACCAAAACAATTTTATTAGTTGGTCTATGTCGAAATATTCAGAATTCGTCCAAACTCTAAAATGGAAATTTTAGTTTAACGAAGTAAATTTGTAAAATTGGAAATTTTCCTACGAAATTCTAATAAAGCGAATAAATGTATCTGGTCCTTTTGGCCTCGTTATACCGAGAATTTACTGGATTTAAAATAGATAAATACAAAAAAATGAAATATTGACTCTTCATTGACAAACTCTGTTGCATATCGTCCGACACCTACTAGTCAAAAAAAGGCTGAAGACTCAATAAATAAAAAAAATAAATTATAAATTAAATTCTTTAATTATTAATTAAATTTTTTTTATTTATTTTACAAATTGTTTGTACTAAAAATAGCCCAACTTGTATTTGCAAATTACGTATAATGGCACCATTTGAACTTTCACTAAACTGAATAAAAATAGAGATCCTTCAATATATTTAGACTAATAAAAAGGAATTAGTTAATCTTGAACTTGAAACGTTGAAACACTTTAACCAATCTCGAAAAATTCACTAATGGCACTTATAGCCAATCCTGGCTTACTTTTTTAAATTTAAATGTTCAAATTACAACAGAAAAAGATTTTGTTGAATGATGAATATTCAGAAAACTACTTCCAAAAAATCTTTTAATTTTTTACTCAAATGAATTCACATTTATGCGGTTTTATTAGCTAAAAAAAGTAGATTTGTGTACTTTTTTAAAAATTACAGAAAATAAGAACATTCGTGGCTATTACAGAACTCATTCCTACAGAATTTGGTATCACAGAACTTATTTTGTAGGAAAAAATCCTACGCATAGGAATTTTAACTCCGAAATGCAATTCCTAGCTGAGAATCAAGCAACTCCAAAACATATTTAAAACTTAATTTATTGAGCCAAAAATGTTTAGTGAACTTGAAAAAATTATTATTTCAATATTTTTAAAAGCTCATCAGGTGAAATATTTTACTTACGCTATGTCATCTAACCCTATAAGGGATCACAGCTGTTTCTGAAAAACCTTCACTAAGCTCATTTGTTTCCTAATCTATAACCGTCATCACAAATGCAACACTATCCATGTTCAACATTAATTACTTTAAACGAACGAACACTTTAAAAGTTGAAACGAAAATAAATTTCATTTACTAGTTGCAAAAACGAGTTTGCCTCTAATTGGCAACATTTTTATTTAAAAGTAAAATGTTCCTCCCCTTTTACTACAAAACATGTTCCTAAATCACAAACTTAAAATTATCCCTTTAACAAAACGTGTATATGTATTTTTATTTATTGGCGAAACACGACTAAACAGGATATATTTTTTTTTTCTGACCAATCGGAGTTTTTTTTTTAACTCCGAAACCAAAAATATCTCCGAAAAATAACAATAGAGAATTTATAATTCCTACAAAGTTTGTGATAGTAAATTTCGATTTGTAGGAATTTAAATTCCTACAGGAATGAAATTCCTACCAAGTTCTGTAATAGGCATGATTAAAATCGGAACCAGAAAAGAAGTACTGTACTCTCTAAAGAAGAACAACTGACAACCCTAATTTCTATGCACCTTTTCACATGGTTAGAAGTGAAGTTATTTTTTTCATTTTTCTATGGTCAAACCTTTAGTTTTGCAAACTCAATATCGAGATTGCAATAGAATTGGAATGATTATTTTTGTGCCTTTGATCTACTTCGATGCAGTGGCGTTATTAGGTACCCGAAGGACTCGCAGCCGCGGGGCCCGCGAGATTCGCTTTATTAGTTCAAATTTAAGATTAGATAGATCAGATTAAGCTTAGAGTATAAATTTGCAGATCGGTACATTTCTAGGAAATTTTTAAGAGGGTGAGGGGGGGTGGTCTAAATTTTAGAAAAGAAGAAATCGTTCCTTTTGCTATTAAATATTTTCTTAAGACACGCTCAACCATTTCTTCTCGGTTTTGACTCTGAAATTATCCGGTACTATTGTAGGGTTCAATTATTATTCCACATCGTTTTGTTGTGCTTAGTAGTATTAGTAACATTTAATTACTTGAGAAACAATTCCATATTTGCGGGGGAGGGGAGTTTCTAGATTTTTACAGTCTTTTCGATATTCCAGATTTTTCGGTAATATTGAAATTTTTCTAGATCAATCAACATTCACATAATATAGAGATTTTTCGAATTTTTCTGGGGTAGTCGAGATTATTCCGCGCGGTTTATTCTGCATTTCTGAAGTTTTTCGACATTCCTAGGATTATTCGAGATTTTTACAGATTTATCGAATTTATTCGAATTTTGTAAGGCAATATTCTGCACTTCGCTTTGAGTTGTAAGAACTTTCAGAGTTATACATTTAAATCTAACCGGTGATATTTAGGTTATTTAAAATTATTCAAGAATGTCCAGGCTGTTTACATTGTAAGGCAGTGATTAGCATGTAAAGGGTCTTCTTCGGTTTAACATACTTACGAATAGTTTGATTTTTGAGAACTTTCAAGAATATTCAAGATACTTTGAAAATTCGACATTTTTGACATGCTTTATCGATATATTTAGAACTCGTTATAGCATAGAGTAGCAAGATGTTTCGTTTTATTTGAGGCCATTCAAATGAAAAACATTCTGTTTCATTTACTTTTGAACGATGGCCGGAATATATCCACAAAATTAAATCTGAGTAAAGCAATTAGTTTTCTTACACATGGAACGCTCGAAAATGGAAATACATTTTGGATGATATTTACATTGAGAACAAATATTCTGAACTTTCCAAAAAATGACTTTGTTCAAATTTCTGATGAGTTGAAAAGGTTCGATAAGTGAAAGCTCTTAAAACTAAAAGTTCTTGACATTTCCTGCAAATGCATGATTTTTGCTCATAAAATATTTTAATGAAATACAGAATTTATGGAAAGACACAAAAATTAACGAGAAACTATCGACAAATTATAAAGCTTAAAGCTTATTGAAAACCAATATTTCAAATTTATTCCAAAATGCCACCATCCCGATACTTTAAATCAAATTACAGAATAAAAAGTAAATGAAATGGGTTAAAAGCTTCAATACGTGAAAGCTCCTAAAACTAAAAGTTCGACTTGTTTTCCTATAGTAAATAAGTTATGTATGTTCATAAAACATGTTTACAAAAAACCTGAAATTATTAAAAAGCTCAGAAATGTTAAGTTTAAACCCAATACAACCTAAAGCTCATTGTTAACAAAGCTCTTAAAACTAAAAGTTCTTGACATTTCCTGCTAATGCATGATTTATGCTCATAAAATATTTTAATGAAATACAGAATTTATGGAAAGGCACAAAAATTAACGAGAAACTATAGACAAATTATAAAGCTTAAAGCTTATTGAAAACCAATATTCCAAATTTATTCCAAAATGCCACCATCCCGATACTTTAAATCAAATTACAGAATAAAAAGTAAATGAAATGGGCTAAAAGCTTCAATACGTGAAAGCTCCTAAAACTAAAAGTTCGATTTATTTTCCTATAGTAAATAAGTTATGTTCATAAAACATTTTTACAAAAACCTGAAATTATTAAAAAGCTCAGAAATGTTAAGTTTAAACCCAATACAACCGAAAGCTCATTGTTAACAAAGCTCTTAAAACTAAAAGTTCTTGATATTTCCTGCTAATGCATGATTTATGCTCATAAAATATTTTAATGAAATACAGAATTTATGGAAAGGCAGAAAAATTAACGAGAAACTATAGACAAATTATAAAGCTTAAAGCTTATTGAAAACCAATATTCCAAATTTATTCCAAAATGCCACCATCCCGATACTTTAAATCAAATTACAGAATAAAAAGTAAATGAAATGGGCTAAAAGCTTCAATACGTGAAAGCTCCTAAAACTAAAAGTTCGATTTATTTTCCTATAGTAAATAAGTTATGTTCATAAAACATTTTTACAAAAACCTGAAATTATTAAAAAGCTCAGAAATGTTAAGTTTAAACCCAATACAACCGAAAGCTCATTGTTAACAAAGCTCTTAAAACTAAAAGTTCTTGATATTTCCTGCTAATGCATGATTTATGCTCATAAAATATTTTAATGAAATACAGAATTTATGGAAAGGCAGAAAAATTAACGAGAAACTATAGACAAATTATAAAGCTTAAAGCTTATTGAAAACCAATATTCCAAATTTATTCCAAAATGCCACCATCCCGATACTTTAAATCAAATTACAGAATAAAAAGTAAATGAAATGGGCTAAAAGCTTCAATACGTGAAAGCTCCTAAAACTAAAAGTTCGATTTATTTTCCTATAGTAAATAAGTTATGTTCATAAAACATTTTTACAAAAATCTGAAATTATTAAAAGGCTGAGAAATGTTAAGTTTAAACCCAATACAACCTAAAGCTCATTGTTAATAAAGCTCTTAAAACTAAAAGTTCTTGACATTTCCTGCAAATGCATGATGTTTGCTCATAAAATATGTTAATGAAATACAGAATTTATGGAAAGGCACAAAAATTAACGAGAAAGTATAAACAAATTATAAAGCTTAAAGCTCATTGAAAACCAATATTCTATATTTATTCCAAAATTCCACCATCCCGATACTTTAAATCAAATTTCAGAATAAAAAGTAAATGAATTGGGTTAAAAGCTTCAATATGTGAAAGCTCCTAAAACTAAAAGTTCGACTTGTTTTCCTATAGTAAATAAGTTATGTTCATAAAACATTTTTTCAAAAACCTGAAATTATTAATAGGTTCAGAAATGTTAAGTTTAAACCCAATACAAGCCTAAAGCTCATTGTTAACAAATATTCTAACTTTATCCCAAAATTCCGTCACCCTTTTTAGTAACAAATTTCTGAGTAAAATAATTTGATTCAAAAAGCTTCGACAAACGAAAGCGTATATTCTAATACCAAGTTTCCTAGTAAAATGGTCTGGCTTGACCAAAAGTTCTTGATAATTTACTTTGAGAACAAATATTCTAAATCATCTCTAAATTCAGTTACCCTTTGTAAAATCGAATTTCTGAGTAAAATGGTTTGGTTTTTAAAGCTCTGATAATTGAAAGTATATAAAATAAAAAGTTTTGATTTTTTGCAAACACATAAAATATTTTAATAAAAACCTAAAAGTATGAAAAAGGCTCAACGTTAAAAGTTAAGTTAAAATCCAAACTTGTCTAAATTAATTAGCAAACTTAAAACTATTTGACAATTTCTGGAAATATCTACATATTTTATGCTTATACAATTTTTGTAAGAAAACTTACGGATAATTCGATATTTGAGAACTTTCAAGAATATTCAATATTATTTGAAAATTCGACATTTCTGAGATTATTTCGAAATTCTTGATATTTTTCAAATTACATTCGAAATTTGTTCGATATTTTCGATATATTTAGAAATCGTTCGAGCATTGAGTTGCAAGATGTTTCGTGTCATCTACTCTCGAAATCAGATGATAGGAAGGAATAAGGAAGGCAACAGGAAGAAATAAGTTTTTCATTGTGAGTGTTCTTATGTTCTTATGTGCATTTTGGATCTGTTGTCTTCGAATCATTCTACAGTATTGTAAAAATCGATATGGTAAGTTTGTAGTAGATAAACTTCTAAACTATGCCAATTTCCCAAGGTTGTCGAATTTCGAAGATGAACTATTCTTCGGACTGTGGTTTGGACAAGAAAGAAGTCGATATTAATAGTATAGGGAACACCGTACAGTTTATTTTATAAAATCAGTTGCTATATTCTATTTTACATGTTATAAAATACGAAATAATAACAAACATCAAATCCTATATTTTATAATTAATATCCTTCAACTCTATAATTAAAATACAATTAAATCAACTCATTCTTATATAATATACGATTCGTTCCTACACCACCCATAATGTGACAAATTGACAAAGTATAAAAATAAAATTATTAATTAAAAAAAAAATCCTTTAATTATATATTGATTATCCTTGTGCTCGTTCGTTGTATAATAGTATGTACAACATTGATTGATACCAAACACAAGTCATACAAAAATATTACATTAAATCATTATTCCTTAATTTATTAATATTTATATAAAGACGATAAATAATATTTGTGTATACAAATGTATGTATGTGTTGTGTTACAACATTTATAATTATGTCCAGTTATTATTATTAGAATACACTTTTAATTGATAACAATTTAGATAAAGACAATATAAAACTATTATACATTACAACAAACTAATTTAATTTATGATATTCGTGTTTTAATTGAAATTGGGGTACTAAAAATACCTTTATAGAATAAAAATAGGGGTTAGTAGGGTGAAAATATTTTATTGAATAACAATCTGCATAAAATAAAGGGGCCCCCTCCTCTTAAGTACAAACATTTTACTCAATTTACTCATTTATATATGAGTAGGTTATATGTTTATTAAGGACACTACTGTTAATTTAATAATTGTCGGTTATATTGATATAATCTATTCTTGTGTTATCTTAATTATTTAAACAAATATTTCGTGTCTTCAAAAACAAATTTAGGCATAATAATAACCAAAAAAAAAGGATATAAGCCGACTGCCGATTTTTATTTGTTATAGCGCAGTAATATCCGGTAAGATCTTTTCTGTTTTAACAATACACCACCGATATCATAAATATACGTATTTAAATCACAATAGAAAAGTTTCTTTTTTTTTGTGTCGCCTCATCTTCCACAGTTGAACAATAGTCGCGCATTTTTATATATATGTACGTACGTATGCAGTACAGTGTACATAAGAAAACAGATCATTTCAACACACATATATAAGACGGATAATAAATAATGAGATACTGTGCTGATTGGTATATTATTTAGATTGAATGAGACATAGTCGACACTTGTATCAATAAATGATGGGCTAAATAAATTTTTTATTTATTTGGTTAATTAAATAATGAATTTCTTTCTTGATTGAAATGGAAAAACGCGGATTTAAGAAATATACGTAAGTGAAAAATATAAAACGATGCTATAAAAATTTACATAATTCAACAAAAAAAAAAAAATTAAATATAATTTTATACTTGTAACAATTGAATCAATATTTAATTGTATTACAAAAATATTTTTTTTTTTTTTTTTAAGTAGAAATTTGGGACAATGGGGTTTCGGTTTTTTTTGGCGGGGAAAATATACTTAAGTAATTTTTTTTAATCATTGCTGCGGTTTTTTTTTTGTAAATAGTGTCGCGGAGATGATATCATTTTTATCTGGATTTTATCAAACCAAAATTACTCAACATTTGTTTTAAACATAAATATAAAGCATATTATTTGAAATTTATATGGCGAACACGTATACATTATTGATGAATTCGGTCTAACTGGAAACTGACTCAAAGATTTACTAAATCGTTTAAAATCACATTTTTTGTTGATTTATTTATTTGAAGAAATGTGTGTGATTACTAACCCAAAATGTATAATACGACGATTTTTTTTTTTTGGTTAGTAGAGGTTTAATTTTTTTTAATTTTAGAAACTTAAAACGCAAATCAAGTTTCAGTTTATTCTAGGTTGAAACTTAAAACTTCAAATAGGCTCTAAAATTCTCGAGTGATTTCGAACAATCGAATAACATTAGCAATCTCAAACATACTTAAATAATCTCAAAAATCTTAAATAACCTCCCGAATTTTTTTCTTTTGTAATAATTCGACCAAATCTAGCTCGATTTTTGTTATTTTTGGCCCTGATCGGTTATATACTGTACTATACCGACAATTGCGGATCCTGATTTACAAAACTCCTTATAATCCTGCGAGTACTATTCAGACAAGTAATCTTTAAAACTTCGGATTTTTAGTAAAATCTCGAGAAAGGTTCAACAGATTTTAACTAAAATTGAATTGTGGACATAATTGAGATAAATCGCCTTGGAAGGAGATACTTTTTTCGATCGAGTATGATGGCTGATGAATGAACTAAATTCAAATATTGTGTTTGATCAATTTGATCACATTCCTTGTTATCGTCATCTTAAAATAAATTTCTTTCGCAACATTTCCAGTTGTTATAGTTTAAATAAAAAATATTTATAAATAAGTTTTATTGTGTACAATACTTAATATTTGGTGACGAGATTCTTTTTTGTGGATTTTAAATTTGTTTTTATCAATTTCGATAGATGATGCGCAATTCAAAAAAATATTACAACAACAACAAATGTTTATACAAAACGTTCTCAAAAGCAACAGAAATGGTTGGAGAAAACCTCATCTCGAAACACAAGCAGCATGGCAAGAAAAATTCGCGTGAAGTTTGTCCTAAATTGGTCCTAAAATTACAAAAACAAAATTTAGGACAAACTTCACGCGACTGTACAAATGTGTCAAGTTTGTCCTAAAATTAAACATTTGTCCTAAAAATTGATTTTCCTGTGAATGTATTAGTAAGAATAATAAATCTCTCGTTATAATGAATTTGTACGTAAACAATTATTTTACTTATCTAATTTAAATTTACAAAAAAACTTCTAAATAAACTTAAGTCTTAATTTAAATTGTCCAAAAAAACAATTTAAAAAATCAAAGTTCATTAGAAAAGTGATATATAAAAATTACTCAATCTGGTCCAAAAGATCGTAACTAAGTGGACACAAGTTTTACAGACAGTCGGAGAACCCCTCTATCCTAAAACAATGATAAAGACGTCATTAAGGATATTGGGCAATGTTCCTACCTAAAAAAAAAAACACATTCAAAAATCTAGAAGATAAATGACTTAGGCAGACGTTTTGCTTCCCTATATGAAAATTCGTATAAAGAAATTACGTAGTCTGTATATTAGCAGAAAGTTGGATATAAAAAATGCCTGCGTCTGGCTTCACTTTGTGAAGTATGTCCACTTGGGTACGATCTTGGGGCCAGATTGAGAATTTTTTTATTATTCGACTTTATTCGAACTTACATAAGCAATATGTCTGTTCTAAGTAATATGATCCTATTCAAGTGAGAATTTGTCTGACAAGACCAATATAGCAATATTTTAAAAGTGAAACGCCATGCGATACCGTATCGAAGAAGCTTTTTCGAAGTCACACTATTAAAAACGAAATAAGAAAAAAACCAACAAATTTGTAGCAGTAGAATGTTTATTTGAGCTTTTAACTTTATTGAAGATAATTCCGTATACTAATTTTCCAAAAATCTTTCTGAAACTGTTTAATATTGAAATTGGCCTATAATTTTGAATTTTACTAGCATCATTTTTCTTGAAAACCGGCACTATAAGCTTTCTTTCACACAGTGGGAAATACACCGTCTTTCAATGATTAATTAAATAAAACGGTTAAGAGTTTGATTAGATGAAACTTCAAACGTTTCTTTCAATATACTTAACGTAATCTGAAAAACTTTTACGGGTTTCCTTTCTAATCTGCTTACGAAAATTGGAAACAATTTTGTAGTCATTAGTATTATTAAACTTACGATGCCGAGCTTTATTACGCATTAATTTAATGAGTTTTGTTGAGTACCAAATTGAAAATTGTGGCTTTACCTTAGAGCGATCGTTAGGTGTTAATAACTAAATTTTATGAAGTTTATGGCTTCATCGACTTTACAATTTACAAAAGTAGAACTCTAATCTAGAGAATCGAATTCTCTTTAAATTTTAGTATGATTCAATAATTTAAGATTGGACACAATTAATCATTGGTAAGCAATTCACTAAATTTATATCAACTCTTTTATGCAGGCCAGGGTGGTAAATATCAATTTTGGTTAATGCAGAACTACTAACATTAGAAAGCACAAAACCAACAATTTTACCTAGATGATTATTAATATAATTGAGCTGTCTTAATTCGATAAGTAATACTGTTTCCAAAAGGAAGTTAGAACTCCGACAGAAGGGTATGTTCACCGTTCAAATTCCAAAGGATATTGGGGGAAGTTCAAATCACCTACTACTAAAAATTGAAAAACATCGGGCGAGTTAATTACCAGGTTGAAGGAAAATAAACTAAATTAACTAAACATATAACTAGAATCAAATTATATTCAATACCATCCATCTCAGAAAACATAAAAGTTTTTTTTAATAAAAATGGCAACACCTCCTCCATCAACCTTATCAGTGATATTTAGATTCCTTTTTTCTCAGATAATATAATACCGTCCATCAATTTATTCACTATCTTTAATGAAGTCATTAAACCACGTTTCGGTTAAACAGATCAGATCATAGTTATGTTGCAAAGCAATTAAATTAAAATTTAAAATTTTCGATTTTGGGCATCGACAGATTTGGTGGTAGACGTCCATTTCAAAAAATATAATAACTAAAAATCTTGAAACAATTAATAAAGGGAAATAATCAGTATTTATAAAGCTTTTAACCTATCTAAATCTGCTGATGAGGTAATTTCAATAACTTGACTATTTTCATTCTTCTTAGCAAAAATGATTCCATTATTTGTTCCAAACAAATTGATTATTAAACTCCGACGATTTTAAAAAATTCTTGCCATCATGAAGTAACATCCGTTACGAAGACATTAAAAATGTCTCCGTTGGTCATAAATTCTTTCAAATTTTTTTTATTTTGGCCAGAAAGTAATTTAAACTGCTACTTTAGAAGTTGGCTGCTCCATTCAACAAAGATAGCCTTACGGGTTGACTTTGATTTTTCACGATAAACGGAATTAATATTATTTCCCATAAAATGAAATTTAATGGTGTGGCAAATAGATTTCACCGGGTAGTTTGATTGTCTGCCCATAGGGAAGTTCAGCTAGTGAGCACTTTAAATCTTCTTTCACTGTTGCTCAAGGGTTCAAAGGGTTGGTAAGCTCTATGAGAAGCTTAGACTCGAATTGACGCCCGTGATCAATGGAGATATTAACCGGAACGCCGAATCTAGAAATGTAGTTCTCTACAAAGGTTTTGGGCAATGGCAACACATGTTAAAATATTTGTGTATTCATTAGATGGAGGTAGTGGTACTGTTATATCCAAATCGAAATGATCAAATCGACTAGGCGGAATCGCGAATTGTACAAGTTAAGATTTGTTACATCATTGTACCTTATATTTCTGACATGAAAAATAAGGCTGTGCTCACAGGGAGGTACATCCTTGTTTATATTTGGTTAAAAATATCTTTTCACTATTAATTTAATAGCGAAATTAATTAATTCTTTCTGTGTCTTAGCTACGATACGAATGTCGATAGCGGATCAGCGATCACATTTTTGTTCGCCGTGAATGTGCTGAATATCCGTCGTAAATTGAGAAATGTAATCTAAATGACGTGCTTCTAAATGACATCCGTTATGAGATTGTATTGTGTAACATTCAATGAATGGGTAAGAATGGTTAGTGATTTGGGCAGTTTGAGTAATGCGGTAGCTTTGATTTGCTCAAAATCTTGAGTTTTCGAGAATTCTTTTATTTTTCGAAATTGTCCAGACTATTTGAACATTCGAATATTTATAGAATCTAGAATATTGAGGTTTTAGATTCGTTGAGTTAGCTGGTGTGGTCAAGATTTACTTAGCATTGAGTTGTAAAAAGGGTTAATTTCGATGAATTGAAGTTATTAGAAATTTACTGAGATTTTTCGAAATTTATGTAGAATTGCTAAGCATGGCTCTTACAAAATCACTCTTTGGTGTTATTTAAGGTTTCAGGCCAATCAATATTTTTAAAATTTATTTTATTTTGAAATTCTACATTATTTAATAATATTAGGGATTTTCGAGATCAGCCGAAATTTTTAATATTTTCGTAATTGTTAGGCACTTGACGATAACGAAATAATTCCTAATTATTTTTAATATTTTTGAAAATTTCCAGTTTGCATGAAGAATATATGATCGAATGAAGAATATATGCAGTTGGAATTGTTATAGTTTTAATTAAAATTTTAGGTTGGTCGTAGCGTTGATTAATTTTTTAGGTTAAATAATTCAAGATTTTCGAAACTTAACGAATTTTTGCAGATTTTTTCAAATTATTCTAGATACCAGTTAACCTTCCAAATTGACTTCCTTTGAAACCTGACTCATTTCAGTTCTAAAAATATTTTTGCTCTTCCTTTATTTAAAACAAAAGAACGCCACCACAATAACAAGCTTCAATAAATGTACCAATTTGTTAACGCAAAACGTTCATCTGAAAAATGTACACTGTCTCAAAAAATTGTCCGTACACCCCTCGGTTAAGGAACATTGATAGTAAAAACCATTACAAATCAAACAAAAAAATTCAGTTTTTACTTTTTTTAAACTTAAATTACACTTAACAACCTGAAAATAATAATTATCATGATGTAAATTAATTTACTTTTTCGTTTGATATGATTTACTATTTAAACATCCTAAAACGATCTCAAATAATTGTCCGTACACTTGCACTTTTGTGAAAATTAACACTAGCACATTAACAATTTATTATTTGTTATAGTGCTATTTTCAACTAACGGTAAATTACGAAATTTTTTTTTGCTTAAAAGTTAATTTGTCGTACTTTTTTCAGGGTGAATGAAATATCGCCCAGTTAATTACAAATGTGTGATTCTCGTACCAAAAATAGTGCAGAAATTAAAAAAATTGATCATTAAATTGGAGAGTGAAGGTAACAGTTTATAGGAAATTTCCAAAATAACTAATCGCCCGCGATCTTCGATTCAATATAATATCCAGAACTCGCAAAAAAATCGCAAAAAAATCGCTATAGATAGTTGTTGGGCGTGGTCGCAACCGAAAGCTGAACACACGTCAAACACATCTAATAGAGAAGGAAATAAAATAGAATCGAAAGCTTCGCGCTCCAACGACCGCTGCCACAGTTTATCAACGCAAAACAGGAGCGATAAAACCTTAGACAATACGCAATATATTGCATGAACAAGAGTATCTTCGTCGTGCGATATGCAAGAAATATATATATGCCGACAAAAAAAATATTAAAAGCACCTGGAATATGCATTGGGATATGTGAGTGAGCCCGAAGAGTTCTGGGAAAATGTTATTCTCTCGGACGAAAGTAAATTTAACGTTTTTGGTTCAGATAGGCGAGTTATGGGGTAGCGGGAACCCAACACTGAATTTAAGTAAAACATAGTGGCGGATGTATAATAGTTTGTGGAGCTTTTAGCTGAAGAAGTGTAGGACATTTGACCTTCATTGAAACCATAATGAACCGGTTTAATTATTTGGATATTTTGAAGCATAATTTGTTAATAAGTACTGAGAAAATAGGACATGGGCAAGGTTTTCGCTCCATATATGACAATGACCCAAAACATTCGTCAAAGCTGATCAAGGAATGGTTATTGTAAAATGTAAACTCAACACTTCCTCATCCTCCCCAGCCACCAAATCTCAATCCAATTGATAATTTATGCCATTATTTGGAGCGAAAAATCCGTGAACACCAAATTAGGGGTAAGGAACAATTAGAACGGGTCATTGTGGAGGAATGGGCCATAAATTCTCCCCAAAATAACCGGAAGTTGGCTTTCTCAATGAAAAGAAGTTTACAAAGTGTCATTGAATGAATAGGTTACAACACCAAATATTACACCTAATTTTTTTACCAAATTCTCTCAACTTCTTTGTGTGTACGGACAATTATTTGACATCGTTTTAGGCGGTTTAAATAGTAAATCATATCAAACATGAAAATAAATTAATTTATATCATGATTATTATTATTTTCAGGTTCTTAAATGTAATTTGTGTTTTAAAAAAATAAAAACTGAATTTGTTGTTTGATTTGTAATTGATTTTTATATCAATGTTTTCCTAGCCGAGTGCTGTACGGACAATTTTTTGATACAGTGTATATCCTACTTGTTTGATAAATAACTTTACTTGAGTAGCTAATTATTTCAGTTTAGTATTTTTTAAATAAATGTTCACATTGCTTTGGGTGTTGCTCCTCGGAACCTTTAAAAATTTAATGGTTTGTAAAATGTGGCTACTCCTAAAATTTTTGTAATTTCTGTATTCTGAAATTGAATTTTGGAATACCTTTAAGTTCGATATGATTTATTCTTTTGACTCGACAACCCACTTTAGATTGGTAAGCTTAAGCATTTTAGGTTTGCTGTTTAAGAACTAAACAAAATATGAGGTGTTTAGAACTGGATAGAATTATTGTCCAATTAAAATTAATGGTTATAAAAAAAAAATTTAATTTAGACCCTAGCTCATAAAATTTCGGAAGCGACGCACAATTCATCGCACACTTTTCTTGGTTAAAAAACAGGTTTGAATCTATGCTGAAACGCAGCTTGTTTAATGACGTATATTTATAGATATAGCTTTAAAGCATTTCTGGAAAAGGGGAAATATTCTAGGAATGGGGCCCATATTCTGGAAAACGTGGTATATGAAAATTCATTAAAATTTCAAGTTTGTAAGATTTTTGTATAACGTTTAATTCTCAAATTTTCAAAATGTGTGATTACGATTTTCCATAAACCTGTAGAATCTGGGAATAAGTCGAAAATTAAAAATTAAAATTTTTATTTAAGAATTTCGGAAAGATGTTTTAAAATTAATTTTGATAATTTTAAATTTATGTACAAATTTCCAAAACTGTCCAAATTTCAGAAGGAAACTCGATTTATAAAATGCTAAATTAAAAAATGTAAAAAACCGAAAAATTTTAATCCCTTTCCAATTCGTAGTGGGCAACTAATCTATACACTAATCTACAAAATTTTATTAAATTGATTTAATAAAATTTTATAGATTAAAATTAAAATTAATATTTTTTTGGTAACATTCGCCTGAAGCTCTAATCTATTATAATGGTTTAAAACAATTTAAACTCTCAAACTTCACATCGGGATTTGAATTATTATATTTAATTGGGATATTGCAATTTTAAACTGAGTTTTTGTGACTAGACTTATTTATTGAGATCCTAAAAAATAAAATTTAGCATTTAAATAATTTTACAATTACTGCAACATTGCTGCAATATATTTTATTGACTCGACAACCCACTTTAGATTTTCAAGCTTAAAAATTTTAGGCTTGCTATTTGAGTATTGAATACATTTGAAAAATGAGGTTTTTAGAACGGGAGATAATTGTAAATTAATGTTGAATTTCAAATCAATGCTGAAAAAATTAAATTCAGAACACAGTAAAACTCGTAAAAATTAACTAAACTCGTAAAAATTAACTAAGCTTGCAGAAGTTTTATGCGAGGGGTAAACTCACGCAATTGCGATTAAGGGTAGACTCCTCGTTTAGCACCCTGGATGCATTGTAGTACTAAGTTCGAAACCTCGACAGTTTCTAACCAATTTAATAATAAATTTCAAAATTAGTAAAATTCACTCTAAAATGAGACTGAATGGTTGAAAGGTTTTGTTGTTTTTGGTAAAATTAAAATCTGGAACTTATAAAATTTCGAAAATTTATTAAAATTTCTACTTTCCAAATTTTGTACAACTATTTCTCAAAATTTAAAAATGTGTGCTTACGACTTTGTGAAATCCAAAAGCTTATTAAATAAGCAAATTCATAAATTTGCAATTAGAATTTGAAAGTTAAAATTTTTATTTAGTAATTTCGCAAAGATAATTATATTTTAAAATTAATTTTGAGCATTTTCAATATAATTTTGGTATTTTGAGTGCTTACTATGAAAATTTTAAATTTATGTACAAATGTGTAAAAATTCTAAAGATTTCAGAGGGAAATTTGAATAAAATAAAATTTCAATTTCTCTCCAATCTTATTTTAAATTGATTTAATTACATTTTAATTTTATAGATTAAAATTAAAATTAATATTTTTTTTTGGTAACATTTGCCGAATCTTAAAAAATTTTCAAAGAAATTCTGACTTATTTTCACTAAATTCTGACTTACATAGAGTTTGAAGAAATCTAGAATTCTGATGGTACAAAACAATTTAAAATCTTAAACTTCACATCAACATTTGAATTTTTTAATTTAATAATTCATACTAAACTGAGGATGCTGCAATTTTAAAGTGTTCGCTTATACTTCGAGGCATAACCAACGTTGAAAACTTAACAAAATTTGAAATTTGGTTACATTTTCTGGAAATTAAATAATTATGAAATTACTGCAATATTAGGAATTTCTAAATTTAGTCTTAACATAAACTTACAAATGTAAGAATTTAGAAAACGTTTATTTTTAATTTAATTAATTAACTAAATCAAATTTCATTCCGAGTTCGTGACATGGTAATGAATTTTCTAACGAGAGATTCTTAGAGGTTCTCTCTAACAAATTCTAGTCCAGCTTTTTAATTTGTACTTTTTGTTTAAATTTAATGGTACTAACATATAGTAAAAATGCAAGCAACCGGTCTCAAACGATTATGCAGGATCTTAATTCTAAATAATTTGATTTCACAATATACATACCATATATAATTCTTTACGAGCACCTAATTAGGCCGAAAACTTCGTTAGACACCGGGGTCAACTTTCAAAAAATCGATCGATTCGAAATACAATCTATAAAAAATCGAGCAAGCGATCGTATTCGTCTATGTAAACGCCACGGACTATAGGGCAGAAAGTGGTATGTTTTACTGCGGATCTCTTAACTATTCCTATAACACTGAAAAAATTTTACTGCGTTTTATTTACGAATGGCGTTCGTTAACCACAATTCGTACTATTAATGTAAAAATTGTTATTTTTACGTAAAAAAACGAAATATAGAAAAAAATCATAAAAATGTACGCATTAATAGTAAGAATCATAGTTCGTAAAGTAAAAAATTGTTTAGTTTATTGTACTACACATAAAATACAATCACAAATTGTTTTCGTATTAGTGCAACTTGCATTGTTTTATTAAATAATTACATTTGTGAACAATTCATAATATTTATGAATAAGATTATGTACGAAAATATATGTTAAATACTTATTGTTCGTCGTATTAACGAATCTGGCACTAAAATACATGAATATTATATTTCGGCTCTTAAATGTGCGTTTAGTGCATAAGTTTTAGAAATTTTCTTTTGTCATCTCCGGCTCCAATTAAGATTTTTCATCACCATAAATCAAATGTTAAAGTTAGGGAGAAGTGCTTACTGAAATGTGTCTTACGAATTTATTTTGTTTAATTTGTGATGAATAAGAACATTTTCTTCAAATTAATAAAATAAATTTTAATATATAATGTATTTTAATAAGTTTTTGTGTATTGAAATTCAGGTAAATATGGTACTTAATTTAATTTGCGATGAATTTGTGTTGTACGCTTAAGTGTTTTCGTTTTACCGCGACTTTGTTGGAATTCTCATTCCGTTAAATTAAAATGAGAACATTTTTGTGCGGAAAACACTATTTCATAATATAAATAATGTATAAATTTATAAGTTTTTTATTGTTGCTTGCAAAAAAATGTCAAATATTGATGAGCAAGGAGGACTTCACGAGCCACCATCCACCCTATAAATGTTGCTCACCTGTAAGTTCAGCACGTGGAGAAGGCCAGGCATTAAAACCGCTTTTGGACTATTGCGAACAGATCAGGTAACAAAAATGAGCAAATAAAAGTAAATGTGAGTGTAATAAATTTATTGAATTTACAGAATAGAACTTCACTATCATAGTTTTAAAAATATTGAAAGTTCATACACAAAAAAGACATTCTCAAGAATAACAAAATGGGAGAAATTTTGGAATTCGAATATCAACATGGCGTTTACTGCTCCTATTATCTTTTTTATCTGATTATATTTATTTTTAAGCTCTAGTTTATTAAAAGCAAATGTGATAATATGCTTATAATTTAATACAAAATATTAGAATTAAAAGCCTAACATTTTATGAAATTCTATTTAAATTAAATAAATTATGTAATATTATAAGGAAATTTTATGTTTTTTATTTTTTTATACTGCGCTGTAAATTTTACGAATTTATTCATCAAACGACCCAAAAATACGTTCCTATTATGAACTCTACATATTATTATTATTATTATTGGGGGGGCCATGCGGGCGATCAGCCACTTCGCACTGCGACCTAAAAGATCTATTGTGCTGGCCCCTGCTTAATTATCCGTCCAGTCAATATTCAGGTTCTTAATGAACCTGACAATACTGCCTCCCGGTACGTGATACATACTATCTGGGCATATTGCTCTCCCTCCTAGATGTTTACTACAGCATGTAGTTCCGCTAGAAAGACGGTAGCATTGGAGCTCAAGGACCTCGAGAGGGTTGTGCCACTCCCGTATATTCCTACTCCTGCCCCGTATTCCGTTTGATTTTACTCTTACGAGTTGCTGGGAATTGCAAATCACCTGTAGGTCACCCAGCTTTACTACAGGAAGGCTAAAAATAAAACTGGAGGGTGCCTGGTATCCAGAGTCCGCATATTTTGGGCTGAACTCTACATAAATATTATGTAATTTTGTTTATAAATTATGAGCCCGTTACAACATATAAAATATTCAATATATTTATGAAAATAATCATCATATTTGTGTATTATTCTTAACCACTGAGTATACCGTTCTTCATATATACGAATAATTTCGTATGCACAAATAATGAATTTTTAAACTTATATGTATGAATTTATTCGTTAATGTGACGTAACATTTCATTATAGTTACGAACAATTTCATGCTATCTTTACTTTCTTACGTTTACAATAAGAATTTCTTTATCCAGAAATGCATTAAAATTATAACATTTTTCGTATCTTATATGAACCAATTCATAAATATTACAACGTAAGTAGTCAAACATAAAATAATTTTTTTTTATGTGTTTCACCATATTAACGTATGATTTTCGTACTATTAAAGAAGGGTCGTATCGGCTCAGATTTAACGGATTTTTCTTACTATTCATGTATTTTTTGTCTGCATTGATGTAGGATTTTTTTCAGTGAATATATAACTAGAGTTCTTGAGAAGAGTTTGCCGCCCTAAAATCATTGCGCCACACTCTAAATTCGGTTTAGTGCTTAATCTTGTGGTAAATCTGAACTCATAAAATATTTAAAACTATTAAAGCCATATATGATCAAAGATACCCTTAGTGTCGTTATTTATACCCTGTAATGTTTATTCTCCTAAAATGTTTTTGTATAACAAGCCGTAGTATTTAGATTACACATGTAATCTTAATGGCTTTAGCTTTTAGAAAGTTAGTCATTTGTAAGGTTACACATTTATTTCGATTTCTATTAACCACCGTCTTTAGTTTTATGAGAGTTGAGATGCGTTGGCAACAACTTACAGATACCGTGTTATATTCAATATTTGTATTTTACCTAAAAGCGGACTCCCGCGAGTCATCGGGAATAAATTGTCCGAAATAAATTCAACTAGAACCTACATTTATTCACTTTTCTTATGCCGTTTTCGATTGATTTTTTACCCCTATGTGAAAGTGTAACCTCAATTTCGTCGTCAATCGAACATAAACACCGAATTGTGTTCTGTCATCTGTCAAACCATAATAGACAAGTCAAATCGAAAATGACAGCACAATGACAGTACTGTTTAGTGCATTTGTAAAAAGAGGGGTAAAACTACCAAAAAAACTGGAGTAGTCGAAATTGCACTGGTGTAGCTGTCAGTTCAATTTTTTTGGCCAATCGAATATTTCCAGGGTAAAAAAATTACACTTTTTGCACTGAGTGCAATTCAATTTGGTCAATCGAAATCCACATTAGTGTTGACGATTTACTGTTTGCACGGATCACTATGGATATTTCATTCGCGATAATAATCCAAAGTGATCCGTGTAAAACCGCATTCAGTTAAAACCCGAGCAACTAAATTAAATTTCGTATCAATTAAAAGCGTACACATTTATTTGCCATGCTTCTGTTAATCTTTGGCTGGAAATACTACAAGCCTAAAAAAATTACTGAATTTACAACAATTTATCACCTGTCCAACTTGTGGGCTAAAATATTTCAGATGGCTTAGAAATATTAAATTAAAGTACAAAGTTTAGATTGTTTTAAAAACCATCAAATTTACAAGCCCAATATAAATTTATCAAATTTTTATTTTAATTAAGAATATTTCAGTAAAATTTTAGCCTAAAGAAATTTTAGATTTTTTAAGATTTATTCAAACTAAAGATGGCAAAGAAGAGTTTCTAGAAACCAGCCCATTTCGATTATGAGGGAATTATATGTAACTTCAAATTGATTGGTCTTATGGTCCGAAGATTCTTTAGGTAACTAGTAGAATTTGATTTGCTGCTTTCTAATGCAGAGAATTTTAAAATATAATTTCAAGATGGCTAAGCCTAAGGTACTAATGCAAATTTCAAGCAAACATTTCCATTTCCAAGTATAGTCCTCCGGATATTTGTTAATCACAAAATATAAAATTTTGAGAGTACACTTTCGTTATTAAACTTTGGGTTAAATATGTTTTGTTGGATTAAAAAAAATTTGACAAATTGAGGAACTTTTAAATAAATTTAACGATGTAGAATGTTTTAAAAAACCAAGAAGCCTTAGGTCCACTTCCGATGTTGATAAAATTACATATTTTAAATTAAAAGGCCCTCAAACAGACTTTTAGCGCATCGAGGGCTCATTATTCTTGGAATGTAATGTCTAGGTTTATCATTTTGTTAGTGTCGTTTTCGTAAAATTTTTTTGTATTACGTAAGCGATTTCGTAAATTTTTTTTTAAATCAATAAGATTCTTTCGGTTTTTTATAGACAAAATATATTAAAAATAATGGCATTCACAACAATTTCGGCTTGTTAATCAGAAAAAATGAAAAGCCGAAAGAATCTTATTGATTTAATACAGACAAAACTTTCTCTTTCTATTATTTGTGTGGGCATAAAACACACAGAAATGAGAGTTTTCTTTGAGTTTTTGATTTGGTGAATTTTACAATTCGCTAAGTCAATGCGTTCTTGTCTCATACATAATGTATGAAGTTAGAATTTTATTTTTGTAGTTTGGTCCAGGGATGAAATTGGCATAATTTTCAAAGTACTAAAATGTTGAGCAACAGAGGACTAAATTGGGCTTTAAAATACTTTTTAATTTTTTGATGTGTTTACATATCGCCGGCTCAGAATTATCCTTGTCCTTATACGCATTTTGCCTATATTGGAGAAAACGGCATTTGAAAGTTAAATTAAGTTAGCTGGAAAGTTAAAGATGTTCCTGAGATTTGTTAGAAGAAAGCTTAATTATGAAGTACAATGCTTCAAACTCAAAAAGTATTTTAACTATTTGAGTTTGAAATTTAAGAGTTTTGGGCCAACTTTTCTTAAAAGTCTATGTCGTTACGATTTTGTCTATATCCTATTTTTGTGAATACTAATTTTTAGCATACATCAAGCAAGCAATGTTTATTAAAATAATAATATAAAACAAAATTCTAAAATCTATTTCTTTACATATACTCTCCAACTGCCATTAATATCGAGTTATACCATTAAAATTCGAACAGTTGCTAGTGTAGACACGAAATTGCAACGATTTGCCAGATATCATACAATCATTTGCTGTCAAAAAGGCATAACTTGATTGTATACCAAAACGAACCCACCGTTGGACATTTCGAACGTACTCGTTAACACGAAAACGTCAGTCAAGGTAAACATTTTTATCATGGTGAAGTTCACGAACGAGCAACGTTTGGAAAATATTTGAAATTGCTACCGCAATTCTGAGTCGGTGGTCACAACTTTAAGAGCGCTTACTCCAATTTTCGGTCGTAATAATCGTCCCACCAGACGGTTCTGCATGTTATAGTGGATAAATTCGAGTCAAAATATTCAATATTGGATGTTTTTGTCCCAGTGAGAGGTCGAATTACCGATAATATCACAGCCTTAAGTGCTTCAGTTCAAAATGAGCCAAATCAATTGATCCCACACCGTTTATAGGAATTGCAAATCTCTCAAAACACATTGTGGCGCATTTTCCATAAAGATCTTGACTCACACTTTTATAAGATTAAATAACCTCAAGAGCTGAAGCCTGTTGATCATTTGAAGCGCTGAAACTTCTCCGATTGAGCTTTGCTAAAGTTTGAAGAAACTGAATTTTATCGAAAAATCATACATACATCATCAACAAACCAACATGTGGCTCAAAACATTACGATGATGATTATGCTGGAGGTGGAAAATTGGCTCCAAACAATCGGTCGCTGCAAAAGTGCTCGCAATGGTAATATAAACGAGATTGAATTCCATAGTTAAATGTAACATGTGTATTGCACCTGGAACAAATTTTAGACGATATAAATTTGTTTTTAAAATTTGTTTCCAAAACGCTATGCGCAAAGTCAATATCTTGTATATTGCTGTGGCCGCTTCCGAAAATATCTGTTCAAATTTATAATATGAGTACCTTCGCGGTCCCTAATAGATTCATACCTAAAAATGTAAAAGTTATTATATATTCCGAATTAATATGTACACAATTTCATTAAAAACTTCTTTATCACCATGAACCTTTCCCTTTAAATTATACACGCAAAATTGTCGCTTATAAAAGAAGTTCGAACTGTTAGCTTAAAGGAGTTGGAAAGCATTTTGCATACCAAGCTCAAGGATACTGAGAAACTCAAGGATATGGGCAAAAAAATAAAAGTGAAGAAAAAATTAGCGGATATAGATAAAACCACATCTACCAAAATTAAATCAACATTTTTTTACAGCTTTGCCTTGGAGGTAGACAAAAAACGAATCTGAAGGATATAGACAAAATAAAACAATGCGACAATAAAAATTTGTGGAAATAGACAAATTTTTTAAAAAATATCTCAGAAACGATTGGAGTTCTGAAGCAGAATTTTGATGGAAAATTTGGATTCATTTTGGTCGTTTTACCCTAGGTTTGGAAAACGACGTTTAACTGACGACTTTTCACTTTTATGTCACTGAAAGTGACAAAAAGGCATTTAAAAATTTTTCTCTTTCGGGGGGTTCATTTAAAAGGATAAATGCTGATTTTGTGAAGCATTAGAGACATATGTATATGAATTTGTTAAGAATTAGAGGCTATCCACATCAAGCATGAATTGCAAATGCGAGTAAACATTTTTTTTTAGAATTACGATATAAAATCACTAACACATACAATATACAAATTTTACATACATAAGTATAATATTAGTGTGATGTTTTCAATCAAATTAAATTTAACTAAAACTGAAAATTGCTTCAAAATTAGAGAAAACCAAATTCGCTCGTAGATAGTATGGCATATTACATTTGAATTTCGTGTTCCTCTAACTTTGAAGTAATTTTCGGATTTAATTAAATTTAATTTGCATGAAAACATCGCACGAACATTATAAATGGACAAACATTTTATATCAAAGTGTTTTTTGTATCATGATTTATCCATTTTAGTTATTTATAAGTAATATAATATAGATACAACTATATTACCCTTCCCACTGAACGGTCACAAGTTACAATTACAAGAACAAAACCACTATCCTTGCTCACAAAAATACAAGAAAAAAGCGTTATTATGTTATTTTGTTTGTTTGCCGTCGGTATTCGGTCGTCCTGGCGGTTAGAATTGAATTTAGTCGAAATTTGAATAGTTGATCAACGAAAAATGATTCGATTTTCGAAAAGGACTGCCTAACGTTTACAGAAAAAAATTAAATATAAATGTATTTTCGAAAGGACTGAAATGTTGATCAAAAGTATCGAAGTACTTTTTATTTTATAAAGAACAGAAAAAAATACTAAAGGATCAATTTTTTCATCCCTGGTTTGGTCGTAGCTACCTGATGAGTAGACCGAACTTTTTGTTTGTACGAACTTATCAGTACGAAACCAAACTACCACAGAGGAAGCTCAAGGAAAGATTTCATTTTTGGAGTTGATACACTTTGTATTGACCTCGGGTTTAAAGTACGGGTGGGATTTTGATATTTCTACTTTTTCTGGTAGATATATTTATAAATGATTGGCCTCTTGATTTTTTCTGATTAACAAGTTGAAATTGTTGTGAATGCCATTATTTTTAATATATTTTGTCTATAAAAACCGAAAGGATCTTATTGATTTAATACAGACAAAACTTTCTCTTTCTTTCAAAAATTTTTTTGTATTACAAAATTTGTAAACTTTATTCGAGTTTATTAAGGAAAACGGAAGAGGACTCCTTCGACGACTATTAAACATTTTTGCCGCCCATTAAATATTATGATTTCGGAATACAGAAAATTGAAATTTCGGATTTTTTTAACGGAAATTTCGAAAAGAAAAATGCAAAAATTGCCATTAATTCGTATTTTAATTTTGGTTGTGATACCCAGGATAATTTGAGATCTTTTATGCATTTTTAGGAACCTCTCAATGACTTATTTACCGGAGAAAAAAAATCCAAACACATCTAGTAATCAAATTCATCTTTCCGTTCAATTTAAAAAGCTTTAATATTCTGATATTTGCAAACCACTCTATATAATATAGGACAGTAATGCTTTTTGTTCGTGTTCGTATCGTGTTTAGTTGATCAATTATAGTTATTAAATCATCTATAAACATAAAATAGTACAATTTGTAGTATTATTATTACACAAAATAAACCACTTCAAATCAAATGATATAAGGGGGTAAATATTACAACCCTTATTTATAAAATAACAATAAACAATTTGATCACGATATAGCCACCAAAATGACACAACCCATTCGTAAAGAAGAAGAATATTATAGAAGAGGTCATTTCGGAAAATGATATTGGAAATCTACTTTTTTGTATTCTGTCTTTACTAATTAATTATTAATTGTCACGAAAATATACAAAAAAAAAAAAAATTAAATTAATCGATCGATATATTCTTTAACTTTTTTATATTAAGATAATCGTGTGCAAAAGATTTTAAAATGATAAATTTTTATTTTATTTTTTACGTTACAGTGTAAACAATGCGGGAAATGTTTTAAACGTTCATCAACCCTGTCGACACATTTGCTGATACACAGTGATACAAGACCGTATCCATGTCAGTATTGTGGCAAATCATTTCATCAAAAATCCGATATGAAGAAGCATACGTATATACATACAGGTAAGCTTGGTCATTCAATCGTAATAAATACATGAATTTATTAATTTTAGTTTTTATTTTATAATCTTGATTTAATTTAACTAATTGATGCTATTTTATTATTCAATTATTAGTTTTTTATCAATTGGATTTAATCGAAATTTATTAATTAATTAATTTTATTTTTTTTTACTTGTCCATATTATTATTGATATAATTTTGTGTTTGTCCATTTCGATCGATTAAAATCAAATTTAAATCAAAATAAATAAAAATAATCATTGACCGTGTTAAAATTTAGAGAAGCTACGCCAACCCTCCATTTATATAATCAAATATGTGCTCTATAGTGGAACTATCAGATCTCTTGAATAATTTACGCCACTATATCGAACATAAAGTGCTTTGGTTTTTTTTTGTATTTGTTATTGTTGTTGATTAAAAGGATTATTAAATATTTATTACATTAACTATTAAGCTGTCTATGATTTAATGACTTTAGGTAGAATCAAAGTTTGCATGTTTAGTTGCGCGAGTCTTTTGGGATTTTATATAAAAAATATTTATCATTTTTTTGTTAAATTTAGAACATACTACTCTTCAATATTTAACTAATTTTTTGTATTTTGCTTTTTTCTTTCGTTCCAGGTGAAAAGCCGCATAAGTGTGTCGTTTGTTCAAAAGCATTTAGTCAAAGTTCAAATTTAATTACACACATGAGAAAACACTCCGGTTACAAACCATTTTCATGTGGTTTATGTGATAAATCATTTCAACGCAAAGTTGACCTGCGTCGTCATCGTGAGAGCCAACACGGTGGCGACGACAATGAAAATAATTTAACATATACTAGTAATAACAATAACAATAATAATAGAAATAATAATAATAATGAAATTAGTATAAATCATCATAAAAAATATAAATTACTTAATAGTGTAGTGAATAGTAATAAAAATAGTAATAGTATTAAAATAGAGGTAACAAGTAGTTGTTGAAATTCACCAAAGTAGTTTTTCTATAATACAAATTATATATTTAAAACAAAAAAAAACAGCTTAAAAGCTTTAAACGCTTGTAAAACAAATAATTAAGATAATTTTTTTCTCAAATAAAATTACCAAATATTTATAAAATTCATGTAATTATAATTTATAGTGTTAATTTTAAAATTATAACTTTATAGTATAGTTTTTCGGAACATTAAACCTTCGGATTAATTTTTCCTAGTCTCTAGACAATAATTTTTAAAAATTAATCCATTTTATTCAATAATTTTATATATTCTAATATAATCTAATATAATTTAAATATTTCTTACAAATTTGTAAAACCTGTAACTAATATAAAAATACACGGCTAATATTACCAAAGAAAACTTATTTATAGTCCTCTCAAAACTTGATGATCTCATTAAAAAAAAAAAACTTTCTTGTGACTTAAAACCACACAAAAGACTAATATTTAAATAAAGATCTTAATTTGCATGTTTTATTATGGTTATATAATTAAAATTAAATTTATGTCTAATTGTATATGTTATATCTCGTTTAATTAAGATAAATTATGTAAATAAATCATTAAAAAACAACCAACCGAAAAAATAAAAAAATAAATAAATAATTAATTGGAATGAAATGAAATAATTAATAAATAAATGAAAAAAATTAAAATAAAAATCTGTTGTATATATGTTTAATTTCACGATACTCATGATCAAAATGCAGAACCAAAATGAAAGGTGCACAATTACACGGTTAATGGCGGCTTATGTTTTATTCAATTTTAATTTTTATGACGCTGGTAAGATTTTAATGTTATTATTTATGTTTTTGTATTTTTAATAAGTGTAACGCCGTTTAGTCTGTCACAATAGCAGATGCATGTGAGTAAATATGTTGGTTGTCGGCTCAAACTATTGATTTTCTGTTACAGTTTTAATTTCGTCGTAAACAATATCAATCCAAATAAATTATAAATGCTTACTGTAAGTTTTCAGGCAAGCGGGAGTTGATCCTGAGTGTAAAAAATTTAAGGAAATGTGCTTGCATCTTATGTAAGTAGAAAACTTTGCGAAAACAGAATCGAAAAACAATGTCTCAGTAGGAAAATTTGCCTAAAAACGATAAGAAATTACTTCTTCTGGTTAATTTGACCTATAAAAAGTATTTGAAAAATGCTCAAAAAATACTCAAAATCTTATTAAAAAAATCAACGGACGTCGTCAAATTTTATAATATCGTACTCTATCCATCATGCGTAACCTGTCAAAGGAAGTGAGCACCTTGAATAATTGGTACCACAATTAATGTTCTCGAAACCTATTATTAGAGCGTAAGAGTCAGGGATGAAATTGATATAAATTCCAAAGTACTAAAATGTTGAGCAACAGAGGACTAAGTTGGGCATTAAAGTACTTTTAGATTTTTTGATGTGTTTACATATCGTCGGCTCAGAATTATCGTTATTCTTATATGCAGAGTTTAAAATTGGATTTCATTTTGATCTTCGCTCTTCATTTTTGTTCAAGAGCGATAATAAAAACTATTAAAAAGCTCTTTATAAAGAGCGATATTATAAAAAAAAAAATATGGCTCTGAAGAAGTGGAGCATTATTTTTATTATAAGGCTCTTGCTCTTCCACTATTGCGTTTGTGTTATCATCTTTTCGCTCTTTGTTATTGCGCTATATTGAGAAAATAAATACGCTCTGCTCTGATGAATAAAAACATCATTATTATATTGCTCTTGCTCTTGTTATTACGGTAAATGGTTACATTCAAAACCTTCTAAATTTTTTTAGAAAGCCAGATTGTTTTATTAGCGAATAGATGCACTGGTATTGGAAATGGGACTCTAAAATGATTTTTGGTAAAGTTCTGGAATAAGGCCAACTAGGATGGAACTTGGCTATTCCTTAACTGATTTTAGTGAAATTTGACACGCGCGATGTAAATGCGATTCTAAATTGATTTTTAGGTGAAGTTCTGGAATATGGCCAATTAGGATGGAACTTGGCCATTCCTTAACCGATTCTAGTGAAATTTAAAATGCGCAATGGACGTGGGATTCTAAAATGATTTTTGGATGAAGTTCTTGAATATGGCCAATTATGGTGGAACTTGGCTATTTCTTAAACGATTTTAGTGAAATTTGACATGTGCGTTGGAAATGGGTTTCTAAAGTGATTTATAGATGAATTTCTGGAAGATGGCCAACTAGGATGGAACTTAGCTATACTTTGACCGATTTGAGTGAAATTTGACATGTGCGTTAGAAATGGGATTCTAGTGGGGTGAAGTTCTGGACTATGGCCAATTATGGTGGAACTTGACTATTCCTTAACCGATTTGTGTGAATTTTTACATGTGCATTGGAAATGGGATTGTAAAATGATTTATGGATGAAGCTCTGGAATATGGCCAACTAGGTTGGAACTTGGCTTTTCTTTATTTGATTTGAGTGAAATTTGACATGTGCGTTGGAAATGGGATTCTAAAATGATTTTTAGATGAAATTCTGGAGTATGGCCAACAAGGATGGAACTTGGCTATTCCTTAATAGATTTTAGTGAAATTTGATACGCACGATGGAAATGGGATTCTACAATGACTTTTAGCTGAATATAGCCAACTAGGATGCAACTTGGCTATTTCTTAACCGATTATGATGCAATTCGACATGTGCGTTGGAAATGGGATGAATGAAGTTTTGGATTTTATAGAAATTTGACATGCGCGACGGGAACGGGATTCTAAAAAGATTCTTAGAGTGAAGAATGTGACATGTCCATTGGAAATAAGATTATAAAATGATTTTTAGATGAAGTTCTGAAATAAGGCCAAGTAGGATGGAACTTGGTTATGCCTTAACATTTAATACTAAATTATTTATAAAACACTATAAATAAATAAATAAATAAATAAATAACCGATTTTAGTGAAATTTGACAAGTGCGTTCAAAATGGGATTCTAAAATGATTTTTAGATGAGATTCTGAAAAATGAAAAATTTAGATGGAACTTAGCTGTTCCTAAACCGATTGTGATGCAATTCAATATATGCGTTGGAAGTGGGATTCTACACTAATTTTTAGATAAAGTTATGGAATATGGCCAACAGCAGATAAACCCCGACAGCTGCATGGATTACGGAAACTGCCAAAGACAATAGCTTTTTAGATTACTCATATTGATATATTTAAATATATCAATTCGAGTAACGTAAAGTAATAATAATTATTACACATCTGCTGTAACCTGTTTAGATTACTCATATTGATATATACATCTGCCGGGAAATTTAGTCGCAATCAAAGGAAAATCATAAAAAATGGGTGACAGCACGCTAATACTAGTGTAGGATCCCGGAATTAGGAAAATCCATCCCAATTGGCCATATAGGCCATATTACAGAACTTCATCTAAAAATCATTGTAGAATCCCGTTTTCATCACGCATGTCAAATTTCACTAAAACCTGTTAAGGAAGAGCCAAGTTCCATCACAATTGGCCATATTCCAGAACTTTATCTAATAGTCATTTTAGAATCATTTTTCTAAAATCGGTTAAGGAATAGCCAAGTTTCAGCACAATTGGTCATATTCCAGAAATTTGAATTTCACTAAAATCGGTTAAGGAATAGCCAAGTTTCATCCAGGTTGGCCATATTCCAGAACTTCATCTAATAATCATTGTAGAATCCCAACTCCAACGCGCATGCCAAATTTTTCTAAAATCGGTGAAGGAATAACCAAGTTCCACCACAATTGGCCATATTTCAGAACTGTGTACAAAAATCATTTTATAATCCCATTTCCAACGCACCTGTCAAATTTCTCTAAAATGGGTTAAGAAATAGCCAAGTTCCATTACAATTGGCCATATTCCAGAACTTTATCCAAAAATTATTTTAGAATCCCATTTTCAACGCACATGCCAAATTTCACTAAAATCGGTTAAGGAATAGCTAAGTTTCATTGTAGTTGGCCATATTCCAGAACTTCATCTAAAAATCATTTTAAAATCCCACTTCTATCGCGCATGTTAAATTTCACTAAAATTTATCACTAAGAACCTTTCACGTTAAATAATACACGCAAAATTTTCGCTTATAAAAGAAGTTCGATTTGTTAACTTTGAGGAATTGGAAGACGATTTGCATATCAAAGTTGAAAATTATAAACAGTTTGACTGAGGTAATTTTTATTTAGAATATGTGACTTTTACTTGTTGGTTTGCTCTACGGACTAGAGGGTTGCTTTCCCGACTGTTTTTGAAATCCCGTGAGCCGGGAGCGACTAACCGAATTTAAGGGGATCCCGGGAAATTAACTAGAAATGCGGAAAATAATGCTTTAAATACGTTTTGCCTTCTTTTGAAAATTGAAATTCGTATTGTTTATAATTACCCACGATGTTAAATCATTCTTTAATTTTTATCTGATTAGACAATGTTCTGGATTTTCGATCTTCAATCTAAATCCCCCCAGACATCTTCAAAATTTGAGGGGCGAGAAGTATTCGCGACGATTGTGGTTTCTAAGAGACGCAACTTTTTTCTTGCTAATTTCGATAGAATTTTTAAAGTCAATAGAAGTAAAGTTGGTTTTTCATAGAACCACCCCAAAAACACAACACTGTCCTTTAGATGTAGCCGGTTTTTATAATTTGTTTCACTTTTTATAGTTTTACTTAGGTAGAATAATTTGAAGTTCTGATCTTTGGAAGGCAGTGCACAATCGCTCAAAAAGTATTGAAAGTTTGAAATTTTAGTAAAATTGTCACATTGCCATCCATAGAAAAAGGAAGAATACAAGAAATGTATTTTCAGGAGAAATGAAAGAGGTCTTAAATTAATATAAGGCTTGAAATTGGTATTTCCTATTTCGTTGATCAGCGAGTCATTTTTTGTTAAACGCAAAGGAAACGCGCTTCCTTCACCGCTTGGTTTGAAATATCTCAGAAAATGTATCCAGTGCAATCGAATGAAGGCTAAGGATACTCTAAAGAACGTTCTAATCTTATTTTCTGGTGAGGTCACGTTTCTATAGACCCAGTGACTCCGCCAGTAAGAGAAACATGGAACTGTTCCCAGTCGGACTCTCAGGAAGCTTTGTGGGAAGAAAAAAAAAACGGTTAAAGACAGTGAATGGCCGAATTGAGCGTGATTTGCATTGGTTTTAGCACTGTATGAAAATTCGCTAAATTCGTTTCAAGGAAAAGCTTTCGGCATCAAACGATAGCGGTTTTAGCGTTGAAGTCTTAAATTTCGCTAAGTTATTAAGACCATTACGAAAAGCAACTGTTGGACTCTTCTTCCGGAAAAACACCAAACAGCAAATATGGTTTCAACTTCTTGGCTCTTCCATTAGAAGCGTTTTTGTACCAATGGAACAATCAGTTAGAGAATGTAGCCAATACACCAACATCGCCAAGGCCTCAGCCTTCGTTAGACTGCTCCAACTTCTTATCAAATCTGACACATTTTTTTGCAATGGTAGCTTGATGAAACTTTTCAATCTTGTCGAGTTTAATGACCCATTTTGGAATGATGCCCAATTAACCAGTACATTTGACGTTGTTTTAATCGTATCTGTTCAGCTTTTTGTCTCACGTGATGTTTCCAGTTGAGCCTTGAATCTAAATGCAGACCAAGGTATTTTGCCGATTCAGCCTGCGGCACTTGCACCCTATTGAGGTATATGTGTAGACTGTTATTTTTGTATCGGAGCGTAAATGTTACATGGGTTGATTTGAGCTCATTAAGCACTATTTTCCAGAATTGTCCATTTAGTAACGTTGTTCATTACTCGTTGAAAATTTTCCACTGCCCTTGGTTGTGATTCGTCTACTGACATAATTACAGTGTCGTCAGCGAACGTGCTGATGAATGTTTTATTCGTTGTAGGTATGTCCGCAGTGTAGATAAGGTAGAGGAGGGGTCCCAATACGCTTCCCTGCGGAACTCCTGCTACCGTTGGATAAAAGTCAGAACATGTTTCTTCATGGATGACTCTGAATTGGCGATCAGAGAGGTATGATTCAAGCAGCTGGCAATAGTTTTGTGGTAGCATTTTGCTCATCTTGAATGTCAATCTCTCGTACCAAACCCTATCAAAGGCCTGAGATACATCCAGAAATACGGCGGGCCAATATTTCTTTTCTTCTAACGCTTGCTCTATTACCGTAGTTATTCGATGGACTTGATCTATTGTGGAGTGGTTATTCCTGAATCCAAATTGAAAATCAGAAACGTTTACCATTGGCTTTAGACGTTTTAGTAGTAGTTTTTCAAACAGCTTTGATAAGATCGGAAGCAGTGAAATTCGTCTGTATGATGTTATTTCTTCATCTGGTTTACCTGGTTTCTTCAACATAATTATTTGGGCCGTTTTGAAGCATTTGGGTATATACTTCAATCTCATACAGGCATTAAATAAGTATGTGATCATGATGATTGCTATGCGTGGAAGTTCCTTGAATAGACCCGGTGATATTTCATCAATTCCTGGTGCTTTTTTTTGGGTAAAACTTTTGTCGATTTCTTCAGCAATTTCCATTGACCATTTTAAAATCCTGATTTGGTTGATAGACAGGTGTTACGTTAATGTTGGATTGAATGTCATGGGGTTGAAACACTGTTGTTAGGTGTTGAGCAAAGAGTTCCGCTTTTTCTTTGTCTTGTCGAACCATATTGCCTTAAGCATTTCTTATAGGTGGTACTCGAACTACAGGTCGTTTAAATTTTCTGGTTGCTTTCCATAACGAGTAGTCCTTATCCATTTCTGGACCTAGCGCGCTTAAGTAGTTGTCGAAGCAATCCTGTTTGAAGCTTTTGATTAGCCTATTGACTTTGTTACTTATTCGATTGAAGGTGGTCTTGTCAGCGGGATTTCTGGTGAGATGCCATATTCTCCGTGCCTTTCTCCTGTCCTTGATTTGTTCCCTGATTTCAGCCGGGTATTTGACTTCAATCTCCGCTTTGTTTTTTAGTTCTGGAGTGGCTAGACTGACGGCCATACGAGTGTATTCAATGAAATTGTTTGTTTGTTGTTCCAATTCTTCATTACTTTTAATACTAACTTTTAATTCAACTAGCTCTTTCAGTTTTTCTCTGAAGAGATCCCAATCCGTGAATCTATTAGTAAGGTTTTGCTTTTTGTTTTTCTTGATGACTATAGCGCTTACTGGCAATAGTACAGGAATGTGATCAGATGTTAAGTCGTTAATTCCTTCGACTCTAGTGTTACTGGATGAAATACCTTTTATGATGAAGAAATCAAGCAGATCTGGTATTTTTCCTGCATCCGTTGGCCAATACGTTGGCCCCCTTGGAAACAGATATTCACTTTGGTTTTCATGAATGGCATTGAACAAAGCATTTCATTTCCTAGGAGAAATTAGCCTGGAACCCCAAGCTGTATGTTTTATATTATAGTCCCCTCCAATAATAAATCTTGGACCGAGCTTATTAAAGACGTTATTAAATTGTAACTTCGTTGGTGTATGCCGTGGAGGACAGTATGCTGCCGCAATATTTAGATCTACGCCATTATATTGGATTGAGATAACAGTTGCTTGCTTGTAGCTTTCTCGAATATCCCCTGGTTGATTATGCTTGGCTGGTTCTTTCACTAGGATGGGTTGTCCAGTAGGAATTAAATCCCTTTATTCTGAAAATGCTTTTGTTGGAGAACTCCTTTCTGAAATAAGTGCAATATCTATGTTGTTTGTATGGAGAAATATTTCCAGTTCTTGGGCTCGTTGGTTGAGCCCATTAGCGTTCCAAGTTACAAAGCGTAGGAACGAGTTAATCATTTGTGTGTACGCTGATTTTTTTTGCTAGGCGGATAGAAATTAATTTCTAGTTTTGCCACCCTTTCTGTTAAGTGACCAAGTGTCTGTTGAATTTGACTAAGCTTTTTAATAATTTCAAAGTTATTAGACTCGTTATTAACTTCTATGTGTTTGTTGTTTTGGTTTGATTCATCAGCAGATAATTTGGTGATTTGCGCATAGAATAATCCAACTGTGGATGGTGTGATTGTTGTTTGTGGTTTAGCAGCTTTGGTTTGTAATCGCTGTACTACTCTTGTTCTATTATTCTGTTGACTTTTAATTTTGTTCTGATATTCACAGCATCCTTTATAATTTGCAGTATGTCCTTGTTGTTGACAAAGAGCACATGAAGGCGCGATATCTCGTTGTTTTTTGCATTTTATCGTGTGATGATCTCCAGCACATTTAACGCATTTGGTTTGACGATAGCAAAAACTCTTGGTATGTCCAAGTTGTTGACAATTCGTACATTGTGGAATGTTCCTTGTCTTGTTAGGTGGCTCAATTTTAACTATACAGTACGCAAGTTTCTTGATGTTGTATACTTCATTATTGTTGTCTTTTTGTTTTAAGTCGATGTAAAACAATGGAAAGTGTTTCCTGTCTTTTACACCATTAATTGTGACCATTTTGTATATGTTAGTAATACCTGCGACTTCATGTCCCATTTTTTCTAAGTCTGCTTTAATTACATCGTGACTAATCGAGGATGGTAAGCTTCTGATAACCACTCTATAAGCCTTTTCGCTCTTCAGCTGGTAGGTGTGATATTCTATATTTTCTGATTGGTTGCTGGGTTCTTTTTTTAATTCTTCCAGTAATTTTTTGACATTTCTGTAATCATTTTCATTTTGAAAGGTAATTTTAATATCACTATTTGAAAGGGCCTTAAAATTAGTTGATTCACTAGTGGTAATTATTACTTTTTGTCGAAAAAGTTCGAATTTTTTGATATTGCTCACGTTAATGGGTGGAGGCAGTGGTATTTTTGGGTTTTTCTGTTCAGTGTTATTGATCACAATTTGTGTAGTATTTTTTGGAGGAGTTTTCGTTTTTGTGCGCCTGCGTTTCCTAGCATTTCTGTTATCAGCTCTGGAAACTTCTTTTTCCAGTTCTTCCTCATCTGTGCAATAATCCTCTTGACTCAGGGCACTGAATCTATTATTCTGTTGAAAAACTGGAAATTGCCGCAGCAACCAGTTGGAATTATTTGAATGTTCATGTTGACTGGATGATGGCTGAATATGGTTGGAAGAAAGATTGTTAACTCGTGTTGAATCCTCAACTATGCTATGTTTAACCTTTTCTTTTGGTGTAGAGTTTTCTCTCTTAAGTTTAGCAACTTCATTGCTCAGCTGCGCGATTAGTTTCTCCATTTTTTGAAATTTATTTAACAGCTCCTCACTGTTTATAATATTTGTTGATACACTCGGCATTTGTTCTGATAATGAAGTTAGTTTTTCAGTGGAAACTGCGTTGTTGGCAAATATTTTTTGTATTGGTGATCTGTTACTCTTTTGAGCGTCGATATCGCTTAGTTTATTTTTGGTATCATTAGAATTTTGTAGCAATGTTTGGTCCCCCCTAGAATCCATGGGACTGACCTCCGGAGAGAGTGGATTTTCCTGAACATCAAGTCTGCCATCTAGGGTATTAATTTCCTTGTTTGTTTTATCCATTGCGTTTTGTTGTTTATAGTGTTATTACACTCGCCTCTAGAAGTTCAGCCGTTGTGATACATTAAAAATGCAAAACAAACATTGCCCAGGTGCTACCGCGTGGAGGTAAACTAGAGACAGTTGATGGTTTCTACATAGTTGCAACGTTGGAGTATAAACCAATTTATAATTGGCTATAAACGGTAACCGGCCTACCCTATTGAAACACATCCAGCACCCACATCATTTATATTGTACATAATGTTCTGATTTTTTTCGAAAAACTTCTTTAGGTCAATATACATATATTATAATGTGAAATATTAATTTTTGCAACATGGTTTTTCGTTGTTTTTCTTGAAATCGAAATGTTTTTTCGCAAGGCGGAAGAATCAGGAAAGATAACTGTAATTACGAACGTAAACGAGGAAACGTACAATTTAAAATAATTAATCAAATAAATAATTTAATAGCATCGTTGTTTTTATTAAAAGTTTACGAAGAACAATTGTTTTACGGACGAATATACTACATTATCAGAAGTGGGGTTATTAAAAAAAGTATGTAGCTTACAAATTTAAAATATTTTTGGAAATAGATTCTCTTTTGAAAATCAACGTGCGTAACAACTACGAACTGAATTAGAAAAACGAGGTTTATCATCGAGAGGAAATAAATGAAAAACTCCGTTTTTTATCAGCAAAAAAAAGCATAACCCGTGTTAGTGGTGACGAAGATTAGAAAGAAGGTGACAGTATCATTACATGTAACGGTCTGTATAGTACAAAATTAAATACACAATAAAAATCGAACTAAAATAACGAAAATTCAACAATATCATCGGGTTACTGCGAGTAACACAAGTAGCAACGTGAACGCATTCAGTGTAATCGGTTGGAATGTACAAATTTCAATACATACTCACACTTAATAATAGGAATGTTGTGACTTGCTATAACTATACGCGGGTCCTATGCCTTCACGAAGAGAACGGTGCCCCAAATGTAATAAAGTGCATTCCAAAGGAATGCTTACCAGATATTCGAATAATACAGGTGATTGAAGCTGCGTACATGCTATACATTTCTGGTGAAAAAATTAACACCACGAAGTTAGCTGTATGAGTTGAATTATTTCCAACTAGAACAAAAAGTTCACTAGGGTAACCAATTTTAACTAAAAATTATACTATTTTTCTAACTTCGTGGTTTACATTTTTTCACGAGAATTGGAGCATGTAGGGTAAAACACCTAATAATGGGCCCCCTTAAGCGAATTTTTTTTTTACGGAATAATTATGATTTAGTCAGTTGGCAAATTTTACTGAAGTTGTGTTTTTTATGGTTAGCAAACATTTAAGAATCAGTAACGAGTTTAAAATCTCATAAACACTTTAATGTAAAATTGATTGATTGATTGATTTCAAATGTACGACGTCAAGTCAAATGTACGTTTTATTTATTTTGTTTTGTGTTTTCGCTCTGTTGGTATACCTAAGAAATGAATGGTGCGTTTCTTTGTGTTCTCGTGCGAACTAATTGTGTGGCGGAGAGTAAATTAAAAACGAATGTATGTGTGAGCAAATGATTGAGCCGCCACAGATTCAATAGTCATGTCAGTTGTGGTGGTAGTTTTTTTACTAATATTGAGGATCTATTTATTATTGATTGATTGATTGATTGCGATGTACGATTAAGCAAGTCTCCCGTATTATAAATGCGAATACCACACCACTATACCCATGTTACAACACGACACCATTCTTCGTGAAGCCAAACCCCGTAAAGAAAGGCGCCAATCGATAACCACATAAGTCTAATAGTGTGATAGCCGCCCCTGGCCAGGCAGCCATCGTACACCCTTTTTACATATAACAACATCGCGGGATGGGAAAGGAATGTTAGTGAGGATAGACTCGGCCCGGTTACAGACACCTAATAAAGCCGATAGTTAAGTGTTTTTTATGAGCACAATGACAACACAAATTTCCAGGTGCCGCAAACTCTTTTTTCTGAAATACTGTAAACAACTATTATTATTCCCTCCACCATGTTTTCCATCGGCAGTTGTGAGGGGGGCGAGATTTCGTTCCATCATCATGTTCCCATGCGGTCACCCAAATTTGTACTAACTGTAGCTAGTGTTGCTTGACGTTTTGTTGTTGAAATCGTTGCGTCTCCGCTGTCCCTGCTACTCGCCCCCCCCCACCCTAAACATTTTAAACGAGAAATGTCACTTTTTCCAGTAATGGGCCATACAGTTTTACTAGTAAAGAGCCCCTTTGTATTTTATTTATGAAAACGTAATTAAACGTTACTTTTGTAAAAAAATATAATTTATTCAATTTATTCATACCTATAATAGTAATCATATTATATAACAAAAAATAAAGTTAGGTACATTTAACTTAAATCTAAAATGATTAATTAAGATTTAATAAGGAACTAAAAATAAAATCACATTTCAATCATGCAAAAAAGCAGTTGCACTACGGGTGTGAAGTTTTCAACAAATAACAAAAAATAACAAAACGTATACGTATACGAAATTTGTTAAATTAACAAAAAAAATTACATGTATTAGTAAAACAGTCAGTAAAAGCAATTTTGTAAATTAAAATAACTTGCCAACTTTTAAACAAAGTTATTACTGAGAATTTTTTTGTTAAAATAGCAAGCCTGTTAAATCAGTCTTTGTTGAGTTACGTATACAAAATAAACTAATCATAATAACATTAGACTGAAAAATACCACAGAGCATTATCAGCTGTTATGGTTTTAATTAGTATATTTCGTACATGTGATTCGAATTTGACTGATCTAATAGGCTCGCTAGTTACTCGGCCAAGATATCGGCCTGTTATCAAGCAACGTGCTTTTGAAAAATCTAATAAAACCTTGTTATTGAGGTTGATAAATGGTAATTTTTGTATTTTTTATATGGATTTAAGTAGTTTACTGTATAGAGGATTGGCCAGCTCACAGAGTTTTCACCGGGATTCGGCTTATGTGATTAACATATTAAGGGGTGTTCTTTCAAACAAAATTAGCCCCATTCCGATATGATGGATTATACATCTTGTTATTGAGGTTGATAAATGGTAATTTTTGAATTTTTTATATGGATTTAAGTGGTTTACTGTATAGAGGATTGGCCAGCTCACAGAGTTTTCACCGGGATTCGGCTTATGTTTAACTCCATCTACAATTGTAGTTGATGTGTTTACCAAATTACCCAAAACATTGCCGGCAGCATCAAGTACTTGAGTGATTTCTCCGGTAGTTGCATTGACAGTTCCGTTAACAACATTTGTTGGTGTGGTAGTTCCAGTTGTAGTATTTTGGCCATACACAACCTGTGACATAATATGAAAAAATAAAATTTATTTTTATTTTTTTATTTTTTTTACAAAATACTTACGCTAGCAACTCCTATGAGAACAACGAACAAAATATTGTACTGCATTTTAGTTTTAATCTATATTTACCGTCAAACTTGAAAGCTTGATATAAACTGAATGATTTTAGATGAAATTGTCGGAGTTTATATACCAAAATATTGTTATTGCTAATTGTTTACACAATTTGCAAATTAATACTGCAAAATAATTAAATTTTCGTATTTATTGTAAGCAAACAATTTTTCATTTAATTACGTTGTTTCCAATTTTATTAATAACCTCCGTAGACATTTGTAACAACAGAATTTTAAGACCAGTTTGACCAAATTACTTTCTAAGTAGAATCATTACAAAGATTTAACGGTCATCCAGAAAACTATCACAATGTCATTTTTTAGGTTAGGTACGCCAAAATTAACCTTGGTATATAGTATATGTGCGTAAATAGGTATAGATACCTTTGTTCAATTTGAATAAATAGATAACGCACAAAATTGTGAAAAACAAAAACTTATTTGTTTCTATTGGTTACTCAACTGGTAAATAAAAATTCGATGACGATCGCACCAACATTCGATTCGCTATACATCAATGTAGACACAACTTTGTGAATGTCCCTATTGATAAACCATTTTGTCAGCTTTGCTATCAGATGTTCCTAGATATAGTTCGATAACTTGCAAGAGAACGCAGACATGGTGTGTTTACGTCCTTTTCAACGTTCATCCAAATATATCGGGTACCGATAGCAACCAAAGGTGATAACTATCCGAAGTTTGATCTTATATTTGGTTCTTGCATATTGAGCTATCTATTAAAAGCTAACACATAGATGCTAAGTTAGGACATGAAAAACGTACTCTTATTAATGCTGTCGTACTCCTAACCAAGATCTCTTCTGCAATATCACGTCCTTTGCTTCATCATAGAGTATATTCTCGTCGTTGCGAATAGCGATACTATGTATGTATGAAATTCCGTAGCTATATAGATCTTTCTTCCGAATGGCTACAAGACAATTATCGCCCAACGAAAGATTTTAATGTTCGGCATTGAGGAATCGGTTGCCGTCGTTTTGATGATTTCCCGCTGTACTTAAACATAGTCAGTAAGTATATCTTTTATTCTTCATGAAGCTGTGTTCTTTATTGATCTGAGTACAAAAGTTTTTTTTTCGCGATTCAATCTATTATAGATTAGGATATATTATAACACCTCAGATGTATAGAAAACCAGAATTGGCGGAACTAATTTTTTATTTATTGTATCGACCATAATGACAAAATTTCAAAATAAACGAAAGATGGTTTAATTTAAAAAGTATTGTGCAAAAATTGTTAGTCTTGTTATATTGGTGAACTTAGTAAAACAAAAACCCAACACAAGATCAAAAGAACACCCCTTAATATGTCAATCACATAAGCCGAATCCCGGTGAAAACTCTGTGAGCTGGCCAATCCTCTATACAGTAAACCACTTAAATCCATATAAAAAATACAAAAATTACCATTTATCAACCTCAATAACAAGGTCTATAATCCATCATATCGGAATATGGCTAATTTTATTTGAAAGGACACCCCTTAATATGTCAATCACATAAGCCGAATCCCGGTGAAAACTCTGTGAGCTGGCCAATCCTCTATACAGTAAACCACTTAAATCCATATAAAAAATACAAAAATTACCATTTATCAACCTCAATAACAAGGTCTATAATCCATCATATCGGAATGGGGCTAATTTTGTTTGAAAGAACACCCCTTAATATGTTAATCACATAAGCCGAATCCCGGTGAAAACTCTGTAAGCTGGCCAATCCTCTATACAGTAAACCACTTAAATCCATATAAAAAATACAAAAATTACCATTTATCAACCTCAATAACAAGGTCTATAATCCATCATATCGGAATGGGGCTAATTTTATTTGAAAGAACACCCCTTAATATGTTACTCACATAATCCAAATCCCGGTGAAAACTCTGTGAGCTGGCCAATCCTCTATACAGTAAACCACTTAAATCCATATAAAAAATTCAAAAATTACCATTTCTCAACCTCAATAACAAGATCTATAATCCATCATATCGGAATGGGTCTAATTTTATTTGAAAGAACACCCCTTAATATGTTAATCACATAAGCCGAATCCCGGTGAAAACTCTGTGAGCTGGCCAATCCTCTATACAGTAAACCACTTAAATCCATATAAAAAATACAAAAATTACCATTTATCAACCTCAATAACAAGGTCTATAATCCATCATATCGGAATGGGGCTAATTTTATTTGAAAGAACACCCCTTAATATGTTACTCACATAATCCAAATCCCGGTAAAAACTCTGTGAGCTGGATAATCCTCTATACAATGAACTTTACAAAAATTACCATTTAAATTTTAATCTTATTTCATTGAATTTATTGAAGTAAATTGAAAATATAAATTGAGGAACATACATATATATTTCTTTTAAATTGGGAAATTTATATTTTAATAATTTTATTTTTAGTTAATTTTCTCAAATATTTCGAAATAACAATTTATTTGCCTGCTGTTGCATTTATTCACTAATACATTTAAACATTTTGTTATTTGTTGAAAACTTCACACCCGTGTTGCACTTTGTACCTTAAGCTACATAGTTTCAGTCTTAAACAATTAGTTCGGCGTACAAGCTGGACAAATAAATTTATTATTAGTATTTGTCCCAGCACAGTCCATATGGTACCTTCGATATTTGCAAAAATTGCAAGAAACTCCGAGTTTGCTACTAGCATTACCATCACATTTGAAGCATATGTCACATGTTACGTTCACATCGTACTCGTCCAAAAACAATTTTCGAACGTGGCATTCATTGGTGACGTCATTAGCCTCATTATTGATTTGTTTAACTTCAGTTGACTGATCATTTTTGGTTATGCTTTGAAATATGTCCCTCAACTTTGCAGATGAATTCTTCGATATCGCACTTTTTTTTTAATGGTTACGGCTTTTTAGTAACGCTTCTTGATCCCTTTTTTCTTTTTTAATTTTTCTCTCCTTCATTCGACTTTCCATCTCGGTTTCTGCAACTATTTTTTTATTAAGTTTATTATCTAGTTCTTTCTGGTAAGGTGTTGACGAAATAATAAAGCTGCGATGTTCTGAATTTTTAATTCCCTTGCGCACGGGTGTTTCAGGGACCGCGAGAAAGCTTTGTATTTGAACATTTGTATCATCTAGGATATGCAGCACTGGTGTACCGGATAAATTGAAATTTTCTGGGCGATTGAACTATAAAATTTCGTCGCAAAAAATTGGTCGTTATTTGAAAACGTAGATTAAACACTATAATATAATTATTTTTACCTCATCAATGAATTCAATAGAATGTATTTCTTGCGATATTGCCTCACGCACATCTGTGGGATTACTTATTATTTCATGATCAAAAGTGCCACCTTCTCCATTTTCGCCGTAGTATCCAATCGCAACATCGTTGTCGAAAATAAATGTAATAACCATTTGCTGTAATTTAAGATAATGTTACCCCATTTAAATTTTCAAAAAATATAAAAATTTAAATGTTTTTGTTCTATGTAACTTACATCCACTGTGTTTGCATTTGGAGAAGGAACGTCCGATAAATTCGCAGAAGTATTAAAAAATCTTCTGAAGGACTCTCTGGAAGATTTTCAAACTCTTTCAGTTTGTCTGGACCAACAATATTTTTGAAATTTTCAAAATTAATTGAACTTTCAACATTGTTTGTATTAATACCCAGATTGCCACCATTAAAATCACCATTTTCCTGTTCAACATTTGAAGAATTTCTTCCCAAACACTTTGAAAAGTCAATCGCATCTGGGTTGAATGGAAATAAACAACATGTGCGAAAACCATTCACAATTGAGCATTTTTTGATGTATTTATCGATCACTGTTTTTAAAATTGGCACAAAATAATTTTTTATTAGCTTTCGATCGATATTTTCTTTCCTCCAATTTAAAACTGCTTTTTGCCAACCTGTTTTAAGTGGCTTAATTTTTAATTTCTCGCATAACTTGGACAACTGATATGTCAGATGCGTTCTGTGGCCATCAACATAAAAAATAATAGGGAACTCCACATTTTGTGTCGCAACGCTGGAATAAAATATGTCTTCAATATACTGGTAAAAAACTTCACTTGTCATCCACCCAGAATCAGATTTCAGCCATTTAAGACCATCTTGAATTGAGTTGATTACGTCTGCCGGTATGCGCTTGTAAGGATATACTATATGATTAATGGGGGCACTACAAAACCAGATGCGGAGAAACAGAACATGACCGTCAAACTTTCCTTGGCTTGGGGCCTCGATCGATTTCATACACGTTCTTTGAGCCTGTTACAGAATAGGCAACCAATTATTTAAATTCATTTTTCATAAATTAAACTAAACAAATCTTACCTTTAGGAGCAATTACCTTCCCAGTTTTAGGACACATTAAAAAATTGGTTTCATCTCCATTGAATATTTTTGATGGATCTTCAAGAATATTGAAAAATATTTTGTCCGTTAGGTAATTTTTGATTTTGTTGAACCAACCACGAATATTTGTCTCCGCTACTTTCGAACTGGCATCGGTTACCGGTTCTGGAGTCCGAACTGTAAGATTTGGATGCCGTTTAAGGAAACCGATGCCGTTTAAGGATTTCCCGGACAATTATTCTTAAATGGATTATCCCTGGGTGACGCATCTAAAAATATTTTAACAGCATTCTGGACATCCTGGTTTCGACGTGGAAATCCTTTCGCGAGATTTGCGGTAAGCCAGTCGACAATATTTGTTTGTTCCTCTTTAGTTAGCACTGGTGGTGGCCCATACAAACTTTTTTTGCCCGCAGTTGTCGATTTTGTTTTATATTGTAGATCTCGGAATATTATATTTCCGAGAAGCGGCGTGAATCGATAATCCATCAGTTATTTCGGTCAGTGCAGTCCCTATGTCTTTGCGGTTATATTTATTAACTTTGGGCATTTTTCTGGAAACAGACATCTTAGGAAATAAATAATGCCACTTGCATAAATTATAAAAAAATTCTTTCATTGTAGTAACATCAAATTTATCCATTAAAAAATATTTAAGTTCAGTTTTAATTAGGGGCTTATAAAACGAAAACAATAATTTAATCAGAAATACCATTTATAAGCCCCTATAGCCCATTACTGACTAATTTGAATATATACAACCAGTTATAAGCCCCTTTATTATTTAATCTAAGCATTATTTTTCTGATATTCAACCTTGAAAATTCCCTTTGTTTTTATATTTATTATTAGGAAAACCAATGTTCTAACATTAAAAATTATTAATAAATATTTAAAATGTAAAATAACAAATCAATTTCTTAAGAAAATCTCTAATACTCACCTAATTTTTGAGTCACTCAAACACACGTCTAATCACATTTTAATTTTTAACACGACTGAAAGTCTAAAGTTATTTTATATACACGTAATTAAAGAAAACAAAAACAGTTTAAATAATATACCAATACAAATAATAAACCAATATACCAATACAAAATATAAACGCGCTACTGGCCCATTGCTAGGTAGGGGGCTTATTATTAGGAGTTTTTACGCACCATTAATGTCACAGCAGTCGACATACATATCATAACAACGGCAAATTTTGTTTTTGTCTCCATTCGAACATATGGAAAAAGTAGATGGTTTTTTTTGGCGATACAACGATACAAATGAACGCGGTCATAGATACGGGAAGCCCGATCAACATAATTTATAAGAGAAGAAAATTAAGTATTCAATTAATGGCTTCTAAATCAATTTATGTTATGTAATATCGTACAATACAAACTACCCCAGCAAATCCTGTTTTTGGTTTAAATCAACGAATGGCGAACGATGAACCCGAAGATTTCATCGTATCACAAAATAATGAATCCGAACGAGAGAGAAAACGTTGTTGTCAACACGAAAAGTGAATCCTTAAAAAACAAGGTATGCACTTCGATCTCAACAGAATTAAAGCTTATTCTTAAAAAATGGGAGATTACGTATTCTTATCAAACGTTGTGGCGACCCCTGGGCTAAGTCATAAGTTGTTGCTGCAATTTAAAGGTCTATAGCAACTCAAGTCCACCATGGTGAATGCTACGTTATTGATGATATTCCTGGACAACAGCAGTCACAAAAACCGTACAAAAGCGTATCTGCTGCGTTCAACATGAAGTCTGTTGTCGCACGGACAATCAGAGTTGATTGGGATGTCAGGTCAGCCGAATGTATTTTTTTTTTCGAAAAGCTACTTTAGGTTTTTACACATTAGAATATGAAATATTAATCTTAGAAACATGGTTTTTTCCGCAAGGCGGTAGAGTAAGAAAAGATAACTGTAGTTACGAAGATGAACGAGGAAGCATACATAATTACTATGATGTTGTTGTTTTAATTAAAATTTAAGCAAATAATTGTTTTAAGTTCGAATATACGACAATATAAACATTGTCCAAATATTTAAGTTAAATTACTCCTTTTGGTGAGTACCATACAATGTTTTGTGACTGACGGTGATACTAGGGGAAAATGGGGGAGTAAGCGATTATTTTCCCAATCCACAACCTTAAGTATACCGTAAGCCGTTGTAGCGGTTCAATCATTCACTCAATCATAAATGCAACCAACTATTCATTTTACTCATGCCTTTTATTTATAAATTTCGTTTCTCACCTCACCACCAACAATCAAATCAAACAACCATCCGCACAAAATCCAACTGAAATATTTATCAGTTACACTTCCCTGCTTAACTTTAATATCTGGATACGTCAATGTCGTCCGTTAGTCAGTACAAGTATTGTTTAACTTGAAATGATCGTAATGTTCTTTTTGTCTTTCTCGCTCGCGTATCGGATAAATTCAATTGCATGTACGGTACAATCGAACATTGTACCATCATCAGTCGATTTCTAAATTTTCATATACTCGGTTTGTTGTTTTTTAAAACATAAAATACGCAGTGGTGAAAATCCAGTTAAAAATTTTTGTGTTATATAAAATCAAAAAGTGAATTGTGAAATATAAAAATAATTTATAAGTTCATATTGTGAGTGTGTTATTGAAAATTAGTGTTAGTGCGCTCATCGATATATTCTTATAGCGGGATAAACATATCAAATATATCCCGTTATAAATACTTACATAATAATAGACACACCACCAGACGTTCCAATTTTCCGACTTGGTGGCTTGACATTCTTTTTAAATAAAGTTTAATTTACCTACATTGGAATGAATTGTCTTAATAGGGATTATTCGAGATGTTGCTGACTTGCAGGTTTGTGATATTTTCGATATTTTATGTGATTCTTCGAGCTTTATAATTTAGTTTGGAGTGAATTAAGCGTAGCATTGCGTTAGATTCTTGAAATTACATATTTTCAGATTTTTGAATTAACCTACAGATTTTTATCAAATTTGATTAACTTTAAGTTGCGGTTGATTCCCTTTAAGTTGCCTGCCATCGAAGTTATTCGAAAATCGAAAGATTTTTCGATTATTCGAGTTTACTTTGGAGTGTTCGATTCAGCGTAGTATTCTGTTTTGTGATCTAGAATTCTAAATTTAAATAGCGTTGAGTGGCGTACTGGAAGGTAATTAGAATTTTATTGGTAAAACCCGAATGTCTAATGTCCGATTGGGTCGAAAAGTGGTAAGTGTTGAAAGGCCGAATGTCTCAAGGACGAACGGGTCGAAACGCCGAATGTGTCGAATGGCTGAACGTGTGGAAAGGCCGATTGGGTCGTAATTTTTCCTTCACTAAATTGAATGAAATCAATATTTAAAAACATTGTATTTATTTCTTAATGTAAAATGATTTAAACAAATCAAAAATATGTGCTAATTAATCCTGTGTATGTAGCATATTAATGTTATCAAATTTTGTCGGGAAAAAATTAATTTATTTTTAATTATATGACAAAAAAAAGCGTTAGAAGATTTTAATATTTAAGGCGATTTACTATTTAACATTTTTATACAAAAATTTTAACAAAAATATAAATTTTGGTTTTCATAAAAATATAAATTTTTAAAATTTTCTTTTATAAAATGATGAAAAATTAAAATCAATTTAGACACAAACGACCTTTCGACATTCGCCCTTTCGACCTATTCGGCCTTTCGACACATTCGGCCTTTCGAAATTCGGCTTTTCGATTTTCGGCCTTTTGACCCTTTCGGCTTTTCGACCTTCGGCCTTTCGGCCCTTTTCCTTTTTAGTGGATTTATTTTTATTCTCCACCTGGAATAGTAAATGAATAGTTAGTTACACAATTGGATATTGTTTATATAATATTTACGTCGGAGGAAGTGGAATAAATTGCAGTGTCATCTGCATACTGGGCAAAATGAATATCATTATAAATTTCCAATTTAATATCCAGTGTGTATAAATTATGCAAGAAAGGCAACAATACTTCTCCTTGTGTGACACTATAAGAGGTTGGTTCGGTTGGTGACATCTCGTTATTGATAGATACATTGAAGTTCCTATTCTTAAGGAAGCTTTTTATTATTCTAATAAGGTACAACGGAAAATTATATTGGATCGTTTTATATACACCAATACCTCACTTTGCGTTGTATCACTTTGCGTTTTTTCGGAGTTGCGTCACTGCTAAATTAGGACTAACAATTCGTCTTGAGGTTTTATATTTTCGAACTTGCGTTGTTTTGGGTGTTACTGGTGAATTAGAATAAAAATTCGTTTTGAGTTTTTGTATTTTCGTTGCGTTTTTTTGTTTGTTGGGTACACATTTTTTATTTTAGTAGTTTTCGGGGATTCCCACTTTATTAAATGTCATTTCCTTATTATTATTGTCCCACAGTGATTTATTATACGTGTTACTTTCAATATATTGCAGTAGTTATAGCGTCAGTTTTAAGAAAGACTTTAAGGCGGTTTACATTTTATAAAAGGTGATTTTTTTTATTTCAAATTTTCATATTTTACGGCATTTTTATTTAAGTTTATAATTTTTAGACCATACATCTTCATGAGTGGAAAATACGTTACTAGAGGTAAAATTACCAAAAAGCAAAGAAAAACTATCACCTTGGAAATAAAATTGGATATTCTACGACGATTTGAAAAGGAAGAGAAAGCTGTAGAGATAGTTAAAGCTCTTGGTCTGGCTGAAACAACTGTCAGAACCATTCAAAAATGAGATAGAAATAAAATACGGGAAGCTGAAAAATCGGTAACATCCATAGATGCTAACGCAATGACTCATGCAAGGAGTGGATTAATGATCAAAATGAAATCGTTGCTTGTAATTTGGATTCAAAACCAGGTTGCACAGAAAATTCCATTAAGCAAAATGGTAATTTTTGGTATAAAAAGTGAATCATCCTGTAACGAACCTTTAACCGATAGTGCTAATGACAAAGATGAAAAATTTGAAGCTAGTCAGGGTTGGTTTGAGAGATTCAAGGTTCGCGCCAAACTTCATAGTGTAACTTCATCGTCACTGCAAACCGTTTCCCAGTCGATTTAAAAGTATTAATTCACCGATGGATGCTATTCTCCAAAACAAGTTTTTAATGTCGACGAAACCGGCTTGTTTTGGAAAAGGAACTTTCATATCCAAAACGAAAAAAATCTGCATCTGGCTTTAAAGCGAGCAAAGATAGATTGACTCTTCTTCTGGGCAGTAATGCCAATAAAGATTTTAAGTTTAAACCACTCCTTATTTACCAGTCTGAAAATCCTAGAGCTTTGTGCATTGGCGATCAAACAAGAAAGCCTGGATGACAGCATTGTTAGTTAAAAACTGGGTTTCTACATGTGCTATTCCGGAAATTAAAACTTACTGTAGCAGAGAGAACTTGGACTTCAAAGCTTTGGTTTTAGTATATAATGCTCCTGGCCACCCAGTCTATGTTGATGAATTATCCGAAAATGTTAAATTTGTATTTTTGCCACCAAACAACACGCCTGTAATACAGCCCATGGATCAGGGAGTAATATCCACATTTAAAAGTTATTAACCACGACGAACATTTAAGCTGCTTTTAAGTGAAAGTGATGGACAAGACAAACCTACCATGCAAGAGTGTTAGAAAAAATTTAACATTTATGAATGCTATAGAAATTATTTCAGATTCATGGAAGGAGGTTAAACCATCTTGCATGAATGGTGTTTGGGAAAAAATTTGGCCAGAATGTTTATAACAAAAGAGGGAATTCTTTAGAAGTTGATGATGCATCCAAAGTAGTTCAAGATGTTGTTACCTTAGCAAGAAACTCTGATTTTGAGGGAATGGATGAGTTGGACATATAAGAATTGCTAACTTCACATAACCATGAAACGAGGAATTAATGCAACTAGATTTACAGTTAGCTAACGAAGAAAGCAACGAAGAAAGAAATTTAACATCAAAACTGCTTTTCAGAGCCATGAGTTTAAATGATGAAGCTATCGAGATTTTAAAAACAAACGATCATGACAGTGAACGAAGTGGTAAAGTGTCTCGAGCAGTAGCTGATGATGTAAATTGTTACAAGGAACTTTATGTTGATTTAAAGAAAAAAGCTGTTCAGCAAACATTAGACAAATATTTTGTAACAGAAAACCATTTAACCTAAACTGCTACGTCATCTAGACACTCGTTGGTCTAGCGGAAACAATTTCTATTTAAATGTTTTATTATTATTTATTTGAATTATGTTTTTATGTGAATTAATAATGCTTGTTTTATTTCCATTATATCTTCTGTATTTACATGCTTTTTTATAGTAAATTACAATTCACGTAGCGTCGTTTCACTTTGCGTCGAATTTTTTTTGGAACGTATCTGCAACGCAAAGTGAGGTATTGGTGTATTAGTCCTTCTTGCCACACCTTATCGAAAGCTTTTTTTTCTGTATCAATAGGTTGCTTTTTCTAGGTTAGTAATTAAAGTAATGGATTTGTCAGATTGAATAAGCGGTATGCTGCTAAAGCTGCTGTATCAATTACGTTGAAAAACAGTACCATCGGCCAACGATTAATTTTTCTCTTACACGTGTACGATTTCACCATCTTATCGAATGTGTCAACGCCGCCTTTATTTTTGTTGTAGTCCAGAATTATTTTAGGTTTTTGTTTATGTTCATCTATCTTTCGTGTGACATGCGCTGTTGAAAGTAGTAGCTAACGAGACAAATTGGCCCTGAGAAGCAAACTATTCAGCTAAATGGGCCTCGTGTTTTTGCTAAATAAGCATTTGCAAAACAATGTGGCAGCTGCGGTTTATTTGATCTTATTGTCCCAACTAGAGTTGTATTTTTTGTTACCAGTTCCTCGGCAAGTTCAATGCTGGTGAAAAAATTGTCCATAATTATATTGTACACACTATTCAAATAATTCTCTGATAACCGTAAGACCAGGTCCGTTGCTACATGCTTTGTTCGATTCTGAGATGGTTGCGTTCCAACATAAACTTCGCCAGCTAATGAATAGTTGGTGCGCGCGTCGCCCAGTCAAAAAAATTGTAATCCATACATTACCGGTTTACTCGGTATATATTGACGAAAGAATCAACGTCCTCGAGTGGAAACTAGTTGTTCATCTATAGTTAGTTCTGATGATGGTTTGTATAACCCTTATAAATTGTCTAAGAACAAATTCCATACGTATCGGAATGCAGCTAATTTATCATCTTTCAACCGCAATGGTCTTGTGCGTGAGTCATCGAATCTAAGGAAACAAGTCAGCCATTGAAATCGTTCTAAAGACATTGTAGCACGGTAGAAGGGCATATTTGTTTTATGGAATAAATCTATTGCTGGTACTATCGATCCTTTTTCAGAACCGGAATAAAGGAGAACAGCATTGTATGTGTATATACTTCATCCTCATTTGTGTCATGCCACTTTCTAGCACTCGGAGTGGTACATGTGTGGTGGTCTGGTGCGTTTCTGCTGATGTTGCATTAAATTCCTTTCGCAATGCTGTGCGTAATCTCAACAAAACTGTTGGTAACGAGATTGTCCAATCCAGATGATTATGACACATTATTGACGCCTTTAGGGAGCGATGCCAACGTTCGATAAAACCGTTGGCTTGTGGATTATATGATGTGGTCCGTTTTCGTTGAAATCCCAACAATTTGGACAATTCCTGGAACAATTCCGATTCAAACTGCATTCCTCTATCAGTGACTATGGTCAAAGGTACGCCAAATCTTGCGATCCAACCATTATAAACTGCACTTGCAACTGTTTGTGCCCTGATATCTGCCACTGGAATGGCCTCTGGCCAGCGAGTATATCGATCTATTGCTGTGACGCAATATCTCATACCATTAGATGTTGGCATTGGACCAATTAAATCTATATGTATCTCTTCAAACCGTTTACTAACTAATGGAAATTTGCCAACTGGGCTCTTGGTGTGACGTTATATTTTCGACTTTTGACAATCCACGCAAGCTTTAGCTCATTCTCTAGCGTCTTGATTGATTGATGTCCAAATATATTTACTAGTCAACATTTTAGTAGTAGTCCGAACTCCGGGTTGTGATAAACCGTGTACTATATCGAATATCGTTTTCCTGAATTCCTTTGGTATATACGGCCTAATAATCTTTGTAGAGACGTCACAAAAAATAGTTTTGTCTGAATTCAATATTGGAAACTTTTAAATTCAAGCGATTTGTTTGTTACAATTAGTTCCTGTAATTCGGTGTCTTGGCTCTGTAAATCGTAAATCCTCGTGTAATCAATTGATTCTGGTAAATCGATTTTGCAAATGCGCGATAGAGTGTCTGCTACAACGTTGTCTTTACCCGAGATATGTTGAATGTCGCTAATGAACTGTCCGATATATTTATTTATTTATTTACATCTATTCTACAGTTAAAAACTTAATGAATAGTAAAAAAAGAATTATTATAGATTAAAAAAAAATAAAAGGAATACTAACAATACGGAACATTACCTGAAAAAACGAAAACTTTAAAAACGTAAAATGAGATTAAAAATTGCAATTTCTAATTGCCTTCCGAAAATACACTCTGGATCTCTCAAAATTAAATAAATGGTAAAATTGATTAAAAATTCTAGCCATTGACTTGGTTGGCTCATTGGAACCATAATTCGTTCTATGAAAGTCAACAAACAAAAATTCCCTTGGACGCAAGCTTCTGGTAGGTACATAAATGCTCCAAGCAGAAATGAGTTCAGGACACTTAATGCGGCCACTAAGAGAATCACTAACAAACAAGGCAGATGCAATTTTTCGGCGTTTAACCAACGTATCAATGTGAAGGCACTCACACCGAATCACATACGATGGGAGACTTCGCACCTGTTCCCACATAGGTAGATGACGATCAGATAAATGACCAAGCTTCCTGGCCATATAGATAGTAAAACGTTTCTGAATAGATTCCAATCTTGCAATATGCACATCCTGATGAGGATACCAAACCACTACAGCATATTCAAGGTGAGATCCTACTAAAGAAGTATATAGACTAACACACGAAAATGCATCCATAAAATCCAAATAGTCCAAATATCTAAATTGTATGGGTGAAGCCTTGCTTGGATTTTGTTGAAGTGCATAAATTATTGGCTTATGATCCGTCTGCCAAATACCCTCTACTCTTTGCTGAACAACTGCACCAATTGCAAAATCTGATGCATCCACCATCACCGTTAGATGCGCCTTAGTGTCTGGATGTGCAAGGATTGTTGCGTCGATCAACTGCTTGTTTCGAAAGCCCTGCTTGTATTATCGGTCCAATTAATTTTACGTTTATCATTTTTTTTACTTCCCTTTAAGTATTCGTTTAATAATGCTTGATTTTCGGCTGCGTTTGGAACAAATCGTCGATAAAAATTGGTCATTTCCAGAAAGCGTCGTAATTATTTTATTGTTTCTGGTTGTTGAAAATCGGATATTGCTTGAACGCGTTCTACGTTCTACGTTTCACTGGCATCTGGTGATAAGCCGTACCAGGTCCAATGTAGAAAATATAATACAGCCCCGCAGTTGATGGGCAAAATCCTAGAGATGTGGTATGGGGTACCGGTCAGGTTGAGTAACAGCATTGAGTGACCGGTAGTCACCACAGGATCTCCAGTCTTCATTTTTCTTTCTAACCAAATGCAGTGGGCTGGCCCAAGGGCTATCCTTCAATGATGCTTTATCATTGAATTTGAAAGTGTGTCCTTTCGTTCCCGCTGATCGAGATCTAGAGCGTCGTCGTGAACCATTTGGCCCATTATTTCTATATTGTGTCTTTAATCCCTTAATTTCCAGTATAAGTTCCTGAATTTTAATCTCAAGATCAGACTGAGAAGCTCTTGAATTATTTGTAACCGACACTATGGGTCTACTTTCCCTTTCACTTGATACTGACATCACATTTGCGTTTGAATATGCTTCTAAAATTTTGTCGGCCATAACTGCCAAATTCGTTAGATTTTCCATACTGGATGCCAAAATAATTTGTATTTGTTGTGGTAAACGTTGAACCCACAGTTTTTTTAATAATTCATCCGTTATTTATTTATCCACCAAGTTTCTTATCTCTCGCAACAATTGGGTTGGTTTTTTTGTCTCCCAAGTTCAAATCCTTTAAAAGCTTTTGTAACTCAGTATCCGCTGACTCTGCTAATCGGGAAATTAATGCTTGCTTCAAATCGTCATATTGCTTGTGAGTCGTAGTCTGTAAAACAATATCGGTAACGGTATTTAATGTTCTTTAATCGAGAACCGCTATGACGATATTAAATTTTGTTTGTTGTTGCGTAATGCTAGCGTTCATGAATTGTGCCTCCATTTGAGCAAACCAAAGTTCTGGCATCTCGCACCAAAATGGAGGGGTTTTAATCGTAATACGTTCAACGAAACTACCATGTGACTTAACTTCGACAGGAGGTGCTTCGCCATTACTTTTACTTGTGCTCGCCCCTTTATCACTATTTTCGTTGTCTGAAGACATGACTAAACGAATTACGATTTATATCTCGAAATCTTATATAAATATGTATGATATAAACAATATGAAACTAAGTCTTGTGAACTAATGTCGAATATGATATCGGACGAAATCCGCGAGCGAATAACCGCACTACTGAAGACAAAGAAAACAAAAACGCACTCACCTTGTTTACTGATGAATTGAGTTTATTGACCGCTTTTCTTCCTTCTATGATGTGCCGATGAATTTGGTTGATTATTTTCTTGATGATGGTGGCGATTACAATGTGTTTATATTTTCTCGTATATGAAGAAATATAACCTCGTGATGATATTTGCGCTTTCCGGATTTTTTTGAAGATAATCCCTTTTTATTTATTGTCTATTAAAGATGATCCGCGGCATGACCGCATATAATATTTGGAATTGCCAATTTTTTTTTGGTTATTTGCAGCACGTTTTTTATTTTGAAATTTGGTAATTAATGTTATTTTGTTGTTGGGGTCACCATTTGTGGTGGTCTGGTTCGTATTTGTACTTATGTTGAGCACCACGTTACAAAAATAAAATACATTTCTGACTCCAATTATTTTCGTTATAAATTTATTTTTATATATATTTAATATTATTTATATTTATGGATTAATTTATTTAGTCAATATTATATTTAATACAAATTATTATTTTTTAAGTTTATCTCAAATTATATAAAATAATGACTTACAACATTTATATTTTAACAAAGAAAAATATGTGTCTTTTTCGTTGCCTAATTTTAGGTTGAATTACGTTTTTTGTTTTCTTTTTCTTCGCCGCATACTTACTCGAGAAAATTTCCGATCAAATGTTGCCCGATTAACGCCATGAACTGAGTCGTTTAATCAGCCAACATAAGCACCCAAGAAACACATGTCTGATAGAACCGCTTTGCCTTGCGATTGGTTTCAATCACCACGTTCGATATAATATTTGGTGTTAGTAATTGTTTGAATGCATCGGCTTTTGTATCGAAAGTTTGCGTTACAACAGGATGGCAGTGTTGGTTTCGTTTCCGTTCCGCTGCAGTAGTACGCTGCTTTTCAGATTCACTCGGTAGTGACCACCACACTTGAGGATTATTTTTGTTTTGCGCCACTAATATCAAATAAAAATAATTGTTGGCCGTAAATTTCATTTTATGTGTTCGATTACAGTAGTCACCCTCCACAGTGCATCTGTCACAAGCAAAATATCCATTGTGACCTTTAGTACCCTTAACAAATGGTCTGGCCGGAGCATCACAAATAAAGCTAATAATTCCATTACTAATTTTTTTGCATTTCTTATAAAACCACCACTAAGCAGCTCCTTAACTTCATTCAAGAAATCTTTTAAATATTCTTTAGAACAATTTGGTTTTGAATGTCCATAATAAATTCCAACAGCAAATGGTCTTATATTAAAATGTTTAATGTAACACAGGATTGGCCAAAATTGACACTTGAAACTGTTGCTAATCGGAAGACCATCGACATTAAAATTTAATTCTATTTTCGAAGGGGTAACAACAACACTATTTAACCCAGGTGAATCAATTCTGCAGATGACTTTTTTAGGTGTCTGTAACAATGTTCGTGCATATTTCGGTATTCCAGGCATATCGTGCTTAAGTAAATTAGTCAAAAGATCATTTAACACGGTATGTGGCACTTTGTGATTTATTGCCCACGACTTCGCCATCCGATATAGATTTATTGTCGGATTCTTCGTTTTCAGCACTTTTATTTAGGTTTACACTATTAACTTCGTATAATCCTGGATCACATTGATCAAAATGAATATATATAATTGAATATTAATATTTTCCACTAATTGTGCATCTTCATTTCGATTTGTCGTTTTATTTTTTGACAAATAAGCACGCACACGTCTTTTAAATGTATCAAGACTAACAAATTTATTTACACGATTATACCGCATTTTGATAAATTAAATTTAACACTTTCACAATGAGAAATTTACAAGTATTTTGATTAAAAACGAGGACAAAGGTAAGCGTTACTGGTTAAAGAAGAGTTAAAACGGCGGTAGTATCGAACTAGTTAGTTAAACATAAATTATTTTCCAACTAAAATTGAATTTTGGTTGAACTTAGGTTTAATAAAGGTTCAAATCAAACATTGTTAACTCAGAATTAACACGAACGTCTCTGGTTTGAATGAAGGAAGTTCAAGAAAAGTTTATTTCAAACCAACAGGAACCCACGCTTGTATACGCTTGTATCCAAAATCCAACTACAGTTGAAATGAGGTCCAACTGAGGTTGAAATCAAACTTAAATGTAAATTAATAACTTCAAATTAATTTTGGTTGAAATTGATTAAAAAAGGTTTCTCGTATGCATCCAGATTTTAACTTTCGTTACTAAACAAGTCAATGAAGGTTGAAAACAAATCCGAAAGTAAATTCCTAACACCAAATTACCTCTAATGCAACTTCCGAAGGTATGGGGTTTACTAGAGGTTAATTTCCACCTAAATAAAGAAAATACTAAAGAAAAACATTAACCTAAGTTTAACTTAGGTTATGAAAAGTTCAAAACTGGTTTGCATTAAACGAATAAGTAAAACATGGAGGTTTTTCCACTAGAATTTTAAGGTTTGAAAATCTTGGTTTGATAAAAACCCAAATATAACTTAAAAGTTGATAATGTGGAAGGTTATATTATAACCTCGGTTAAGAATTGCTACATGGGTATTGAAGGGGTTATAATAAATTTCTGGATTTAGCCATGAAAGATGGGAAACGATCGGCGTATACAACGAAATTATAACTGGGATTCATAAATTAACGCTGTTTATAACTTTTGGAGGGCTCATATGAAACAACCTAGTTCCAACCTAGTTGGCCATATTCCAGATATTTATCCACAAATCATTTTAGAATCCCATTTCAATCACCTATGTCAAATTTCTTGTTCCTTGAATTGTTTTGTAAAATTTTGATCAATCTGTCCGGAAGAACGGTTGGATGGATCAATTTGAAAATGTACAGGACTATTAGGGGTACATTAGGCTACACAAATTCCTGGCAACATTAGTCTTCACATCAACATTTTAAAGGTAACGGTAGATTTACTAATTAGTGTTGTGGCTGAAATTTTTCTCAAATATTCATTAAAGGTTCTTGTAAAAAATTTACTCAAGTTTTTAGAGCTGTTCTAAAATTTACGTGCAACCATTGGTTGTTGAGATATCGATGATCAAAGAAAAAAGGATCCTTTTTCATTCAAAGTCAGATATTTCAGCAAAAAATTGACGTAGAGAGACCAAATAGAAATTAAATTGAAGCTTAATTAATAAGCTAACTGACCCGTGCATTGGTTTAACTTAAAAAATAATTCCCGAGCCTGTGATTCACCGTAATTTGTCCGTGATTTTGAAAATTATTTTTGTACCCTTAATTTTTTGGAGTAGTTTTGGATTATTCATTATTCATATGAAAAATTTAAAAGTCGAAGTTAACGAGATTTCCTTAAACCGGTAATTTAAAGGGCCTTACGAAATTTGTGAATAGAACCATCGAATATTGTAAAGAGTTGGTCTATGCAATAAAATCACAGCGGCGATTGATGAGTTGCCGGTTAAATTAGTCAGAAGCCCATAGTAACTATGGATTGTTCATCTGAGAAATTTGGAATTTGGTATATCCCGCTTACCAACCTTCCTTTCAGGAAATTCTTTCAGGGCATAAACCTTTTCCGAATTAAATGAAACCATTTCTAAAACGAAGGAAATTTATTCCGAATTTAATGGAACCATTTAACGAGTGGAATGAAACTTATTCCAAATTAAATCAAACCTTTCCGAAATATTGTAAATAAAATCAAATAAAATACATTTAAAACCAATAAATGTCGTTAAATAAAACTCATTGTGGTTCTCCTGTAGAGGCAGCCTCTTAGTTTCATCATCATTTAAATGCTATGTTTTCTAACATAAATTAAACTGTTTACAAATTAAAGTAACCCTTACGAGATAATTGAAACTCGAATGTCGAAGCAAGAACATTCTATATACATTCATTTTTTTAAGAACGTAACGCCTACAATAGTAGTCTCCGGATCATTCAATCCATTACTTCTCTAAAATAAACTCCCGTATAATTTTTATTGTTATAATGGCGGTGTTTGCCTTTCTTGTTTTTGCGAGGGAGAACAAATTATACGGCTCTCATTTTTATGATCCAAAATGGTAATATACTTCAGTTGTTATTCAAGTGTGGCTGCAATCACCTACCCACCACAAATAATAAATTGTTAAATAAAATTAAAGTATTAATAAATTAAAATTGTGATTTACTGCAACGAAGTTATGACGTGACAATTGTGTTTAAAAGGTTAAAGGTATTTCCTTACAGACATGATCGTGTTCTAAAAATCATAATATTTATGGTACAATCCCCACTTGTGTATAACTTAAAATAATTTACAATTTATCTCTGAACTCTAAATAAAGAACAATAATAATATCAAAAGCGCTACAATGTTAATGTAATTTTTGCACTTGAACTTGAATCTGGTTAAAATTAACGTTCATTAATATACCCAACTTGGAATATTTAATTTTAATATTTTTTGTTTTTTTTTTTTTTTTTACTTTCCACCAACCAAAGTCAATAATATTAATGTCCCGTATCCAATTTGAAATGAATTCACCCGCATCTAACTAATATAATTTCGTATTGTTCAATTTTTTTTTTTTTTTTATGTACGTACATTAAACATCTATTTGATTATGCTAATCAAAAAGCAAAGAAATATTAAAATAAAAACGTTTTAATTAAAACCCTAAACCAAACTCTAAATAATATAATTTCCTATTAAATTGATTCATATAAATCAATTTACAATAATAAAAATTCAATCAAAATTGTATAATGAATTGATCGATTTTTTTTATTATATCCAATTGTAACAACAACAATGACAAGCAATAATAACAAGAAGAACACCTTATAAAAATTGTATGAATGAATGAGAATAATCATGATCGGAGATCATCATCACAATAATAATAATAATAAAATAAAATAAATAAATATATAAATAAATAATATAAACATATACATACATAATAAAACCAACAATTTCAATTATTAAAGATATTTGTTTTGTATAAATAATTTATTTTGCTGAAGATTTTTGTTTTATTTAACCTAAAAACCGTAGACTGCGAAATAATCATTAAATAAAAAAATTGATCATGAATCGATCGATCGATCAATTAAATTGGTTTTGGTTGTTTATTTGTTGTTGTTTTTATTTTTTTTTATCCGATTTTTGATTGATTTTAATGAAGCTGGTACAAATAAGACGCGATTTGAATTTTTGATTTATTTTTTAATCGCGCGCGCTGTTTGTAACAACCAAATTCTTTTTTTTTTTTTCAGCATTACACACTCGTTGTTTCATTCATGATTTTCTTGATTTTTTTGTTGTTTTTGTTTATGGTGGCTTGTTGATTAAGTTGTAATGTCTTAATAACGAAAGATAAAATAATTTTCGATTAATTCGTGTTTAATATAAAAATATTCTGACAGTAATTTATGTGTTTAGTTACAGTGGTGTAACTACTGGGTTTAGATGTGTACATTGCGGGTAACCAATAGATTTATTAATATGGGGGTGCAGTTGGTCATAAATATGTTACATATACATACATAACAAAGGATTAGACGTTTTTGCTTGACTAAATAATAACAAACATTTTTTACCTATTAATATGCATTATTTTACCACACCAATAAAATGCAGATGCTTTTATATTAAATGAAGTTCTCCAAGTGTAAGGAATTTCCAAACTAAATTGATTTATTTAACACAGCGTTCTTCAAACTTATCATTTCGTGAAACCCATTTTCTATTAAAACACACATAAATTTGCGACGGAACCCTCCTATGTCAAAAAACTTTATACAAGATATTATAATGGTTGATTATTCCATATAATGTACATCTCGTGGAAATCTAGGGTTCCACGGAACCCTTGTTTGAAGAACGCTGATTTAACATAAAAACAAAATGAAGAAAGCGAGGGTGTCTCTACATATTTTAAATTGAGTGGCTACTCGAAGAAATTTATGTCAACATTATAGGATTATTATGTTCTACCAAATTATGTTGGGTTAATTTAAGATGAATCTTATCTCATCTTGTATTTGATTATTTATTTAATTTGTTATTATATCTTGTTGTGTGTGGTATGTGTATAAAAATAGATTTAGTTTGAGGTGGTGATAAACATGGGTTGGTTTTGATATTTTTGATTCAAGTGGATGATGTGTGATAGTTGTGTGTATGGGGATTGAGAATTTGAACTGTGGTTTTTGGGTGATAATATTCCTCATAGATAGAAGGGAAATTTTCTTAGATTAGATTGAGTTGTCTTGAATGATTTATGTTAATTTCAAAGTAATTTGATGTTATTTAATTTATTGTTACAATATTGAATTCAGTTCGTAAGTTAAATTGCTTGTATATCAATTTTTAAATTTTTGATTGCCTTATTTTTCATAGTATAACAGTCTCCATTCGTATTTCTAACTTTTAATTTAATTTTTAATCTAAAAAGTGTTGGGGTGCACAGAGCGAAATCATGTCTCGTATTATGAATAAGGGTATATGAATTATGAATAAAATATTTTGATTTGGCACCGTGCATGATCATTTCACAATGAATATTTACTATTCATGGTTTGTGAATAAGGACTTAATCATCTATTATGAATTATATTCATAATGTTTTAAAAATAATATGTATCTTTAGTTATTCATGTCTAATGAAAAATAATGCATATTTATTTATGATATTAACTCATGAATAACACATATTACTTTATTGTTTTATGCTTTGTATTGCATAATTATATTATTCTTATGGATTAAATCATATGATTTTTTGGCTTACAGCAATCCCAATATTTACGACTTTTCGAGGCAGTAAAATAAGAGCTATATCTACTCACAATATATCTACTAATAAAAAGTAGAAATTACCCCAAGGATTGTATAATGTACATAACCCTTTAAGCCGCGGCCAGACGATTGCAAATAGAAGACGAATATGACGGTTGCGATATTGGACAATTATTGGACAAATATGAATTTGGCTGTCTACTACGATCGCTTGTATAGCGGATAGAGTACAAATATGTATATTTGTATTTGTTTTCTGTCCACATGATTTGTCATTTCACAAATAGCATCATATGCGTCTATTATTTGCAATCGTCTGGCCGCGGCTTTAAAAATGAACGTTTTCCTTAAAGCTTCTTCGATAGTTTTGTTTCGTACTGATAAAAAGTTGGTCTACTCATCAGATGGCTACGACTAAACTACAGAAATACCACACTGAGGAAAATCCTTCATCAATGTAGACAAAAACTCCATTAATAGTAAAAATAATTCGTTAAAACTGAGCCGATACGACCCTTCGTTAATAGTAAGAAAATCATTTTCTTTTACTTGGAAACACACAAATTTTTTTATTTTAATTTTAACTACTTATGTTGTAGTATTTATGAATTGATTCATATAAGATACGAAAAATGTTATTATTTTAAAGCAGTTAAAAGCATTTTTGGATGAACAACTTCTTATTATTAACGTAAGAAATTAAAGCTACCATGAAATTTTTCAAAATACTAATGAAATGTTAAATCACATTAACGAATAAATTCATACATATACATAAGTTTAGAAATTCATTATTCGTATTTACGAAATTATTCGTATATAGGAAGAATGGAATACTCAGCAGTTATAAATAATTCACAAATATGATGATTATTTTCATAAATATACTGAAAATAATTCATAATGTGAAGGAACGATAATTGATACACAATACTACATAATATTTATGTATGGTTCATAACAAGATTATAAATTTTTGGGTCGATTGATGAATAAATTCATAAAATCTATACACTTGTAATTTTATTATTAATTTATTTTATTAGTCAATATGGCGCTTACTACTCCTATTAATTTTTTTATCAGTAATTATATTTATTTAAATTTTAGAAGATTAAATTGATAAAATTTTAAGAACAAATTTGATAAGAGGTAATTTAATCGAAAATATTTGCAATGCGCCACGGCTCATTTTGTTGCGCTTCTGTAAATTAAATAAATTGAATTACAATCACACAGTACTTTTAGTGTTACCTTTTTAAACATAAAATTAAAGTTACCTTTTTAAATATAAATTCGTTCATTCCCATTACTGCAAAAACGATTTTAATCTATGGCCTCCTTGTGCTGCTGATACATTTTGATATACAGGAGCGGCAAAATTTGGAATGGTTGATATCGTATAAGGTGGATCGAATTCTGAATCGTCAACCATGATAATATTTGAATCAATATAGGTACGACATTTTCTTGCCAGCAACTATATATAGTATAATAATGCTGCAGTATTGTTAACACATTAAAATTTAGTCCTGTAGATCACATAATAATTTATTTACACATTATTTATAGACTAAAAGAAATTTATTGTTTTCACAGAAAAGTGTTCTTATTTTAATTTCACCGAATGAAAATTGGCTCTTTTTTTAATAAGAACACGTGTAAAACGAAAACACTTGTACTGGCAAAAAATATCATATTTACCTGTTTTTCAGCATACAAAAATCTGTTACATTAAAAATTTTTCAATGTAAATTATTACATTTGTTAATAAAGAAGCGAAAGCAATTTATTTACTTTCGTTGTTCCGAATATTATTCAACTTTACTTTATTTTCATAGATGCTACGAATAGGTTCGTCCAATAATTAATAGAACGAACAAATTCTTATAAATTACGTAATGATGAAACTTGATCTTTTCGCATAATTAGAAATGCAATGGAGCTCTTATGTACAATATATGAATTTGTTCTTGTTAAATAAATTTAATGAAGTAATTTATTTCTCAATATTACGTGAAAAAAACGTGAAATTTACAATTTAATTGTATTATTTATGAACATTTCCATCAAAATCAAATTGAAAAAAGACGGTTGCTGAAATGTTATGTCTCCTAGATTTTATTTCGATTTCTTTTACTTGGAAAATCACTAATATCTGACGTGTGTGTGTGTTTATAAAGCATATTTCGGTATGCATTTCATTTCTGTAGCACTTTCTGTTCCGGAGGTGGAAATAATAAAAGAAAATTCTTATTCAATAGAAGTCATAAAAGTAGGATTTTTTCAAACATACGAAGCCACCTACACTTACATTTAAAATTCGAATTATAATATTCATATATTGTAATGCCACATTCGTTAATATAACGAACAATAAGTATTTAATAAATATTTTCGTGCTCGTCTTATTCATAAATATTATGAATTGTTCATAAATGTAGTTTTTTAATAAAATCATGCAAGTTTCACTAATACGCAAACAACATGTGAATGTATTATATCTATAGCACAATAAACTAAACCATTTTTTAGTTTAGGAACTATCATTCGTACTATTAACGCACAAATGTTTATGAATTTTTCCCTAAATTTGGTTTGTTTCGTAAATATAATAATTTTTACATTAATAGTACGAATTGTGGTTAACGAACGCCATTCGTAAAAAAAAATGCACAAATTTTTTTCAGTGCATGGCTGGAATGGTTATAGGTATTATGTGGTTATAGTATAAATTTTAATTATTGGTATTGGATTGTATTGGTTAATTAATAATTAAATTTAAAACTTATAAATTATTTAAGGATTTTAGTTATAATTCAAATTAATATAAAATTTAAAATAATTTAGAAGTTTTTTTCATATGGAAATTTAGAGGTGGGTTTAAATTATTAACTTTGAATTAAATGTTAGGTTAATTTAAAATCGCTTTAAAAATTAGAGGTAATGTTAGATTTATATATATTTAAACAAATTATATTACATAAATACTAGTAGGTTAAAAGAAGGATTATGAGCCTGTAGCTAGAAGTTGTGTTGTCCTGTGCCAACTTAATATTATTTTACTACATATTACTTATTTGTCTATTTTATTTTTATTTTTTATTTTGATTAAATTGAATTATAATTTAACTTTAATATTTCAGACTCGGTCCATAGATTTTAAATTTTAATATTAATTTTGATTTAAATTTTCATTTTAATTTAATAAGTGTTGGGGTGATTTGGCCTTAATGGTTATATGTATAAATTTAACTACACTATATCGGTTAATTAAAAATTAGAAATTAAAAGTTTAAAATTTATAATTTAAATTTAAATTATTTAGAAAATTTTTAGTTTCATGGGTTTTTGAGGTGGGCGTAAATAATTGTAAATTGTTGACTTTGGATTTTTAATTTTAATTTAAATTGCTTGTCTATAATAATTAGAAGAATTATATGATTAATACGTTTGAACAAATTATATCACATAAATGCTAATTTATATTTATGTTAGAAAGTAAAGATACAAATAAAATTAAAAAATTAAAATTCTAAGGGAGGAATAGAATTTATTTTAGGACTTTAGTTACAATTCTACTTAATTTAAAATTATAAAATTGAAATTATTTGTAAAATTTTAGTTTTATAGGTCATATGACCCGCCTCAAGGGTTTAAATTAAAAATTTAAAATCGCTTGCTATAATAATTAGAGGTAATATAAGATTCATACATTTAACAAATTATATTACATAAATATTAATTTATAATTATTTCAGGAAGTAACTTTAACAATAAAATTAAATTTTAATTTAACTTGAATATTTATCAGGTTAAAAGAAGGAAGGTGGTGGTTAATTATTAATCCTGAAAATTTTAAATTTTTAATTTAATTTCAATTTGTTTGTTTAGTTTGGAATTGGCATCAAGAGACACAGAGTAGCAGAAATTGAACCTGGAATTAGTAATTGGAAATTGTGTTGGCCTGTGCTAACTTATTTTAGTAAATGATCAATTATTTGTTTATTTTTATTAGGTAAAATATTTGTTGAAATAATTTTATTCCAGTAACATTGAATAAAACAAACCAAGCTGGCATATAACTGAGGGAATAGCGTGATCAGTGAGGTAGCTTGGCTAATTCGTATTATATAATCTATTTAGGTTAATTTATTCAGAGTAGATAAAGATTAATTTAGAATTTATTTCAGAGATTAAATTTATACTTAATAGCAAATTTATACTTAATACATGTAAAAGCTAATTTTAAATTTAACAAACTCTTAAAGAACTTGAAACAACTTCCCATTAACTACTTAGGTGTTTGGAACCGGGTTGATTCTTTGTTATTGTGTGAATGGATTTCCATTTTTTCACTATTTTGTGTGCTTTTGTTACTTTGTAAAATTTTTTATATAAAAAAGAAAAATTCTTTATTATTATTTATTTTTATTATTTTAATATTTTTATCTTCCTTATAGTAACAATCTGTTTTTATTTTTTTAAAAAAATCGATTTCGGATGCTTTCGCCTTCCTTTCTCAATTTTTAATTTAATGATTCTTTGTTACTAACTTACCTTTCTTTTCCCTCGGTTTTTGTTATTCGTAAAAGTGTGTACGGTGTGCCCGACATATCCGGGAAACTTGCCTTAGGCTTGGTCGTACATTCTAAATCAATCAATCAATCAGAAAACTCCTGAGAAACTCGACCAAGATGGTATTGGCTGAGGTGACAGCACGATAACCGGGTGGTAGTTATTTTAATTATTGTCAAACTATTAATGGTAATTTATTTGTGGTACATAAAGATTAATCTATAACTTATTTCAGAGAATTAAATTTATACTGAATTAATTTTAGAATAGTTATATTATAAAGGATTAACGCATATTTAAAATTTAGGAAATTCTTGAAGAACCTGAAACAACTTTATAGGAATTGGAGCCGTAGATGAATTTTAAATTGTATTGTCTTGTGCTAACAAATTTACTAACTATCAACTACTTAGGTGTCTGGAACTGGGTTGATCCTTTGTTGCTAACATACCTTTCCTTTCCTTCGGTTTTGTTATATGTAAGGGGGGGTATGGAGGGCCCGGCGTCATCCGGGAGTCTTGCTTAGGCTTGGACGTACACACTGATCAATCAATCAATCAATCAATCAAATAAAAACAAAATGAAGAAATCAAGAAATAGTGGGTTTCGTTAAAAAAATGCTGTAATGTTATATCTGATGATTTGCTTCACTCGCTAGTACCCTGCCCATATAACCTTCAACAATATCAGCACCTCAAGCACCAAAGAGATAGCGGGCATGTTTGCTGCATTTTTCGATCTGTCTATCGACCAACCACCAGTACTGAATACGTCGATAAAACAAGCAATAGCAACATATCAATCACTCCTCCAGTCATATCTGATGAAGACATTCTGTCAGCTTCGAGGGGTTTTGGAGACGGATGTGGGCCGGATGATGTACCCTCATCAATATTAAAAACATTTGCGGATAATTAGGTAAATCCGTTGTGCAAACTGTTCAATCATTCCTTAACTATTGCTGTATTTCCCGAAAAATGGAAAATCTCTAAAATAACTCCAATCTTTAAATCAGGCAAACGGCATGACGTCACATGTGACAGAGGAATATCAACTTTATCAGCAATTCCTAAATTATTTGAACTAGTTGTATATGCAACGCTTTTAAATCGACACTAATACGTCGTATATCTGTCAACCAACAACTGGGTTTATACCTGGTAGGTCTACATCTAACTAACCTGGTTGAATTCACCAGCCAAGTAATAAGGGAGATAGAAAAACATCAACAAGTAGACGTAGCTTATACGGATTTCAGTAAGGCATTTGATTCTATATATCATCATAAAGCACTCCAAAATCTATTTGAATTTGAATTTTCATTAGAATACATTAATTGGTTCAAGTCATACTTAGCAAACCGTCTACAATATGTAATAATTGGCAACAAAAAATCCAACGTTATCAAAGTGACATCGAGATCGGGTGTTTCTCACGAATCATATATTGGACCCTGGATTTTTATTGTATTCATTGATCGGATAACCAAGATCATTATACACAATATACGAAATAGCCAGTTTAAACGGATAGAGCAAAAATTTTGTAAATAAAATAGTAAGCCGCACAAAACAAAGGAAATATTTGGAAGAAGCCACAACTTTAAAACCTCTTAAAACGGAAAGCAAATTCTTATCAATCTGGTTCTACTCACCATATTCAAATAAGCTGTTGAATGTCTTCAAAAAACACAACATCTCCATAGTCACCAGAAGCGATCTAAAAGTGAAGACCTCCCTAGAAAAATATAAAGATAAAATTAAAGAACATCAAAGTTCAGGTATATATCAAATACAATGCGAAAACTGCGACAACGTGTGTATCGGACAAACAAAAAGAACCATTGCAACAAGATTTTCGGAATATTTGAGAGCCACCAGAAAGAAAAACATCAATGAATCAGCAATAGCAGAACATATGATAACAAATAATCACATATTTGGAATTTCCACATAACAAAAAATTAGACACAGCAGAACAAGAGATAAGACAATAAACAGAGATGGCTGACCGGTTCAAAACAAAACCTTAATTAGTTTAGTCAAAATATAGGTTAACACCCCGTTTTTTATGATTTTTTAAATTACCCCCACAGAATATTGTAATATTTTATGGAAACCTCTCTCATTTTTTGATCAGATTCTACCTGAAAAAACATTTAAATTCATTCAAGCACAATTCAAAAGAATAGTTAGTACAAATTTAATAAGTATTGATAATGTAAACAATGTAGCTTTCGAAATATGGATCTACATAAATAAAAATAAAGTGTGAAATATAAAAGTGTTTTTTATTTTTGTACATAATTTAAATAACATCACATGCCTAACATAAAGCTACTAATTTAACTTAGTCGCCACTTACAGGGTGACTGACACGAAGTGTTACCAACTTCAGACTGCTATTGCTATGTATTTGAAGTTAGCCCGAAAAATCATCCCGAAAAGGCTTTTTTAAATTTTGGTGTGTTTCCTTGCTAAAATCCATACTAGCCCGAAACAATAATTGAATTGTATGAAAAAATGAATACCATCCCGAAATTTGATTAGTACATATTGGCATTACTAGTACGAAAAAAATTATTTGGTAACAATTACACTTCTAACTTAATAAGATGTAGCTTATTTCATAATTTAAATAAAATAAATTGAACGAATCCATTGCAATAATAATCTGCGCAGAAATACACCAGTTATTATCTCATTATTAAAAGACAGTTATTGGATAACCTCAAGGTCTTATTTCCAAACCGTGTTCTTAGTTTTTTATACCATGGCAGGTTCAACCCACACATACATTTCCAGCACCTGTAACAATGCTGACTCTTCACCAAATTTCTACATAGTGGTATAAAGCACAAGCATGCTAAGTTCATTGCCAAGTTCAAACCATTAGCCCATTACCATACGATGGGGATCAGGAACATTTCTGGGCCAAGATTCAATCAAATATTTTCACTAAAACTGCTCATTATTTCTACTACTATATCACTATTCACAGGGGTTGCTAGACATATTGGTATACGAAACTAGCTTGTTTGGACCTACATATATTTATGCGCGTTTAAATCTTTTAACAGTATATTTAACAAAAATAAGGTTATTCAAATAAAATAAGCCTTAAAAAATTTCTATCATTCATTTCCAGTTTTCTTGATATAATAACCTATTTTTAGATTTTCTACAAACCAAAGAACTCTGCCCAGTTATGATTTGAGCCGTAGGATTCTTGCAAAAAAAAATTTTGCAAATAAAGAAACCGACAAATTTCTCATGGAACAAGGATTTTGTTCTCTATTATATCGAATAGCACTAATATCACATCTTTCTGTGTACTTCCCGAAACGTTTCGTTTTCTAACCTTCACACAATCATTCGTGCAGGAGAGCCCATTTATAGGGATCCTCGCTCATACAACCATTCATATGGAGCGCCCAAGCCAATGGGACCCATTTCGCTCACGACGGAGAGCACTTTTATAGGGGTCCTCTTTCATTTCCAAGAGATACGAAACGTCTGGTTTGCCATTTATATTGATTGAGGTACGCTCAAAGATAAACGAAAAAAATATATGTTTTCAGAAATAAACTTAATCTGTTTTCGGGATGCATTGTTATTAAAGTCGTTTTTTATTATTTTCGTGCTAAAATGCATTCATTTGTACCAGATTCTAAAATATGAATGCCTGAAAAAATCATTACAAAACATCTTGTTTCAAGTAAATATTTTTGTTTTTTCGGGATGGTGTGTAATTTTACTTAATTTTCCATGATTTTTTGGGCAAAACGCTTTTTATATTGAATTTAGCGAGGACACATCAATTTTTCGGGATGAAAATGCTTTTTGTCGGGCTAACTTCACATCCGTGTTATTGCTGTCAAACCAGTGATGAGAGAGCTCTCAAATTTACACTAATGACAGTTCATTCCATTATTTACAAGCGTACATAAGCATTTTAGTGGGAAATATTCAGAAAAAAAGTTATCCGCAATGGAATTCAAGCGTAATAGTGTGATTTCTCTATATTTGGCTGGAAAATCACAGCCGCAGATTGTTAACCAGTTAAACCATCTGCATGTGAATAAAATGTTTGTGTATCGCACCATAAATCGTTATAACGATACTGGCAGCATTGCAAAACGCCATGGTGGTGGACCGAAACGCACTGCAACATCGCCGCATATCATTCGGAAAGTGAAGGCCAAATTGGCTCGGAATCCGCGCCGTAGCGGCAGATGAAATGTCTCCTGAGGCGAACATTTCGCTCGAACGGATGCAGCACATATTGAAAGATCATCTTGGACTAAATGCCTTGAAATTCCAAAAAACGCATGGGTCTCACCGATGCTCAAAAAAAAGTTAGAGTGGAAAGTGCAAAGGAGTTGTTACGCTTGCACGAAAGTGGCGATTTGCCGAATTTGTTTTTCTCCGATGAGTCACCGTTCGTTATTGAGCAATATGTAAACAAAAAAAACGACCTTACTTACTTCCCCGGCCATTCTACTGAAAATTTGGACTAACGGATTGCCACTCGAAACCAAGCGCCGCCGATGGTGATGGTTTGGGCCGCCGTAACGGCCGAAAGCCGTTCACCGCTCGTTCTTTTGGACCGTGGCATCAAGATAAATGCCCAAATTTATCAGGATCATGTGTTGGAGGGAGCGTTGAAGCCTTGGGCACAAAACAATGTCGGCCACAGTGCCTGGACATTTCAACAGGACTCGGCGCCGAGTCATAAAGCGCGCGTCAATCAAGATTGGCTAAGAAATAACGTTCCGCGGTTCATTTCCACTGCCCAATGGCCACCAAATTCACCGGATGCAAATCCGCTAGATTTCTCGGTTTGGGGTATTTTGAAGAGCAAGGTTGGGACAAAAAAATACCAAAGTGTTGATTATCTCAAGCAAGCGCTTCGCCGGCGGGAATGGGCCAAAATACTGCACAGCCACTTTCGTGCTGCATGCAATAGCTTTGTCGGCCGTTTGAAGGCCATAATCGCGGCTAAGGCTGGCCAAATCGAAAACTGCTAATGCAATTCGAAAACTTAAATATTTGTGAACATTTTTTACTTTGATTCAATAAAATTCATCAAAAAATAAAAATTCTGTGGTGTTTTGTTTTGGTAACACCTCGTGTCAGTCACCCTGTACAACAAACTCTAGGATTTTTAAGGTTTTTTGTTATTCACCGCGAAAGCAAAACAACTAAAACAGTTGGAATCGGTATGATGTACAACAATAAAAAATTATATTCATCTCTCTGTTTGGAAACGGCACATGGCCGGCTTATCGAACTTAATCATTTACCTAAATATTCAAAAGCACTCAAACTCAACTTTCAAAGCGCTCTCTTTTCATAATAATTATCATTCTTTCGGCATTAAGATTTTATTACACTTGACGGAATTCCATCGAAATTTTTAAGTCGACAGTTTACAGTCAACGAATATACTGGAACATCCTTATCTTCAATATGAGTATGAATCAGAAACATACATTTAAAATAAAAAATTTGCTGACTATATACTTTAATGTCTACAAAATCACTATGTTTTCTTTGTAATTAATATTCAGTTGATTAAACAAAAATGTTAATATCTACAAAAGACAATAATTTATTGCAAACATGCGAATATGAATCTTTATCACAGATTGTGATAATAATTTATTCCACGAACAGAACTATTTTCCTTTCCACATTGAATCTAAATACATATTACTCGTATACATACATACAAACACTACCTACACAAATTATTCAATTTTGGTTATCAATTAAAAAAAAAAAGCGAATCGAAAAAACTGATAGTATAAAACATCGCAGCTTCCTCGAAACAAATACAACAAAACAATGCAAAATGTTAACCAGATCAAAATGTTAACAATAACCTGAAATCTTTTCCTAGTGGCTACCTTATTTTTCCGCGCTCTATACAAGTAATGTTATACACATTATCTATTATTTATTACTTATTTATTTATTAATAAAATACAACAAACATTTGTTTTTTTTTTAAATATCTACATAATCACCGACTTTATAGTTTATTTTATAAACAAATACATTTTGTTGTTATTCATAATTTTAAATAACAAGCGAGTTATTAATAAAAATGGTAAGCAGCTTGAACTACTCAAATCTGGCTATCATAAAATTGTTATCTTCAATAGATTTAAATTTTTTTTTTTATTTTTTTTCATATTTCATTTTGATAATTTCAATTCACCATTTTCGATTATGAAAAAATATAAAAATCTAGCTATGTAATGAAAATAAATGAAACTGCATTTACAGTAGGTAAATGTATTGGTATTATCGTTGAACAAATGAAAAAGGCCGTTCAGGTATGCATACATAAATTTTGGACTGGATCTATTTTAACGCTTATACAGTGTCAACATCACCGCAGTTGTTAAAAAGGAGTTAATATAAAGAAAGTGAATACATGAAAGATGTCGTAAATACCACCTTTAAAGAAAAGGAAACGTCAGCAAACTGATGAACTATATAAAAAACGTAGACGATGCAAAACCGGTAGAAGGTATTAAAGTGCTAATAACCCACATGGAAAGATTTAGAGACGAGTTTAACGAAATAGAGAATAAGACAGCAGAGTAAGATGAAAATGAGGAGCTAGATCCTGACTTCGAGGAAAACTACTACATGACCGTTGTATGTTTAGATCAAGCGTTAATAGCGAATTTAGAGCCAACAGTCTCAATGAATGATACAGCTATTGGAAATGCTAATATGTCAGGCAACTACAAAGAAGTGAAATTATCCAAAATTACAATACCCATACTCAGTGGAGATTACACAGAATGACAGTCCTTCTTTGATTTGTTGTGCTCTACTATAAATGATATAAGGTGATATTATCGCAAAAACTACAATATTTGAAGGCATCGCTGAAAGATGAAGCGGCACTGCTATTAAAGCATTTCAACATTACCAACGCTAACTATACATTGAGTCATTGATGAAGTTGAAAGAACAATATGATTGCTGAAAAAACACCATCTGCAGCAGTAAATCGAAATTTAGATGTAAACGTTGCTACTGGAAACATCATAGCTTAGTTCATAAGAATATACCAGTCACAGAAGGATCTTTCGCTTTTGCGTTAGATACGCAAACCAACCACCCAGACTAAATTAGGGATAAAATCAATGTTAAAACCGATACTTCACTACAACCAACCGCGCTAGTGCATTTATTTCACATCTGTTACATTCAGAATCCTACGGCTCACCCATTACCGATAGTGTCGTTCAGAGATTGAAATTAAAGAGAAAAATGCCAAGCTTGCAGTAACGGGCATATCATTTTTTCAGTTTACTCCAAGTTTCCGAGGGTAAATTTTAAGTTGTATGGAAAATTTAAAATTTCGATTTTATCCTTGCGATAATGCAATAGAGCAATTTTACATTTTACATTTTATATTTTACATTTTACATTTTACATTAGCAATTTTACATTTTACATTTTACATTTTACATTTTACATTTTGCATTTTACATTTTACATTTTACATTTTACATTTTACATTTTACATTTTACATTTTACATTTTACATTTTACATTTTGCATTTTACATTTTACATTTTACATTTTACATTTTACATTTTACATTTTACATTTTACATTTTACATTTTACATTTTACATTTTACATTTTACATTTTACATTTTACATTTTACATTTTACATTTTACATTTTACATTTTACATTTTACATTTTACATTTTACATTTTACATTTTACATTTTACATTTTACATTTTACATTTTACATTTTACATTTTACATTTTACATTTTACATTTTACATTTTACATTTTACATTTTACATTTTACATTTTACATTTTACATTTTACATTTTACATTTTACATTTTACATTTTACATTTTACATTTTACATTTTACATTTTACATTTTACATTTTACATTTTACATTTTACATTTTACATTTTACATTTTACATTTTACATTTTACATTTTACATTTTACATTTTACATTTTACATTTTACATTTTACATTTTACATTTTACATTTAATAGGGCAGCAGTAAATCGAAAACCTTGTGTTGTGTTTGTCCTTGGTGATATTAACCTTGGTACTACTGATTAAACCTAATTCCAGATTTTTAAAAATTCGATTATAGAAGAACAATCCACTTTTTGCCGAGATTATGTGAATCATTTCAAGCTTACTCTTTAGAGTTTTTTACATTATTCAACTTTTTTCGAGGTTTATTTGAAATTTTTCGCTTTAAACGTAGAAGTGCTAGAAGTTTCAAGGCTTTCGAGTGTATTCCAGATGATCGAGGTTTTTTAAATTTTCAAGTTCTTTCGTAATAATCACTAGAACAATTCCGATTTAAAATTATAGAATTTTATGAGTATTTTCGAAAACAATTGTAAAAATATAAAGAGCTAAAAACTCCCAAATCAAACCCTAACTGTACCTCAATCAACTCAATCTTTAGCACAACATCCAACTCAATCGCAACGCTATCTCCAACGCAATCTTCAGATCAAAAGCCATCCTAACCCCTAACTCAATCACCAAATTAACTCCAAATCAACTTTCTCTACAATTCAGGGCCTCAACTGGGCCCCATCGCTCAATCCTAACTCAACATCCTAGACGACAACTCAACCCTCAAATAAAAGCCCAGCTCAACACTCAAATCAATCTGGACCGAAGAACTACATGAAATCAATTCAATCTAATTTCCAGCTTAACCCGCAACTCTCCGCAAATAAATTCGCAACAGTATCCCTCACTAAGCCATAACTAAACCCCAACCAACCCCGATCTGAACCAACCCGGCACTCCAAAAAAACAACACAAACAAAACGGCACTCCAAAAAAACTAAATCTAACTTCCAACTCAACCCTAATACAACCCCAAATAAATTCCCGACTTAACTGCTGCTTCTTACAACTCAATCCCAAATCTATTCCAACTCAACTCCATTTCAACCTTAACTCGACCTAGAATCCAGCCGTTAGGTCAGCCCCAAATTCATACCCAAATCAACTCAATTCGGCGCATAAATAAGTCCCCAGCTGAAGTATTCGCCAAACACTAACCCAATCCAACTCAACTTCAACTTAACCCCCAACTCAACCCGCAAATGGAACCCAACTCATCCCTCAACTGAACCGCCAATTCATTCTTCAAATCAGGATATATAAAAGATTTCTCAACTGCTCATTAAACGCTAATCCAAACCCAAAAAAACACTCAACTCAACTGCCAGTTCAACGCCCAATTTAGCCCTCAACCCAGAGTATATAAAAAATTGGTGAACGTGGTAATATCACCACGTGGTTATGGATAAATTCTTAAGGCAGGTACCCGATTTCCTTGACGTACATCTTCCACACACTTTTTAATTTTCCGCTTTGACCATAGAAACAGATTGGCGAGAAAAATTCAAAATCCGACGAGCCGTTCTCGAGATGGCTTGGCTACAGATAGATGGACGGACATTTTTTTCGCCGCTTTGTGAATAGTGGTTTTGAACCAACAACATTTTTGGTCATTTTGGCAAAAATTTCAACACTTTGGTCCTGAACGATAAACGTCGGAAATATTCAACGAACTCTCTCTGTGTCATTCTTGACTTGAATCAAAATTTTTTTGGTTTTTTATGAGAATTTTTGGGCTGTAGGGGGTATCTAGGGAAATTTGAGAATTTCATGATATTGTAATTGAAGATTAGATTTATTCAAAATGATGACCTGTTGCTTGGGTTTCGATAATTGTAGTTGTAGATGTTTTGTAGTTTTCTTTCAAGTTAATAGGTTGCATATTTGGCTTTGAATAATTTGGTTTGTATCAGAAAAATTTGCCGGACATCATTTTTGAACGATTTTACTTCATTTTTATTAAATGATGACATTGATTAGTACCTGCAGATTTCGTCGTTGGGGGCCGTAGGTACGTAGAATAATTGCTGATGAAACAAAAAGAATAAAAATTGTCGTTATTTGTGGACGCATGCACAACATTCAGACGGTGAGCTCATGAATAAAAACCAAAATTGAAAATTTAATTGGCTTTTATTGTTGAAAATATATTTTGTTTGCCCCCCCCCCCCCCCACCCACAAAGCTATTGATGCTTCTGGCTTGAGATTCTACGTATTCAGACAATCGCAATAGGGAAGGCTCATTTACTGGCGGACATCTTCACACCAAATGCGACAGTTATTATGGCCGGTGGAATTTACTCTCGCTCTAGTTATCTTAACATTGGTCAATTGATAGCCAGTCAACCAAGAAAAATTAAATTTACTTTAAAATTAATAATAGCTTTCAAAACTTATGACAAGTGAAACAATTTGGAAGTTTGCGGCATTATGGTCTGGACTTGGTGCTCATATGTAGGACAATTTTAGAAAATCAAAGTGTGGTTATTTCTGTCAATAAACTTGAAACATTTGTTTGTTTCAATTAAAAAATAAATAAGATTTAAATCAATATTAATATTGTATTACCTAAATCACATAATTTTGAAGAGTCATGACTTCAGTCAGATTCATCTTCAGATGCCTAATAAGACTTTATTGCGATTATTTTTACGAAGCTCAATGTAAAATTCATCATTTTTCGCTTGTAAAAAATATTTCACGCTTTTGCCACTCAATAATAACCTGATATATTCTGGTTTCTCAAATTTTTTATAGGTTGTGAAACTGGTTGAATAATTTGGAATTAGTAATTTGTACTAGCTTTTCCAGTATGCATTTAATTGATCTTTCAAAACATCCCATTCGGAAGCTTTATATAATACCATCCATTGGAAGCATTTAAATTCTTCGAATCAATCGGCCCACATTCTATCTCTTTCTCGATGGAAATTCCGTAAGATTTAAAAACGTACATTTTAAGTTCAATGACATCTGTTCATAATCATCTCTTATTAATTTACGTAAAATTGAATTCACTTAGAGCGGTGAAAACTATTTCTTGTGTTGATATTTCAATTTACTTATTGTTGAACTTAAAGTTTCATAACTACCGAAATTTAATTTTTTCCTCTTTTCAGCCCTTTCGTGTAATTATATAGCTGCACAGGTACATAGCAAATACGCCTTAGTTAAATTGCTTTAAAACATTTTTTCAAAACCAGTGACATATTTTGATTTTCTCCGAGAATTGGGACTAGATTTATTGTGATACTGGGAATAGATTTATTGTCATACTGTAGCGAAAAATCGTTTCATTAGGTTTAACGACTTTCTCGATACGTCCAAAAACTCTGTTGGGAGGACGAGTGTCCTGGTCCTTATTCCTAGTCAACTTTGTAATTAAACAGCTCATGGAACGATTATTTTGTACTCCACAATCAACACAAAACAGTTTCACGGAATTGATAGAATCTGCGAAATGCGTCAAATTCAATTGGTGGTAAACTCTTTAGTCATTCCAAGTGAAACAAAATGTGTTATCTCAAGATTGGCGTGGTTTTAACGAGCTGTTACATAATGTAAAATTATATTAAGAGTTGGCGTGAAAAGTAATCGGAGTAAACCACTTCGTTGTGAATTTGCGAATATGTAATTCAATCATAGCATGTCGCTTCCTTGTTGAAAGTTAAGTTTTTAAAAATTTCCTTCAAACATAAACGCTTTGAACATATGAGTACGTCGGTTGACGGAGAGTCCGAGGCACTTTTTCTTAATAGCTAGGTATACAATTTTCATTTTGTATCGTTTTTCTTATTGTAGGACAGTAGTTTCCAGTAATCATAATTTTTGTTTATGTCTTCGATTAGTCGTCTATCATATTCGTTGAGTTTCTTTACTTTTTATTTGTTTATTTCCTTCAAGTTTTTCAACAAAATAATTTAAATAATTTGTTTAGAAGGTAAAGTTTTCGATTAACTTGCATAACGCGATAAACAATCGGTTACAATGACAATCACTGAGTTCTAGAATGTTTTAATAAACTCCTGTATTCTACTTCATTACTTGCAAAATAATTATTCATTTTCAGCGTCAATCCGTCAATATCAAAAAGGAAAGGTTGGATACCAGAAAATCCTATTAAATTCCTGCCGATATTAACATTTAACATGCCATCTCTTGTTCGATTAATCCCTCCGAAATTGCTGTTGCAATTATCAGCAGAAATGCGGCACATTTGTCTAATCTATAATATTTATTGAGATATTTTAGCTGTCAGCTGTCCCATTTGGTGATTCATCCTGTACAAGACAGTACCACTTGGTGAGCAATAAACTCGCAGGAAATTTTGGTGTAATATATGCTCCTCGTTCCTGATGTGGCTGCTCACAATATTTTCTTTTCTCGGGTGAGTTCTCCAGTTACAAATACAAATTTAACTTATTTAATTTCCAATTTTATTTTGGTTAATGTTATTTCACAAAGGTCGAGAACGTACTACCTGCTTCCAGAAAAATAATTTATACAAAACAATTATTTATGGAAAATTCCTAATTATATAAAGAGTCATCTGTTAATAGATATTATAAACTTAATTGAGCAACATACAATTTTAGTACAAATTTTCTTGGAAATGTAACATCATACCTAATATAATATTTTACGGCTTGTATTAAAATTGTAAATGTCAAAACAAAGTAAACAAATTAATTTGCAATTTGGTGGTGGTAAGTTTAAACGACTAGATACAATACAAATTTAAACTAAATACAATTTTTCATTTCCAGCTAACAAATGATAAGAAAAAACAAAGGAGCATCTGATGGACAAATTATTTCAGATAAGTATAAATAATAATTAAATTGTGATCAAACGATTCTTTGTGTTCTCTTCTCTTTTTAAGGTTATGATCCTGGATGTCAAAGTTACATTGAAAAAATATAATTACAGTGAACAACTTATATGGAAAAAACTTATGGAATACAATATGAGTTAGTATAAATGATTTTAACTATTTTCTATAAGTTAATAATTAGAATACTAAATTATGTTTCAGCGGCTGTTACTGGATGAGGCGTTGATCAAATCCGCTGAGAAAACTATGTATATGTATGCATGTTATTTATTTCCAGGTTTATTTTTCAGGTTGGATTGAATAATGTGAATTAATTGTTGGTGTTTGCTGCTGGCCCAATTTTGGGTTCAAGGTTTGTAGAGCCCAAACACATCCAAATATTTCAATTTTGTACTTGTTCCTGCTTTTAAAGAATTCTGTTAAATAATAGGAAATATTTTCTTCGCGCTTGTTTGCTTTTTATAAATATGGAGGAATCATATTGCGGTTTCCGAGTCGGTCAACATTTTTTGAAAGTGCTTTGTTGTGCAATTTGTTGAGCGGAAACTAATATGGTGTTTGACTGTTGGAAGGCTAACTTCCCTCCACAACTGAAACTTTATCAGCTCAATTTTGAAAATTCAGACACTAAAACCGAGTTGAGTGAATTTGAACATTTTCCTCCCATTATTATTAACTTATGTTTTTTCGGTTCTAGGTATTGTTCTTAGTCAAATTATCAATTAGCTACTGAAACTGTAGTAGCGCAAATTGTACACTGAGCTGCAGGTTTGGATTATAAAATTAGTGTTATTTTTAAATGCTAAATATTGAAGATTTGTGAATATATAGAAAATTAGAAAAGAGAATTTCTGGCCACCCGAATCATATGAAGTGAATGTATAAAAGATGAATCCTGCATCTAAACTTATCTAAATTTTACAACTTTAGTTATTCAAAATCATTTTGTTTATCCAGTCAAATAACTTTTAGACACGATTTGAAGATTTTGTCATTCAAGATTGAATTCGAATAAGTTTTGGCATAAGTTTTGATAAATTTACTGGAAAGATTTTGCATTTTTGTTTTATTGAAGAGTACAAGATTTATTTAAAAAATTTTTAATTACTATAATTTAAATTCAAAAATTCAGTCTATGGAGAAAAATACGTGAAATCACAAATTCGTTATATGGGACCGAAAGTCATGTTTTAATTTTATGACTTTTATATTTTGAATGTGTCTGAGTAAACAATTTACGCAACATGATTTTTTGTTGTTGTTGTTTTTTTAAGAAACAAGATGTCAAATATTTAAAAATTATAAAATTGGGGTTATTTAAGTAACATCTTTCATTTTTTTTTCTTATCAAAATGGCCGCCGAAACGTTCTTTTTGAATTTTATCCCATGTTTATCTTATTTCTTTATATTTTCACCCTTATTTAATTCTTTTAGACATTCTAAAAAATTAACGTAACATTTAATTTCGTTTTATGGCAAGATTCGTTAAAGTATGGGGGATGTTTCCATGCTTTTAAGATTATTTCTTAGTGGCTGTTCCAACTTTAGCTTTCTTTGTGCCTCGCACTTTCTTCATTATGTTCTTACGTTCCTTACGTTGTTTGCGTGTCTATGTCTTCTTTTCGAACATTCCATGACGTCCAAGACGATGTTTTGGCTCGAATTTTTTGGCAAAATCTAATGAATCGTAAACCAATGCAAATCGATTTACCACCACCAAAATTTGTACGGAAACCAAACACAAATACAACATCTGGTGTCACTTTGTACATGCCCGCCAACTTTTCTCTAATGTCTTTCTTATTTACGGATGGTAATCCTGGATGTAAGACATCGCATACCATTTGTTTACGGCTTAATAGACGGTTTGTCATAAATTTCCGTTCACCGATACACGGTGTTCAGGTCCGAGTGAAACATCGAATTTCTCAGGTGAAACATTTGATAATTATTAATTATAGTGGTTTAATATAAATCTATTACTTGTATATCTGATTTTTGATTAAAATTGCTGACATTATAAAGTGCAAAAATTAGATTGGCGGTATCGCCGTGCGACTTACTATCAGAATTTTTTGGATTCTGATACTGTGTTTTCTGAGAGTGATTATGAGTCAATTTGGGAACGTATTAAGACTTTATATGTTATGTTCGATGAAGTTCAGTCAAGGTTGGAAGATCTTGACCCGACAGCGTTTGATAGTACCGCTCTTGATGATTTCGAGTCACGTTGTCGATCCGTAGAGGCCAGGGTAAGGAACAAGTTACGGGAATTATCTGTTGGTTCACTCTTAGAACAGGATGTTAATAAATCCGAATTAAATTTAGTCAAACCTATTTCAATCCCATTGCCAAAGATGCCGCTGCCAAAATTTGGGAGGGTCTGCTTATCATTTTATTCAGGGAATTCCAACTTCGGCACTGAACTATGAGCAGGTGTGGTCATCCATTTTTAAACATTATGAGAATTAACCGAGGATAAAGACACTGCACATGCAATTGTTGTATGACTTGAAGCCGATTCGGAAGGAGAATAATGCAATTGAATTAAAGTCGTTCATAGATTCGTTTTGGAAACAGTACAACGCTTTTAAAGCGTTAAGTACTCCTGTTGAACATTGGGATTTATTCCTTGTTTACCATGTGTTACAATTGATAGATTCAGCATCACGAAATCAAGTCGAAACCGATCTCACTATAAAGGAGATAATGAACATTTTAAATAATCGAGCTCGTGTTCTGGAGGCAATGTCGTCAGTTAAAGGCACAAATTCTCAGTCCATAGGTAAACCCCAAAAAACGACGCAGTCATTGGTTTCCAATATTGGAAACCTAATCAGTTGCTTGTATTGTAGATTGAATCATCCTATCTACAAGTGTGAATCGTTTATCTCATTGCCATGGAATGAGAAGAAGCAGTGGGTTCACGATCGGAAACTTGGTCCAAATTGTTTTGGATCTCATCATATTTTGAATTGAAAGTCAAAATTCTCATGTCACAAATGTAAGGGGAGACGCCATACCTTGTCGCATATTGTAGGATCGGGACAAGGTTCACGCCCGTCGTTAGATGATGCGGTTGTTTCACAGTTAAGTAAGGGTGATCATATTCAGAGTACAGATTCCAGCAAACCACTAGCAACTATGCTTGTACAGGATGCAAAGAATGCTGTTGAATCTCTGTGTTCTAATCAAAAAAACATACACGAAATGAATAGTTCTATTCAAGCAAATCCACCTAGTACAACACTGGTTTCTGGGAATCGGATTAGTTCATCAGTTTCAGCTGGTTGCATGGAACCAACTAGTTCTAGTCTTTCTTTCACGTCTCAGGTGCTTCTTTTAACGGTTTGGATTTGGGTTGAAAGTTCTGCTGGAGTACGATTGTAGGTTCGTGCCCTGTTGGCTTCGGGGTCGCAATCAAATTTCGTTACGGAAAATATATGCCAAAAGTTAAAAGCAACTAAAACGTCAATCTATCTTACAGTGACTGGAATAACTCAAAACGTTGTTGAAGTAAAATATAAAGTGGATCTTTCAATCGAATCGCGCTTTCAAAGTAATAAAAAACATCTCGACTTTTTGGTCCTGTCCAAAATCACTGGTAATTTACCAACACAACCAATTAAGTTTGATTCAAATTAGCTTCCTGAATCTATAAAACTCGCCGATCCGAAATTTTTCATCCCTGATCGAATCGATATGTGTTGCTAGGCGCGTATATATATAAAGCGATATTTTAACTGGGGAAAAAATTAGTATTTGTGAGGAGTTGCCGCCGTTTCAAGCATCAGTCTTCGGATATGTAGTCTGTGGTAAAACTAAAAGTTTATCGGAAATAAGGTCGATTTCGTTATTTTGTTGCAATGTCGATGAGGTGTGGAAGGAAGTGCAAAAGTTTTACACTATCGAGGATATAAAACCTAGAAATAATTTCTCTCTTGAAGAGAAAGCATGTGAAAACCATTATGTTGCGAATGTTGAGCGTGATTTGACCGGAAGGTACAGTGTCGCTCTCCCCACTATATCTAACATTGTTGACCTTGAAAGTAATGAACATAATGCATTGCGACAGTTTCTTAATTTGGAGAAAAAATTATAAAGGAATTGTCAATTTAAACAGTTATATTGCCAATTTATCGATGAATATATTTTGTTGAACCATATGCGACTTTCACAACATCCAATCACTGAGTCAACGTATGTTCTTCCACATATTGCGTACAAAATTGCGTGTAGTATTTAATGTGTCATCAAAGTCTTCATCAGGCTTACCATTAAATGATTGCTTGATGACGGGGCCTTCTATTCAACCTGACTTGTTGTCATTAATTCTTCTTTGACAATTTTTCCTCTGGTGCCAATAGTGTTGCAAAAGCAAGGTCTTTAAGGTCTGAGATGACTACCCTGCTTAACAAGGGCAGATTTGAGTTAACTAAGTGGTCATCCAATAATAGGGAAGTAGTGCCCGATCAAAAAGATTTCAACGTCGCCATTCTGGGAGTACAGTGGGATTGCCAATATGACACGATTAAGATTTCATTGGTAAGGAACTACGATGAGGGGGTCGTTAGAAAGCGGACGGTTTTATCAATAATCTCACAAATTTTTGATCCCTTGGGATTGTGTGGCCCAGTTGTATTTGTTGCAAACAGGTTCATGCAGAGGTTATGGACAGTTCCAGATTTACTTTGGGATGACGAGTAGATTGAGCCTCTAAAATCAGAATGGCTTGAATTTTATAGCCAATTGAACAAATTGAATAACGTTAAAATACCAAGGTGTATTATGAAGTCGGATCAATTGAAAAGCGTGGAATTGCACGGATTCGGGGATGCATCCCAGATGGGTTATGGTTGTTGTTTGTATATTCACACGTTAGATCACAATAATCAATATAAAGTTAGTTTGTTTTGCGCCAAATCAAGGGTTGCCCCACTCAAAACTCAGACAATACCACGACTAGAGTTGTGTGCAGCGTTATTGTTGAGCGAATTATATGAAAAGGTACAGGAATCATTAGAGATAATGCTTTTTCGCATCCGTTCTTCACCATCTAAATACGCAACATTTGTTGCCAATCGCGTATCGCAAATTCAGGATATAGCCCAACCTGAACTATGTGCATATGTACCATTTGAACTGAATCCTGCGGATGTAATCTCACGCGTATTAATGCCTTTAGAATTAATGAGTTCTGAGTTATGGTGGAATGGGCCTTCATTCCTTGTAGAGGATGATGAAAATTGGACGATTCCGAAGATGGATCTGATTGGTGAGGTGGAAGACACTGAGTGGTCAAAATCGAAAAGCCTTTTGACTGAGTTGGGAGCACCAAATTATTTTGTGGAACTGTTTTCTGAGTATGACAAAGTGATTCGTACAACAGCACTGTGTTTGCGATTTATGAAGAATATAAAGTTGGCTATACAAACTCGTAAACTTGGGGGTTTGTTGCCTCAGAAAAAGGTGGCTGTACCGAACCATACACTTCGGTCTTTATCACCACAAGAAATGGATGATGGACTAATGGGTATAATTTAATTTATCCAAAATTAAACTTATATTCAAGAAATTAAGCTATTACGTTCGTCCAAATTAATTAATAAACAAAGTGCGATTTGTAAGTTAAGTCCATTTCTTGATGATATTTGAGTACTTCGCGTTGGTGGCCGGTTGAAAAACTCTGTTTTACCTTACGATCAAAAACATCCCATTTTGTTACCATCTAATAACCCGTTTACTGCGTTACTAGTTCGTAAGGAACATGTTAGAAATTTGCATTTTGGGCAACAAGCGTTGCATTTTACTTTATGCAACGATTTTGGATTGTCGGTGGGCGAAGCTTGTGTCGTAAAATCATCCATAGTTGTATTCTTTGTTTCAAAGCAGATAATGGGTCAATTACCAGCGGAACGAGTACAACCTTTATCATAACGTACGATCTAAGATTTCGTCAAAGGCTTATATAGCCGTTTTTATATGTTTTGCCACAAAGGCAATCCATTTCGAGGTTGTCTCTGACTTGACCACAAATGGATTTATAGCCGCTCTCAGACGTTTCGTGTCTCGTAGAGGACGCCCGTCAAATATATTTAGCGATAATGCTACCAACTTCGTTGGAGCTCATACAGAATTACGAGAACTCCAATGGCTGTTTCAAACTGAACTCCACCAGCATGATTTGTAAGTACTGAAAAGTAAGGAAATTTTTTGAATGTGAAAATAAAAGTGTTGGAACAAACACCCACGAACACAGATGTGAGATTTGCGCTTAACTTTTTAGTTCGTCTAAAAGGATTTAATTAAAAAAAAAAGATCAACATGGGAGAAAATTCAAAAAGAAATGATACCATTTATTTTTAAAATGGGCCCAATTTTACAATTTTCGGATAAATTAGTTTTTTCTAAAGCAATAAATCCAAGTGGATGAAATTTTGGAATGTTTGACACTCTATACCTTAAAATACAACAGCAAGAAAAAAAATTCATGTCCTATAATTTTTTTTTTTAATTAGTACTTTCAAAACATAAAAATCATAAAATTAAAACATGACTTCCCAAAAAAAAAAAAAAAATTAATTTGACGTATTTTTCACCCAATCTAATTTAGTAAATCTGATAAGCAAATCTGAACCACTTTGGGTAGATTTGTATTATCTGTTTTTTTAGAAAGTTGCTTAAAAAACGAAAAGGCATTACTTTGTTTTTGTTCTTATAGAAAATTACTTTACAATTTCAGTAGACAAATTTAAAATTTACTTATGTATGTTTGAAACTTATATGACCGTGCAGTCTGCTCCAGTAATCGATTTTATATATTAACCTCCAAGCGAATTGAGTCCCGCACATTTTATATTTGTTACAAATTTAATTAATTTAAATTGGTGTGGTGGATTTAAAATTTATTGTATTTTGTTGATTCGTAATCATTGATTAAACATTTTTTTGTTTTTTAGCAAATACTTAACACATTTTCCAAATTTAATATACACACACACATACACGACTAGCGGCAGTGTAAAATATTTACAAATGATCAGCGATAGTGTTTTCAAAAAATCAAACGCCCAATTAAAAAAAAACAAATAATTACAATTGTGCGCGAATATATGTACGTACATATGAGTAAATATAGGTACATACACAAAAATTTGGAACTCAGACAATTTAAGCTTACCATTTCTGCTGCATATATAAAACAATATTTTTTCGTAATTATAAATTTTAAACCGCCTTCACCAGCTGTAATTTTCCAATATAAATTTCATAAAATTTTTCTTCTACAATTTCTGTATTTCAAATAAAATTTCTTTGCTTTTCATAAACAATGGGCTAATATGGGCATGGACTCATATATATAGTATGTACGTATATATATACAGCAACAACAATGTACTAACCGCAAAGCCGAATAATTAATTGTTAATTTTGCTTTAAGACAAACAATTGAATATTATTTAAAACGAATAAACCCAACAAACAAACAAGAGATCAAGATTATTATCTTTTTGGATTTGCAGTTTTTTTTTTTTTTTTTTTTAATTTTTATTTTTAACTTTTAAATAATAATCCCAATACAAACGGCAGTATATGAAATAAGAAAAAGAGAAGTTAACAGTTGAAAGAAGTTAAGTAGAAATCTTTGGAAAAATTATAATCAGGAAATTAAGATAAAAATCTGATCTTTAGCTGTGTAACAAAACCAAAAAAAAAAATAAAACGCTTCGAAGCATTTTAAAGTGATCCCGTGGCTATTTATTGTTCTGTTATTTTGATTAATTATCAATTCGTTGACATTTTCAGTTTTATTTTGCTACTTTGTAAATTATGTTCAGTGATTTTGTATTTTTCGCTTTACGTCTTCGAGCGCACAAATTATTCTGCACAAAATATTTTGTCATGATGTATTCCGGTTTGCAAAGAAAAACCAAAAAAAAAATTGATAATTGATTATAATGGAAATAATTGATTTTTCTTCGTTTTTGTTTGTGTTTGAATGGCAATAACGGTTACTTTAATTATAAGAAGAGTTTTATTTTTTTGTTGAGATTTGATTGCTCGATGACAACGAAAGGAAATGGATAATTATATTTTGAATTTTTGATTGGAGGAGATCACATCATTCAGTTAATAGATATTCTTACGAAACGGTGATGCCTACAATTAATAAAGTCATCTATAACGTAATAAATTAAATTTGAATTGGAATAATCTTATCGGTGTCAGTGACGCAAATTTCGATCCATATTGAGATTATTGAGCAGATGTTTCACCTTATTTTTGACAATTATTGTTAATAGTTGATCCTAAATTTTTAAGTTATTTTAATTATAGTCAATGTTTTTTTATTTAAAATTATAATAAAATTTTGTATATTCAGAGGACTTAAAGAAGGAAACGCATAACCATTATGATATTTAAAACTACCAATTAATCCCAAGAAAAAAAAAAAAAAAAAAAAAAAATTTTGATCTCTATTTGCCATTCAAACAAGTTCAAAGCAACAACACATCACGCTCGCTAAAATATCGAAAAATTTTATAAATTGCATTTATTTTATATAACGTTACAGCAGCTCCCAATATCAATAAAATTTGTCCCATTTTTATTTTTATTAAAACATTTGTCGATCAAATAATAATTTTATTTAAGTGCTCTTAATAACACACCATCTGGTAGATCACAAAAAACATCTTGACTTAAGTCAAATATATTCTATTGATATTTTAATTATTTATAATTTGAGGTATAAACCGATTAGATGACAACCACCTATTGGGAATCGCGCTATCCATATTGCATTTTATGTCCATAGGTATTTATCTTAATTGACTTAAATATTTAAATTTTGCATAATTAAATCATAAAAAAAAAATTAATAATTTTTAGCTAATATTAATTTCTTAATTTAAAAAATATTAAGATAATTATTATTTATAATCTTGTTTAGTTAATATTTACATAAAAAAAAAAAATAAAAAAATCTTAATCTAAATTCCTCCGATCGATCGCGGTATATTTTATTTGTTTTAGATGTTTTTTGGTGGGGTGCTCTTGATAGAATAAAATTTATATTTTGGTTCCGATTTTTGAGTTTTTACTTTTTTTTCATTTTATTATAATTTTAGTCATATTTTATTGTTGTTGGGGTCTTTAGACAAATGTATAAAACTTAATAGTTTACATTTTGTTTTTTTTTTTTTAATTTCCGACAATCATCAGACAAGCAGAAAAAATAAAATATTTATAAGACAATAAATAAAATTTAATTTTTTGATAATAAAGACGAAGGCAGGTGGATGGATGGGATGATGCTCATTCATATGATGATGGTGGTGGTCATATCCATTTCGGAAATAACATATAAAAATAATTTGACCAGTTTGATAATTTATTATACCTACAAAGATTTCTCTTCAACAACTATAAACTATTATTATAATATTATGAGAGAGTATGCTACAAAAAATTTATTGAGTTTGAGTAAACAGTCTAAGTCTATACAGTCTATTTTATGTATAAGTAAGTAAGATTTAAATATTCAACTTTTTCCGGAATTTTAACAAAAGGAATTGCTTTGCCGCACGCCTCGCTTAGTAATGTGCGACAAAATGTTTTTTCTTTCATTGACTACCCTACCAACAAAAATTTTATTCGGCATCGGCAACCGTATTATTATTATTATTATTACTGGAGATCGCCTTGCGGGCGATCATCCACTTCGCACTGTGACCTAAAAGATCTATTGTGCTGGACCCTGCTAAATTACCCGCCCAGTCAATATTCAGGTTCTTAATGAACCTGATAATACTGCCTCCCGGTACGTGATACATACTATCTGGGCTTGTTGCTCTCCCTCGTAGATGTTTACGACAGCATGTAGTTTCGCTAGAAAGACGGTAGCATTGGAGCCCAAGGACCTCGAGAGGGTTGTCGCACTCCCATATATTCCTACTCCTGCCCCGTATTCCGTTTGCTTTTACTCTTACGAATGGCTCGGAATTGCAAATCGCCTGTAGGTCACCCAGCTTTACTACAGGAAGGCTAAATAAAACTGGAGGATGCCTGGTATCCAGAGTCCGCATATTTTGGGCTGATTAACCTATCAGCCATTCATATATCGACATATGCTGTTCCACCTTAGTTTAGGTTTTTTTGTCGAGGTTTTCTCCTTTAGCGCCGTACTTTATCCTGTGCCAAATGGCCAAAAATTTGCCAAATGGCCTTAGTTACCAGTGGTTGCCACGAGGAGGCAGTACGTACACTTGCGAATTGTGAACAGGTTACCTCTTACACAATTGCACCCATCACGCAGCTGTCTAATGACAAGACCAGAACAGCTCACGTGATGCGCACCCTACTGGAAGGTTACGGAGCTGGTAGATTATTAATCTACTCAACTTTGATCCCCCCTCCAATAGACGCCAAACCACCCTCGGCAACCTTACTAACACGGTAAGCAATCGGCGTTTACTTCTTGTGAAATTACTAGCCGATATTACCCGGCGTTGCTTGGCTCGTTTTTGATATGTACATATAATCGATTTATATCATCTTGGGGGAACACATTTTTTCTCCCTTTTGTATTTCCCTTCTGTGTTATAATAATGGAGAAAAATTGAGAAGGGAAGCAGTGGAAACTATTTAGTTAAAAAAAATAATTATTGTGTTTTTTAAAAATTTTAATTGATGTTGTAATACATTTTTATTGTTTGAATTATCGTATTTTATAAAGATTTGTATTTGTATTCAATTATATTGCTGCTTAAATAATATTAGTTTTTATTATTTTTCATCCATCCAGTGTAATCTGAAAACAAATTAATTTATTTTAAATGAAATTTATATTTGTGAAATAAATAAAATATTACATTATTGAAGAGCTGCACGATGAACAACATTCATAGTTTTGCCATTTTCAGCAAAAACGTATAATCCAGATGGCTATCCGACGCGAGAACATGCGACATAAAGTTGGCCATGGGAGAAGCATCGTGATTCCAAATCAATACTACATATGTTGAATGTTTGGCCACCTAGGTACTAAAGTATATTGTCCTAAGTCGTAACCAGACCAATGGGAGATTTCGGCCATTTATGATTTTGATTTAGATAAACCAATAAGATTAACCGATATTTCTCGTTCGTCTGTCTGAGGCTTTATAGTATTAGAGAAATATCGAAGTGTTACGATCGTTAGGGCAAGGCTAAAAATGGTTAAGCTGTTATTTTCACTATTCTAGTACGTATTTTCACTATACTAGTACTATACTAGTTCTTTTCACTATATAGTATAATCGAATTCTGAGTTTTACTGATAGACAAATGAGATTCAGTTACCAGATAAAACTTATTCGATTTTTTTAGTTAGGTGGCCTAAATCAGATTTTTAAATTTTCTAAAGCCACAACTTAAAGGGAGAGAAACACCTGCAGAGCTCTACAATAAGTAAAAGAGCTATTTTACCAGAATAAAATAATTTGATTTTTTATTAATGATATCTAATTTAATATCTATTAAATTCGGGCGTTATTTTATTTAAGAAATACGACCCCGGATGATATAACTTAAGGGATTCTTCAGTGCGTGGGTAAATCCATTTTATATATAAGAGACTATTTATAGAATCGGCTAACTCAGATAAATTTAAAACAATTTTCAGTCCGCTAAAAATCTCTCACATTGGGTGATTCTAAAAGTACATATTTGGGAAGGTTGTCTAAAAGTACATATTTGAAAAAAATCTCATTATACAAATCATGCAAGTTGGTTATTTCTATAAGTTAGAGTACGTTTTTGTGTCACTTTAATACAATTATTCTTGAGCTTCCTAAAAAATGGTAACTGTTAAGATTTTTAAGGCTAACCATAAATTTTAAATTCTTATTATAGTTTACTTTAATTTTAGAAGTATAAGCGTTAACACAGACCCTGCTCAAAGTTTTACCGAAGAAGGTGAACTTAATTTTCTGTTTCTTCTTTTTTCTTAATTTTTTAAGATTCAGCTATTTCTTTGCAATTCTAAAGCCCTATTGTAAAGAATTAAACTTCGGCCTAGAATTTAGTTTTGAAAGCAGCAGAAACTTTTAAAATTTTGATCCATTTTACAGTTTGTCTCGAAAAATATGAATGATAATCGTAGCTCATGACATTTTCTAATAAGGTGCTTTGACATTAAATATTGCTGAGCTTTTTAAGAAATTTTGTCATTTAAAAGTTGAAAGTCAAGTTTGATTATAAAAAGATTAAAGTGTGAAAATGGAATTATTTTAATTTTTGAAAGCTTTTTATGAGGTTATCGGAAAAACTTTTCGGAACTTAATCTGTAATGTTAAGAATAGCTTGTCATAAAGTTTTAAACCTAAAGTTTATTTCCTTATTAATAGTTTGAGTAATATATAGAGCTTTGAAAACTTAGCTTAAAACTATATAATTATCCCTAAATTCTAGCAAAAAATATTTTACATTCTTCGGAATAATTTTTGTTTAAGTGCCTTAAAGTATTTTTAGCTTATTAATCCAAAAGTTTTCAAGTTATACGTTTATTACATTAAAGTTATTTAATGCTTTAACGCTAAAAATTTGCAAGTGCCTCTTAAAATGACGCGTGCAACAACATTATCTTTTTTATACTGCTTTACGTTTTTAAATTAAAAATTTTGATAATGTTCAAGACTGTTTTTAATGCGCTAAATCTTGAGAAGCTAAAAAATAAAATTTTCTTCGGCCATTTGGTTATGACCGAATCGAAAAATTCATTAACTGAAGATTAATAATTCAGAAAGCTTTAGAATAAAACTAATTGTTTTGGAGTTTGTTTTTAAATTTGAACGATCTGTATCATGCATCTGTTTTATTTATTTGAAAATACTAAAAGCTTCCTGTTAAAGGAACAATAAATTTATTCTACCTTGGCAAAAGGTGAAAACTTCAATTCCCGTTATTGTAGGTAAAATCATTTCTCTGAAAATACTTCAGAGTTAATTATTCAGAGAGCTATTTACACTATGGGTAAACGGTAATTGTACTAAATCAACAATATATTTCATATCAGTTGTGGAGGGACGAACTTGAAAGGGGGAAAACAAATCAAAAATTAAGATCTAGTGCTTAACTATTAACCCTTCTCCAAACAAGGTGTTTCTTTTCGGCACAAGTTCACACTACTTGCTGGTACAGTTTTTATAATACTATTAGGAGGGATTTAAAAATTGAAAACTTTAAAATAAATTAATAACTAAGCAGAGTTCTTTAAAAATCCTAACATTGTTTGGTGTAAGCTAAACCATGAAAGCAAAGGCAGGCTAAATATACTAAATTAGACTCGCATTAGCTTAAAACGCTTTAAAAAACGAAACATATTAGCTCTCCTGAAGTCTAAAATTTATTAAACTAATTAAGCAACAAGCTATAGATGATTTAGTATGCAAAACTTTTAAAGGTGAAAGCCACATGGACTTGGTGTTCCTCTAAATATGAAAGTTTTGGTCAACTTTAATTTCCAGATTTGATTTTAGATAGTAATGCAGGGACAGAGACATAAATAATTAAAGCTTTCGAAATTTAAGCACTGTTCTAAAATAGCCTAAAGTAAAAATAGTTACAAGCAAATTAGGGGTTTTGCTTAAGATGGGACAGATATTAGTTTGGTGACCTATTTATTGTAATTGAAAATGCCAATCGAATTGGGAATTGAAGTCGGTTGAATGGAATTGGCGAATCTGTTGGTATCATAGGAATACGTGGCAATAATACATGTTCTCCTACGAATTTTCCTGTTATAATTGTCGCTTCAAATAACATTGCCATATATTTTTTTAATTACCAAGCGAGTTCCATTACACAATTTGGGCGATTGAATATTGCGCAATAAAATAATTGGAGAACCAATTTTTAATTGCAAATAATGTGGTGCCAAATTTAAAAATTCCGTTGGATAATTAACTGCTTCACTTTTTTCAATGACAGTATCGATTGATTTAAAAGACATTGTTTCTGTATCCAACATATTTTGAATTTTTAGATTCAAAAATTCTACTTCAATATTTTTGGGCGCTAAAATTGCACGATTTTGTAACCATTGAATTTGCTTATAGTTTTGTAGAATGTTTGGATATGCATTTGTTATTAGTTCTTCCCGAGAATTAACAATTGTACAAAAATTTTCTGGAAATTCGATTTCTTTGGTTATTTGATCAGCAGCAATTATTCCATTAGTTTGATTATTTAATGGCAGTTTAATTGCTGAATGCGCTGTTCTCCCTCCATCTAATAAAGTTGCAGCAATTCCTGACGAAGCAACGGCTAATGCAATGTTACCTTGGGAACGAATTTCTGCTAATAAAAGTGATATCATGAAAGTTTTTCCAGTTCCGCCTGGAGCATCCAAAGAAAAGAAGCCCCCAGTTTGGGCTTGAACTGTATGTAAAATTCTGTCGTTAATAATTGTTTGTTCATCTATCAATTTTGGCTTAATAATTTGAACAAAGTCAAGTAAATAAAGCGTATGGTATGATTGTTCTCGTGAAAGATCATAATTAATTAGATCATTTGCTAATCTTGAAGGTGATGGCAATCCTAAAGTTTGAAGATTTTGAATTGAAATAGTCATGCAGATATCCTCAAGTCGAATTAAACAGTCATTGAACATGATTGGTAAGAAATCAATTGTGTTGTCGTTGTGAATACTGCGATATGTGTGAAGAATATCCTCAGTCAATGCATTTTTGAATTTTTCCCATAGTTCATTTCGATTGGAAGGACTGCAAATTGTAATGATAATGGCGAATAATTGGCATATTTGATTTGGACCGTTTAATGTGGAATCCCAATGTAAATCTGCTTCTAATAAATTCAAAGCCAAACATATTGCGTGAAATGTTTCATGTTGGTGTCCGTTAAATTATTAAATGATGTAGGTCCTCGAACATTAATTAATAATAAACGTAAATAGAAACATTCTTTTTGATTTGGATGAATAGTGTAAATTCTGCCTAAAACATTTGACGTAAAAATGCCAGGATGTCCATCGACAGGGTGTACCTCGTTTTCGAAGTTCCCATTTTTTTTTATCCCACGTATAGTAGGAAGGCATTTCTGAATACAGCAAATTATGTGTAAATGAATTTTGTTGTTGACATGTATTGAAAAATTCTGTTAAAGTAGTTTTTGGTGGAGAAGCAGCTCGCTGTGCAATATTTTGGTCTGTAAAATAGACACGTTGTCCATTTTGAAGATGTAGCGCTAGATGAATTACTGCTGGATCTCTTTCGTGCATTGAAAATGAAAAAAAATACGCCAAATAGCCTCGCTGGTGCTACTATATCTTCCATTTTGAAATCTTGAAATTTCGTCATTTAAATTGTCTTGTCGCTCAATATTGAAAACTGCCATGTCAGTTCCTTTGTTGATATATTTGCAAATATATTTTATGGATTTTACGGATGAGCATAGTTCAATATTAATGTGTGCCTTAAATGTTTTTGATAAAAATGGCGAATAAGGCACAATCCATCTATTGTCAACTTCAAATTCATTTGTGTGAATATTTATCGTGAATGACTTACCAGAATTCTCAGTGGATCTTCTACGATATAATGGATAGCCATCAATTCCAGTAATTGTATATGCATCGTAAAATATTTAGGAAAACTTTTGGAACATTTACCATTAATCATACATGGTGAATTCATATTAAGTGCTCCACATGGACCATGGACCAAATTTAATTTAACAATTCTGGATCCGTGTCTTCATCAGTAATTTCAGCGCTTATTACGTTGTCAATATCGATTGATCTTATTTTATTGGTCAGCCAAATTAATATATGAGCATGAGAAAGTCCTCGCTTTTGCCATTCGATCGAATACATCCAACAATTCGTTTGCCCATACACATGATACTTTGTAATGAGATCCATTAAGGATTTTAGCTTTTGTTTAAAAACTCGTGCTATAATGTCATGTCGATCATGCGATTGTTGACCATGTGCTTTAATAATTTTACAATATCGTTCCGTTTTGGATTGCAGGTGAATGTTATAAATAAATCGGGTGTTCCGTAATGACGAACGAAAGTCATGTCGTCTTGAATATACTCTTGCATATGACGCGGACTGCCAACGTTCACTCTCGATTTTGACATACATGTCGACAACATACTGATGGTATAAATATCTACATTTTAGAATGTGATTGTCTTTAGTAGATTTAATCATTAGTCGATAAGCGTAATAATTCATAGCATTAGCTTTTTTGGTCAGTTCTGCGCCGGTGGATGGATTTGTTTGTTTTATGTTGATGTGATATCCATCATTACCTTCCCAAAAAATTAAAGGGTATTGCAATGCGCCGTAAGAGCGATGAGTGTCTTCAATTTTCTGAATGACGTTATCTCTACGCTTAATAACTATGTCACGTGATTCAAAAGCTTCCCCAACCATTACAATAGCAACTTCATCAACTGTTGGTGTTTTATATGCTTTAATGATGATAATGTAACTATCGTTTTCCAATTTTTCTCCATTAAAAATTGTTGAATTGTATTATTGATTTCACGCTCTCGAATTACGATTATGCGATGTATTTCGCGACGTTCTTGAACTTGCTGTTCATTTGATCCAATAAAAAATATTTGCAAAATTTTCGCATTTTCATTTGGCATTGGATACATTGATCCAATGTGGTGATAAACT